>RDRW01000345.1:455000-805568 GCA_007896445.1 Puccinia hordei
CCTGGCTCCTGCAAGAACCGCCCAGGAAATGTCTGTTCCCTCCCCAATCCCCCTGGAAATGCCTGTTCCCTCTCCAATGACTGAGGAAAATCCCCAAGGTGATTGTAGCTTTCACTCAGAAAAGTCCTTTGCGGTGTTCTTACCAATGTTTTACTGTACAGATCCCAGTGCATCTGCGCACCACACCAATGACTTGTTGATGGCCCCAAATCTCCCGGATGGAAATGCTTTGCCCAAAGCCCTACTGACCAGTGAGGATGTCAGATTGTTTGACTACTCTGTGGGAGGTCAGTGCCTCATTGATTTATCATACTGTTTCCAATGGATGCTCATGGGAATTAATTTCGTAGAGCCAATGGACCCTCCACCTGAATACCTGTTCACCTGTGTTGACGATCTGAAGAAATTTGTGTCCACATGGGCCACCAAGCATGGTTATTGGCTGGCGGTCTCAAAATCCAAGGCGGGTAAGAACATTTACCTTGCCTGCTCACTGGCTGTAGAAGACACTACCACCGTGGACTCCTGTCGGGCTCGTGAATCACGTAATAAGCGAGTTGGATGCGCCTTCAAGATTTCGGGCCACTGTTCATGTGCCAAGAACCGTGAAAACGACTATTGGGATCTCTGCAGCAAGACTGTCCCTCACAACCACAATGTCATCCAGCACAACTACGAGGCCATCCACAAGACACTTGGGGCAGCGGGCCAAGCAGAGGTGGCTCGACTGGCCTCTCTTGGTTTGCAACCACAGGCAATTGCCCTGCAGCTGAGTACGACTGAGGGACGCTTTGTCACAAACAGGACAATTTACAACACAAAAGCAGCGCAGAAGATACAGCGGAGGGCCGGCAACACCCCCATAAACCATCTTCTACGATGCCTCAAAGGCTCCAACTGGGTTCACGATGAAGTTTACAATGATGACGGAAAGCTCCTCTACCTATGGTTTGCGCACCCTGGATCAATGTTACTTGCTCGCAAGTTCCATCATGTGGTTAATATTGACTGCACCTACAAGACCAACCTCTGCAAGTACCCCTTACTGCATGTTGTTGGCCAGACCTGCACGAACAACTCGTTCTCAATTGGATTTTGTCTCATGAGGAATGAGAAAAATGCGGCATACTCTTGGGCTCTGAATAAGTTGAAGTGAGTGTGGTGATTGTCTTTTTTAGTATGAGATTGATAATCTGATGGGAATTCTACATACACCTATCAATTCTTGCAGGTCGGTATGGGAACCAGAGAGCTCTCCAAAGGTCTTTGTGACGGACAAAGAGGTGGCTCTCCGAAATGCAATTGCGGAGCACTTCCCAAATGCAACCTCCAACCTATGCGCCTGGCACATTGATCGGAACATTGTCACCAACTGCAAACAGGCTTTTGCATCCGAGGCAGACAAATGGACGAATTTCATGAAGCTATGGCACAAGGTTACACACGCACCGGACGAACCCTCATTCAACACAGCTTGGGGAAAGCTTCAGGTGGACCTCAGGGAACGAGCAAATGTTCTGGAATACCTTCAGAACCATGTTCTGCCCTGTCGCAAACAATTCATGGCTGCATGGGCTGGGAAAACCCCGCACTTGGGGAATCTGACGTCATCTAGAGGTGAATCAGCTCATAGCTGGCTCAAAACATATGTGACATCTGGCAAGATCGACTTTGCTACGCTCTTCCTGACCATTTCATCAGCTGTGGACCGGCAACTGGACAAAGCACAGGTCACCATTGGCCATGAAAGGATCAAAGGGCTATCCGGACTCCCAAATGTTTTCAAGCCGCTTCACACCAAGATCTCAACCCATGCCCTCAAATTGGCAATCGGAGAGTACAATAAGTACTTGAAAATGAAGAAGGCCAAACGTGATGATCCGGTCAGGCAGTGTACGGGGAACTTCAATGCGGGAATGGGGGTCCCATGTGCACACTTGATTGAAAAGTTGCTTGAAGAGAAGGGTGATGTGGAACCAGCGGACTTTCATCCCCAGTGGCAATTGTGTTACAACCCTGATGGACCAGTCAGTGTATAAATCTGCCCCCTCCTCCATAACCCATTGGCTAATCCTGTTTGACCTTGCTTAAATTGCAGAACCTTGATGAGGAGCCGTATAACTTTGACAATGATTTTGAGGCGCTAAAGCAGGAGATCTTGGAATCTCACCCCTCCACAGCTTTGCCGGCACTGATGAAGAATTTCCGTCGAGTTGTTGCAAACACACATGTGGTCCCACTGATTGAGCCAGACCCCATCCGACAAAAATCCAAACCAAATCAACCTTGGAAGAAGAAGAATGGAAGCCGCCGTGTGCAAACCCAAGATCCTACTCAGGCAGAAATTGTGGAGTCTCAGATTGAAAAGGCACAGACAGCCAAAGGGAAACAGCGCGCAAGGACCAGTCAGAATCAAGCGGGCCGGAGAAGGACAGACGAGTTGCAACAAGATAGCAGCTCATCAATGGAAGACCCTGATGAGCTGCCCACCTTGGCCAGACTGACCGCCTCAAAACCCCGAGGCCGACCAAGAAAGGCTCCTGATCCCGCAACATCTTCTGAAGAAGACAATGAGAGCCCACCGTGTGTGGCCAAGCGACGAGGCCAACCTCCAAAGTCTCAGCTACCATCTACGTATGCAGCCAACAAAGACTACCAACCAGGCCGCACGTCACATAAGCGGAAAGCAAGTCCCCCCACTTCCGACCGGCCCAAGTCCCAACGCCGTATGGAAGAAAAGCCCTCAGTATCATCTGCAATGAGTCAGATGTCTTAGGCAAAAGGGAGCTCCGCAGAAGGCAGTCATTCTGGGTCATCTAGTGGAGTACCAGACTCATCCATTGATCAATCTGATGGCAGTGATGGAGATCCCTTTGGGTCTGAAGGAGATGCATGTGAATTTGCAGAGGACAATCTGATTGATATTCCTCTTGCCGGGACTTCAATGTCAACTTCCCTGGTAAGCCCCTTTAATCAAACCAACAAGATTCTCCTAATAGTGATTGGCCTAATTGTTCTGTTGTATTTTTGCAAATCAGGATGCTATTCCTATGTCCCATACGGAAGGTGATTATCAGGCCAATGACCCCCCCAGGCCACCCACTTTGGAGGTAAATTCAAGGGTTAGGATGAGCCCATTCAATGAGTCAACATTATAACTGATTGGCTTTTCTGGTTGAATTCAGGATGAAAGTATGGTTGTAAAAAGTGGTCCCACCTTAGGGACACTGGCTCAAGCCTCTAAAGAGGTTATGTCTGATAAATCAGTAAGTGAACATAGTGTGAATTCATGATGATTACTCATGAGAGCAAAGCAATTTACTCACACTCTTGTGCTTATGCTGAATTTGCCCTCATCTCCCCCAGGTTGAGGAGTTACCTCCTTGGGTCATTAAGTATGTCCAATCAAGTTATAACCCCAAAGGCGATGGCAACTGTGGGTATTCTTGTGTGGCACATGCATTGGCTGCTGAAAAACCCGAGGGCCCGTATGCTAGAGACAATGGGTGGTATCAAGTGCGATTGGACATGTTACACGAGCTGGACATCAACAGGGCACTTTGGACAAGGAAGCTAGGTGGACCAGAAATGTTCGAGAAGACCTACGACAGCATTTGCGTGGAGAATCCCAAGGGACCAGTGCCCACTTCCAAGTGGATGGGCAGGCTTGATGGTGGTCCTATTCTGGCTAATGCATACAATAGGCCAGTGGTGTTCCTCACAAACAACCAATGTGGTGATCCATTCCACATCATTACTATAATTTCCAAGACTATTTACCACTAATAAATCACATTCACTTACAAATAAATACTCATAAATCCCAAACCTTACATATAGTCACTGTTATCATTTCATAATCAGATTCTACACCCTATTTTAACCCTAGTCACCCACTACAACTACCCCCAAACTCCTCATAGTTAAAGAGTTACAGGTAAACTCAGAATAATACAAGCAAATTATAGTATAAAGCAAGGTATAGAATACAATAAGTACATATTATAATTAGATATATTTTCACAACCAAAATACATAATAAATATTACACATTATATACTACATAACATATTACATCATATACATAAACTCTACCTTTCCACTACTCATCTGTCACTGTCATGACCATTTCATATGTGTCACTGTCTATTCTACTCACCTGTCATGTTCTTCCCTTTTCCCACCAGCTACATGTCATAGCCTGGTTGTTTCCTTTCTCTAGCCTGATGGCTCATCTTCTCTCTCAGATATATAAGGACACCTGTTCCTCCCTCTTGTTCCCTTATGGACTCCCTAGCTTACTAAATTACCCCTACATATACCAACATTACAGATCCCACATAATTAGTATACATAACTTAGTAGAGTTACCATCACTCTTAGAAATATATAAATATACATACCAGCTTGACCTCAATATAAGAAGATTTCTCCCTCTCTTGCTTGACCCACTTTGACTCCATAAGCTACCAACCCTGCCCCACATTATACTATATATATATATACTTTCTACCACTCACACCCCTCTTCCATTCCTCCCACCTTATAGGTGTAGTAGCAAAGCTCATCAGTACTAGTCATCTAAGAATAGATAGAAATTAGCCACACCTTTATTTTATTCTTAGTGTTACACTCATCCCCATAGCTTTAGTCAGGAAGGCAGCTCTTATATCAGCACCTTTGGTATAACTTACATTAATACTAGTGTAGTCATCCATTTCCCTTCCAAGCTCTATTCTGCCCTTTGAGTAGTTCCACAAGTGGTGTCCCAACAGTGGCCTGACTTCCTCAGATATCTTTAGTCCTAGTAACCCTATTACTATCAGCTTTATCACTACTTCACCTTTCCCTTCTCCATATCTTCAACTTCTAAAAAAAAAACATAAAAATACATATACATTAGTCAACTTATATCTTCATAAAACTTTTTAAAGGACTTATACATATCTAAATTCACTACCCATACCTTAATACACTCTTTATACATACACTCTTTATACATACACTGAACATCTACATACCTATACCACTTCCATCTGTAAACCTGCCTCTTACCAGCCATGTCTCAACAAGGATTCCCAGGATTCTACTCAGCCCCCAGTATCTACCCTCCAGTCAGCCAACCAATTAATACCAATGTAGGACAGACTTCCCACCCCAACCCAGCCAGGCCTTCCAGGACCAATGTTGGCAACATCCCCAATCCTGGACAATACAGAGACAACAACAACTCATCAGCAACTTCTGAAGACCAACTTGCACCACACCCTCATTCTCCAGTAGCTTCTCACCAACATTCAGAAGCTCCATTCACTCACCTTTTGGATAAGGAACCTAGGATGCCCAGATACTCTATGCCCTCCAATAGAGCAGTCAAGATCAAACCAATGGACAGGAACCTCTTCTTTGATGGATCAAACATACCTGTGGATAAATTTATAAAAAGGTATGAGATTGCTGGGTCAGCTGATGGTGCCTCTCCCCATGAACTATGCAAACAGATTATTTTCTTTCTAAGAGGATCAGACCTCCAGGATGAGGTAGAAGAGATGACTGGCTATGAGGACTCAGACTGGGAGACATTGAAGGAGCAACTACTCACTAGGTTTGGATCCTCTCTCCCCTTGGTCAAGTACACTGAAGAAGACTTGAGGAACTTGGTAAATCTGTCTACACAAACTGGAGGGATCAGCACCTTGCAGGAATTCAAATGCTTTAGGACCAAATTTGAAACCATTACCCACTACTTGGTCAGACTAGGATACTACACCAGCTTGGAGGATTTCAGAAAATTGCTGCTCAAAGCTCTCAAACCAACTCTAGCCATATCCATCACCAAGGAACTTCTCAGGGACAACAAGATGGTTTCACTCAAGGATGGAGGCCATATTCTTCCCAGCACCCAGGTTTTGTTCACCTACATACACAGAGAGGTTCAGTCAGCTACAGTCTTGGAAAAGAGTCTAATGGAACCAGAAAACCCTACCCAGAATCCAATCAGTACCATCTCCAAACCAAGTCCTCCAGTAAATACCTTTAACCCTGTTTCAACTACCAAGCCATGGACCACTAAGCCTCTGGAAGCCAGGACTACAGATCAGAAATTAGAAGATATCACCAAACAACTTGCATCCCTTACTGCTGGAAGATCAGCCCCTCCTCATCTAGTTGGACCAGCCCCAGGATTCAATTCAGCTCCCAGGCCCTATACTTTAAAGTGCTACTATTGCTTTGAAAACACCCACAGTACCACCAGATGTAAGACCCTAGAAGAAGATGTTACCAAAGGATCAGTAATCAGAGATGGCAGAAATTTCAGACTTCCAGACAAAACTATGATTCCATGGGACCCCAGGAGACCAATCAAATCTATAGTAGAGGCCTTCCCCAAGGACCAACCCAATGTATCATCCTCCTTTGGACAACTGGAAGAAGCAGTAAACCTTGAACCATCCACCATCTATGAAGCAGACCTTGGAAAGAGAACCAGAGGAACCAAGGACCCAGAAGAACCCAAAATGGCAGACAAAAGGATCAGGAAAGAAAAAGACAACATTATGGACATGGATACAGAAGACTTACTACATATGGCCAGGACCCCAGTTCCCCCAGGCAGGATACAGAATCAGAACCAAAAAACAGACCCCCATGTCAGATTCCTGGACTCAGAAACACAAGAAACCATCACTCCACCCAAGGAAAAGCCATCAAAGAAAACCTACCTAGAGAAGACTTTGGCCAAGGATTACCCAGGAGCAGAAGAAGATATTGCCAAAAGGATGCTTACTGAAGGAAAAATGGAGTTGGCCTATGGAGAAATATTTGCTATCTCTAGTGGTGTCACTGATGCTTTCAAAAAGAGGATCTCAAACAGAAGGCTGCCTTTGGAACCCACCAAGTCAGCTAACACCATAAGGAGAGAAGATGAGGAAGCACCACAGGACCAGACCACTCACTATTCATGCCCCCTTGGATATGTAAATCTCAACATAAATGGGCAGACTCACCAAGCTCTTTTGGATACTGGGTCAATGGTCAATATCATACCTGCAGGGCTGGCTCACCAACTAGGATTGGTACTCACTGCTAAATCTATGAGACTTAAGGGAATTGGAGGCCACCATACCAATATACCAGGAATTGCTGAGGAAGTGGAAGTAACCATTGGAAAGGTATCCAGGATAGTACATTTCTGGGTGGCTGAAGGACCTGTTCAACTAATTATTGGGAAGCCTTTCTTAATGGATGTATCAGCTACAATCAAGTACAATGGAGCTCAAGGGGAATCACTTTCTATTATGGACTCTTCTGGACAAACTTATTTGGTACCCATCATTCTGCCTAGCAACCAAAAGTGGGAAACTACTCTACCAGTCAACTCAGCTACCAGGGATTTTTTAGACCAGGGCCTGGACTCCAACTCTTCTCCCTGACAGATGGGGACCTGGCAAACCAACAAAAAAAATATAAAACACCAGTCACTCATTTAGCAAAATACAAATCAACTCTAAAAAAAATCAAACCTGTAAACCAACCTATGCCCCTTTCTCTTAATCCACCTCTGTCAAGACCCCAACTCTCCAGGAATCCTTACTCCACTCCACTTACTCCTTTTCCTCCACAATTCAAACCAACCCACAAAATCACTCAAGAAAGGCTGGACCTCATCAACTTTGGACCCTCTGGATGGCTATCAGAACAAGAATATCTCTTATTAGTATGGGTAATTACTCTCAGACAAAATTCCTTGGCCTTTGTGGAGGAAGAAAGAGGACTACTCAGACATACCTATGGACAACCCTACATCATCCCAGTCATTCCTCATGAACCTTGGCAGCAAAAACCTATTCCAATCCCTGCACCAATCAAACCTCAAGTCATAGAATTAATAAGAGAAAGACTCAGAACTGGCCTTTATGAACAATCTTTTTCCAGCTATTCCAGCCCTATATTCTGCGTAAAAAAACAAGATGGAAAACTCAGAATAGTCCATGATCTTCAGAAACTTAACAAAATCACCATCAAAGATGCAGGCTTACTAATAAAATTTGATGATATTGCTAAAAACCAAAACCAGACTAAGAACATAAAGGATAATCAGAGAGAGAGATAAATTGGAAAGATGAAAAGAAGAGAGACCTTCGTACCACTTGGACTAGATGGAGTAGTAGAGATGAAGACTTGTACTGTGAGTAATGAAGAGAAGAGAAGATGATTTTTCTATGATAGAAGAGGAGGAAAAGATAGATGGAGTTTCAGCAGAGACATCAAGCACAAGTAGGGAAAGATAAACGAGTCAGTTGAGAGAAAACAAACAAGGAATAAAGAGCCGCTGGGTTTTTTTTCTTAATAGATAGTTAACGAGGTGAGTATTGTAGATAGATCTGAAAGGGGAAACAAGAAAGGAATAAAGAAAAGAAGGTAAGCCAAACTGATGTAAAAGATATGAAGTAGATTTGCTGATTGGTTACATTACTACCACCGTTAATCGTTGAAGTTTGAGGTTGAGCGATGTCGACCGTTACGGAGAGAGAGAGAGAGAGGATCGAGAGTGAATCAGGTGAGTCGCTGAGATCTTGATGGTTTGATGGGAAAAAGGAACAGAAGAGCCCTAGTTGAGTGTCTTCTAGATAAGCCCCCCCGCGCATGACTAATTGACTTAAAGGGGGCTTGTCCATTGAATTCGACTAGACTGAGGAGTTTTCAACACACCTCCTTGCTTGATGACTTTGATGACGAGAAGACTTGATCTTGTAGTTTTGTAATTGATTGTAAAGGTGCTGCTTTTGTGAGCGCATCCGCCACCATGTCTTGTGATGATACTAGTTTGACATTGATTTCCTTACTTTTATACTTTGTTCTTAGATTTTTTGCTTTTATGTCTAAATGCTTGGTTTTCGAGTTCGCGCCAAAGTTTTTTAATTTTTCAAGCAGTCCTTTGTTGTCGATGTGAAACAATTTCGGCTTCAACTGGTTTCTCCACAGCTCTTCAACCAGGAAACTCAGCCACTGATTTTCTTGCTCCCCATCCGATAAGGCATTCATCTCCGCTTCAGTTGATGATAGTGTGATATTTTTTTGCTTCTTACTATTCCATAAAATTGGACATGACTTCCAGAAGGCGAGAGAGCCACTTTGAGAGATTCTCGTCTCTTGGTCATCTGCCCACGTGGCATCGGTGTAGAAATTTATTCTTTCGGACGGATCTTGAGAATTCGGTTTGAGGCAAAATTTGAAAGATCGTGTTCCCTTCAGATATCGCCAGCAATGTAACACTTGCTTCCAATGAGTCAATCCAGGTCGATGGTTGAATCTGGAAAGGATGGAGACGGCTGCTGACAGATCCGGGCGAGTTCTACATGCCAAGTAGTTTAGGATGCCGGTAAAGGAGCGATAGTTGATGTTCAACTTGAGGAATTCTCTGTGGTCGTCGTCGGAGGCTGTCTGCAATTGTACCGCTGGAGTTAGTGGAGTGCTAACAGAGGTGGCTTGTTCCAATTCGAGAAGTTCCAGCCCCTTCGCAATCAACAATTCTTGCGACATTTCAACCCGGTCCTCCTTTACAGACAGGCTCATTCCCAACAAGGTGTCTGGAGGATGAGCAGTTGAATGTGGAAACCGCTGTAAGAACAATTTTTCGAAGTCGTCTGTCCGTCCAACTACGATGAGATCGTCGACGTGGAAGAATATGAATGAATTTTTTTCTTTATGGATGAATAGGCAGGCATCAGCTATCGAAGGTAGGTAATCGATTTCTTCAAACCACGATGTCAAGGTATTATACCAATTCATTGGGGACTGTTTCAAACCGTACAGCGATTTGTGGAGTTTCAGAAAAGGGGCCGTCCTGTGAGATCCTTCTGGTGTCCGTATGTAAATGTCTTCTTCTAACGGCGCAAATAAGAAGGCGCTTTTTACATCGAATTGCTTGATTGTCAAGTTTAAGTCGATAGCGAGAACTAACAGAGTCAGGAGTGATGGAAATTTTCCAGTTGGGGCAAACGTCTCGAAGAAATCTTCTCCAGGCGTTTGCATGAATCCTTGAATACATAATCTTGCCTTTTGTTTATCAGCTGCTGAAGCTGAGGCCGGTTTAGTCTTAAAGACCCATGTGTGACGGAGTGCTTTGGGCGGCGATGAATGGTAGTCCGTCCACACCTCATGATTTTCGATATTATTCAACTCGTCCTGTACAGCCCTCTTCCATTCTTCAGCCTTTTCACCTGTCACCGCCTTTTTGAAGCTCTTCGGATCCACGGTTAAATGCGAGTATTTTTGCGGTCTCACTTGGCTTGTTCTATCTCGTAAAACTCTACCTGATGAGATGATCGGATTGGAAGTTAGATTTTCAGCGATCTCTATTTCGTCTTGATCAGATGAAGATTCATCAATGTCTATTGTGTTTTGATCTGCCGGATTGGGTTCCAGTTCTGGTTCGAGATTGTCTTCTTCTTTTATTTCTATTCCGTCTTCCTTGTCCCTTAGGGGCAATTCAACAGTCGATGTCTTATCTTCTGTCAGTAAGTCGTCCCAGTCACTTGAGCCGTTTACATTGTCAGAGGCAGGGTAGTCTAGGAAGATCACGCTTTTGGAACTTATAATTGTTCCGTCCTCCATCAGGGATCGGTAAGATTTAAGTTCAGCATCGAATCCAATGAGTTTTCCACTCGTACCTCGGGGTTCAAGTTTTCCCTTTTGCTTATGCGAGTATACTACTACAGGGTTTCCGATGGGGTGAAAGAAGCTGGTCGGAAGAGTGACAGACTTGAAGAGTTTGTAAGGTGATTTCTTACTGCGATGAGATGGCACTTGATTGATCGTCAAAACGCACGCCCCGAGAATTTCGCTCCACAGATGTTTAGGCATGCCAGAGTCGAGAATGATGGTCCGCAAGGATTCTAAGACAGTTCGGTTGAATCGCTCAGCTAGTCCATTCTGCTGTGGCGTGTGTGGGTCTGAGAATCGCAGTCGAATCACGTGGTTTTTGCAGAAATTCTCAAGTTCAATATTCGTGAACTCGGTGCCTCGATCGGAGTGGATGATACTGGGATAATACCCAAATCGTTTAGCTTCAAGATCCAACAGTCGAGAGAGAACTTCGAACACATCTGACTTAGCCGCCATAGGTATTCCGGTGCAGTACCGAGTCGCTGAGTCGACGATCGTCAGGATGTATTGATGTTTTTTATAGGACATGGGTTTGATCGGCCCTATGAGATCTAAATGAATTTCTTCAAAGGGTTTCGATACTAGTGATGTTCGATGAGTGTAAGATGCTTTAGTAATCTTAGCCAAGGCGCAGGCGGAACATTTTTTATCAGCTTTCACTGGGATTCCCAACTTGTGTCTTATTCTCCCGTAACTTATATGTCCTAACGACTTGTGGATTAATTCGGACGCGGATAGAAGGGAATGTCGATGAGCCATTTTCAAGTCCAACACAGGCAAGTTGTTTTGGTAGTGTCCTTCAAGGAACAGCTGACCATTCTTGTGAATTGAGAATTTGTTAATTTCGAAATTGACATTGCATTGATTTAGTAGTAGATGACGGAGAGACAATAGATTCGCATTGATCTTTGGCACTAAGAGTACGTTGTAGAAGCTAATAGATTCCCCTTTATACATCACGCTGATAGTTCCTTTTCCTTCAATCTTCAGAGTGTTGTCTCCGCAGCTCGTGCTGATCATTCCTCCTTCGGATTTGTCTAGAAAGGTGAACAAGTTTTCGTCAGCGACCATGTGCGACGATGAACCAGAATCCAGGACAAAGAGATCGATAAGATGAGAGGAGAATGTTGAAAGGCTGACGTTGGAGCCTTGAGACTTCTTTCCTGAGTAGGTCCGAGGAGGCGGTCTGAGTTCAGGATGGAGCATCCAACAACGGTCTTCAGGGTGCGGGGCTCGGTGATTATGTTTGCCAGGGGAGCAGAAGGTACCTTCCCTGGATAACATGGAGATGGAGCTTCCTTCTTGCTTCGACTGGCTAGATAGTTTGGCATCGTTCTGATGGATTTCCAGGTGATTGAGAAGAGACTCGGGCGTAATGTCTACCCCGTCCTTAGAATGCGTAATAGCTTGTTTGATATTGTCGAGACTGGATGGGAGACGTCTGAGTAAGTCGTACGTGATCAGGTCGGCAGGAAAGACAATGCCGACGTCTTCCATTTTGCTGAGACATCCACGAACTTCAGTTATGAACTTGTCGATGCGGTTTGATTCGTAGGTGATACTGAGGAACGTATTGTACACACGGGCGCGATTAGACGGTTCTGAGGAAGCAAATCGTTTAGTAATTGCTTTCCAGAGAAGTTGAGCGTCTTCGGAATTAGCGGAAGTAACGACATTGATGTGCGTCCCCGCAGAGATCTTTGAAAGAATGATCGCTCCTAGTATCGTGTTGTCTTCTTCTTCTAAGGGGGGAAGGCCATTGTACATCTGATCTTTGAGTTTTCCTAGTTTGAAGAGACTGGTTATTCTGGTCTTCCAGCTAGAGTAATTGTCTTCAGTAAGGATAGGGATCGATTCGATTGTGGCCTTCATCACAGTACTGTTGATGGAGTCCATTTCGATAGAGTAGCGTCTGGTTTCGGGTGGCAGCGAATTTCGACTGTTAATCGTAATAAAATTTGATGATATTGCTAAAAACCAAAACCAGACTAAGAACATAAAGGATAATCAGAGAGAGAGATAAATTGGAAAGATGAAAAGAACAGAGACCTTCGTACCACTTGGACTAGATGGAGTAGTAGAGATGAAGACTTGTACTGTGAGTAATGAAGAGAAGAGAAGATGATTTTTCTATGATAGAAGAGGAGGAAAAGATAGATGGAGTTTCAGCAGAGACATCAAGCACAAGTAGGGAAAGATAAACGAGTCAGTTGAGAGAAAACAAACAAGGAATAAAGAGCCGCTGGGTTTTTTTTCTTAATAGATAGTTAACGAGGTGAGTATTGTAGATAGATCTGAAAGGGGAAACAAGAAAGGAATAAAGAAAAGAAGGTAAGCCAAACTGATGTCGAAGATATGAAGTAGATTTGCTGATTGGTTACATTACTACCACCGTTAATCATTGAAGTTTGAGGTTGAGCGATGTCGACCGTTACGGAGAGAGAGAGAGAGAGGATCGAGAGTGAATCAGGTGAGTCGCTGAGATCTTGATGGTTTGATGGGAAAAAGGAACAGAAGAGCCCTAGTCGAGTGTCTTCTAGATAAGCCCCCCCGCGCATGACTAATTGACTTAAAGGGGGCTTGTCCATTGAATTCGACTAGACTGAGGAGTTTTCAACACTTACCACCATCCCCAGAAGAACTCATTGAATCCTTTACTGGAAGGGCATGCCATGGACTAGGAGATATTATGGGGGGATATGATGAAAGGGAGTTAGCCAAGGAATCAAGACCATTAACCACCTTTGAAACCCCACTAGGAAGATTTCAACTCACCAGATTGCCCCAAGGAGCCACCAATTCAGTTGCAGTATATCAAGCCCAGATGATGTGGATCCTCCAGGATGAATTACCTCAGCATATGGGTATATTTATTGATGATGGAGGAATCAAGGGACCTATTTCAGACTACAATGGAGAAAAACTCAAGGAAAACCCCCAAATCAGAAAGTTTATCTATGAATATGCCATTACTCTGGAAAGGATTCTATATAGGATTGAAGAAGCTGGACTCACCATATCTGGAAAGAAATTTGCCTGTTGTGTCCCTGCCCTAGATCTGGTTGGACATGTTGTCTGCAAAGAGGGAAGGAAAATATCAACAAAGAAGCTCAACAAAATTGAAACATGGCCAGTCCCTACCACACCAACAGAAGTCAGAGGATTCCTGGGTATTTGTGTTTATGTTAGAATGTTTATCAAAAATTACTCCACTATCACTGCACCCCTCAGAAAACTTACTAGGAAAGATTCAATATGGGAATGGACTGAAGATTGCCAGGCATCATTTGAAGAACTGAAGAGAATTATTGGAAAAGACATCACCCTCAGTAAATTGGACTATGGACCTGAAGCAGGACTCATCAAATTATCAGTGGACTCCAGTTATATTGCAGCAGGAGCTATACTCACCCAAGAAGATTCCAATGGACTAGACAGGCCTGTTATCTATGAATCAGTGGTATTTTCAAAAAGAGAGTCAGAATACTCACAATCCAAGTTAGAGCTATGTGGTGTCACCAAAATCCTCAAGAAACTTCAGACCAGACTATGAGGCCAACATTTCCAGCTTAGAGTGGATGCACAATGTCTTATTGGGATGATCAACAACCCTTCACTTCCCAATGCCCCTATGAACAGATGGATTGCTTTTATTCAGTTATTTTCCTTTGATTTAGTACACACACCTGGAAAAACTTTTACATTACCTGATTCACTCTCAAGAAGACCTTTGGACCCAGGAGAAGAAGATTGCCAGAGCTTTGATGAAGATGAAGATTGGATCAAACCCCATCCTGGATTTGGACTGAAACATGCTTCTGTTGGATTGCTTCTGGGGACATCAGCTAAGTTGGGGGAGGAGGCAAGTAATCTTCAACAAGGAATTTGGAAACATCTGCAGGAATATCTTTCAACCATGAACAAACCACCTGGATGCAGCAAACTGGAATTCAAACAAATTTTACACAAATCAACCTCATTCTTCCTCTCCAATAATATACTTCATAGAAATAACAAACCCTTTTCCCAGATAGTAGTCACTCACCCTACAGCTCAAATCTCCATCCTCCATTCCCTCCATGAATCTTTGGGCCACAGAGGAGTATCAGAAACTTATAGAAGGACCAGGCTCAGATTTTGGTGGCCAGGACTAAAAAGAGGTGTAACCAAGTGGGTCCAATCCTGTGAAGCTTGTCAGAAGAGGAACTCAGTACTACCAATGGAACCCAAGAATCCTACAGGAGCATCAACACTTTTTGGAAGAGTCAGCCTGGATACAGTTCATATTAAAGCTGGAAAATGGAAAGACCTGGTAATAGCAAGAGATGACCTGTCTGGATGGGTAGAAGCAGTTGGCCTAGAAAGGATACAAGCAAAGAAGATCTCTCAATGGTTCTTGGAAAATTGGATCCACAGATATGGTGCTCCTTGGTCAGTCACTGTGGATGGAGGATCAGAATTTGGTCAGGACTTTAAACAAACTCTCCTGGAAGCTGGAATAAAAGTAAAAGTAACCACACCCTATTATCCTGAGGCCAATGGAATGATTGAAAGAGGCCATCAAGCAATCAAAGATACCTTGGTCAAGCTCTGTGGACAGGAAGGAAAGAAGTGGAGGAGTTATTTACCCTTGGTATTATTTTCAGACAGGATTTCTACAAAAAGGACCACAGGATTCTCCCCTTATGAATTAGTATTTGGACAACCACCAATCTTACCCATAGACCTGGAATTGGAGACCTTTTCAGGAATAAATTGGGCCCAGGTAAAAACAACTCAGGATCTTCTTTTGGCAAGGACTCATCAATTGGAAAATAGGGATTCCATTCTTCAAAGGGCACACCAACAACTAATGAAGACCAGGGGACAATCTGTGGACTACTGGAATAAAAAGAAAAAGGATAGAGGACCACTAAAAATTGGAGATATGGTATTAGTCTACAATAAATCCCTGGATTCACAATGGGGAAAACTCTTTGAAAACAGATGGAATGGACCTTACAAAATCAAAAACAGGAAGCCAGCAGGATCTTACACCCTGGAAGAATTGGATGGCACAGAATTATCTAGAAGTTTTGCTGCAAATCAAGTAAAAAAATATTTTGTCAGAGAATTACCCATTTAAAATAAAAATAAAAAAATAAAAAATAAAAATAAAAATAAAAAAAAATAAAATAAAAAATAAAATAAAAAAATCATACCCTTTTCCCTGTTCTCTTGCTTTTCTTGGATAATGGTGTGCATCATTATCTGAAAATAAAAAAAAAATACAATAAAAAAAAATAATAAAAAAAATATTATTATTAAAAAAAATCAGATCTTATTTTTTTTTTTTTGAATATTGAAGCATACATACAGAGTCGAAGGCATCCTGGAGCCGGCTGTACAGTTGGTACCGAGAGGCTGCTGCGGCCCGGGGATCGCAGTGGTTCGACCGGGCAAATTCAGTCAAATGATCGTTAACAGTATCATGGAGCGCCGCCAGCTCCTCTAAAGAAAAGGAGTCGCGGACGAAGGGGCCAAACGACTCCACATTGGCAACAAGTGGACAACTTGGAGAAGAAGAATTGTTGCTATTTGTTGAAGAAGACAAAGAAGAGGCAATGGACAGTGGACGACTCGGGGAGGACATAGTAAAAAAAGGGGATATATTTGTATAGGAAAGAAGGGGAAAACAAAGGAAAACAAGCTGTTAAATAAAGAAATCTACATAAACGACGCTGGTGGACGAACCAGAACAGCGATGATTGGCATACACTATATGACGCCGGTGTACGATCCGGAAACGCGTATTTTTCCCTTCACTTCTACCACAACAACTAGCGATAATCTCCCTAACCGTATCGACTCTGGTGGACAAACCAGGACGACACGGTTATCCAAGTACTTTCGACGCCGGTGCTCGACCCGGGCATAGTTTTTTTTTCTCAAGAGGACCTCGCTTCTCAGACTACAGTCTGGAGGGGATTTTTTTGAGCCGTTTCGACTCTGGTGGCCAACCCAGTTCCCTTTGATATCTTTTTTTTTCTTTTCTTTTTTTTCTTTTCTCTCGGTTTGTTTTCTTTTCTTTTTCCTTCGTGCTCAGATAACCAGCGGTCTCGGTTGCACTCCGCGGCTCCGCCAAATCCCTCCGCATACACTATTGACGCCGGTGCACGAACCGGAACGCCGCATACATATCATTCCCCGCTTAGACATAGAACCTGACATCACTTTTTTTTTCTTTTCCTTCAAACATAATAAAATTAATAATAAAATACTAATAAAAAATAATAAAAAAAAATAAAAAAAAAAAAAAAAAAAAAAAACCAAATAAAAATTCAAATACATAATAAAATTAATCAGTAAAAAATAATAAAAAAAAAAAAAAAAATATAAAACTAGTAAATTAAATCAGATACATAATAAAATAAAATAAAAATCAAATCAAATAATAATTTAGAAAATAATTTAGTAATAAAAAATAAAATAAAATAAAACATAATAATACAAACACATCAACACTACATTTATGTAATAATCCTACAAAACCTTCTATTCTCATCACTTTTTTTCCCAGGATATCTGCTACTCATTCCTGCTCATCCCACCTCATCATCATTTCATCATCCATCCAACCTGTCATTCTCTCAAATATATTTTCCCTCCATTGTCTGGGGACAGACAATAAGTTGGGGGAGGAGCACTGCACTACCAAAGGGAAAATTACCAGGAATTTTTGATTTTTTTCTACCCCTCCTGACCTGATTCTTAAACCACCAGACATCAAATAAATCATCATCATCACATATTCTACACAGTTTCTATATATATATTCCACTTCATCATCCCCAAATCAGATATTCTAGATTTTTCCTACTCATTCCATCTCATTTTCACCAGATTATCTACTCAGTTGCTACTCATTCAAAAATCTACCCATCACACTCTACATATTTTCTGCATCCCAACTCCTTAGCATCCAATCACATACTCTACATGTCTTCTACTCATTACACAGCTTCACCATCTCATCACCAATTCTAGACATTTTCTACACACCTCATCATCACAATTTCTACACATTTTTCTACACATTCCAACTCCTCATCATCAATCACATACTCTACATCTCTTCTACTCATTACACATCTTCATCATCCCATCACACTCTACATAATTTCTGCATTCAACCAATCAACATCACATCACACAGAGGTTCCCTTTTTCATTTCTATATATACTTCTCTACCCATTCCAACTAATTCCAACCCATGAAACAGTCTCTCAGTTTCCACCATTCACCCATTTAAAAGTTTTCATCCAACCAAATCAGGAACCACTTGGAACCCAACACCAGGATACTTTACCATACACCAGAAGACATAGTCAAAACAGCACCAAATACACAGAGACCAGGAACCACTTGGAACCCAACACCAGGATACTTTACCATACCCCAGAGGACATAGTCAAATCAGCACCAATACCCAGAGGCCAAAGGATTACTCAGATTAGAAGATATATAAAACCAGACTAAGAAGAATTGTTGCTCCTACTATACCACCACCTGAAGAATTATCAGTAAGCATTTATTAGTGTCCAAGAATTTCAAGAAGATATAAATAAGAATAAGAAGGCTAGAATGAACATTTATTAGAAATACATGTATACAAGTACACTGATGGCTTAGTATTTGAGTCTAATAAATAATGAAACTAGATCATAATTAAAATAAACTCAAGATTTTCAAGGATACTTTTACATGTAGAAAATATTCATCAAGATGGCATACTAGTAGGATTTTCAACCACTTTAAAGACTATAATATATATACAAAAAGAAGATTAAAATACTTTTCACTGGACACATGGACACTGGACTAATGAATACTGGATACTATGGACACTGGATCTGGATCAAATTATACTGGACTATATTGGCTTGGGCTTTCACTGGATTTGGATCATTTGGACTTTGGACAGGAATACTCTGGACTTTCCATGGATCACTTTTTCCAGCCTTTTCTCTTTGGCTGCATTGTCTGGGGTCAGACAATAAGTTGGGGGAGGATGTGGTGATCCATTCCACATCATTACTATAATTTCCAAGACTATTTACCACTAATAAATCACATTCACTTACAAATAAATACTCATAAATCCCAAACCTTACATATAGTCACTGTTATCATTTCATAATCAGATTCTACACCCTATTTTAACCCTAGTCACCCACTACAACTACCCCCAAACTCCTCATAGTTAAAGAGTTACAGGTAAACTCAGAATAATACAAGCAAATTATAGTATAAAGCAAGGTATAGAATACAATAAGTACATATTATAATTAGATATATTTTCACAACCAAAATACATAATAAATATTACACATTATATACTACATAACATATTACATCATATACATAAACTCTACCTTTCCACTACTCATCTGTCACTGTCATGACCATTTCATATGTGTCACTGTCTATTCTACTCACCTGTCATGTTCTTCCCTTTTCCCACCAGCTACATGTCATAGCCTGGTTGTTTCCTTTCTCTAGCCTGATGGCTCATCTTCTCTCTCAGATATATAAGGACACCTGTTCCTCCCTCTTGTTCCCTTATGGACTCCCTAGCTTACTAAATTACCCCTACATATACCAACATTACAGATCCCACATAATTAGTATACATAACTTAGTAGAGTTACCATCACTCTTAGAAATATATAAATATACATACCAGCTTGACCTCAATATAAGAAGATTTCTCCCTCTCTTGCTTGACCCACTTTGACTCCATAAGCTACCAACCCTGCCCCACATTATACTATATATATATATACTTTCTACCACTCACACCCCTCTTCCATTCCTCCCACCTTATAGGTGTAGTAGCAAAGCTCATCAGTACTAGTCATCTAAGAATAGATAGAAATTAGCCACACCTTTATTTTATTCTTAGTGTTACACTCATCCCCATAGCTTTAGTCAGGAAGGCAGCTCTTATATCAGCACCTTTGGTATAACTTACATTAATACTAGTGTAGTCATCCATTTCCCTTCCAAGCTCTATTCTGCCCTTTGAGTAGTTCCACACCAAGCAGCTGGCTGCATGACGTTTCTCCCTTCAACTGTTGCACCCGACCCCAAACCAGCAAGCCCAATCTACCTTGCACTAATTAACGGGAATCACTGGATACATGTTATAGTCAAGCGTGGCCTAGTACCTTTCCCTCCACCGTCCATACCTAGATCATTTCCAAAGAGCCAAGCTGCTGGTTGGTTGAGCATCATTGAACCAGCCACACTTCTTTACTCCAAAACTTGCAAGCCAATGTAACACCCCTCCTCTGATTTGTAATTACTATATTAAATTTGTTTCCATAAATCAAAGTAGAGTAATGGCTGTCAACATTACTCCTGAATATTGTCAGCCTCCTTGATGCCAACGACAAGTCTTTCTAGCTACAAGTGGTGCAAGGATACAAGGAAAGAGTGATATTACTCTGGGTAAGGTTTTAAGGTTATAATTCCCAAATAAAACGGGGGAATTGTGACGTAAACTTTAGAGGAAAAATGGGAAAAATAAGGTAATAATTATATTAAATAAATTTAATATAATAGGGGCCTGATAAATCAGGGGTGTTTTAAATCTCTCTCAGGTGCTTGCAAATAAATTGCAGAGGATTTAAGTACCTGGAACACTGGGGCCTGTTGACACAGGGGTGGCTTAATACCAGGAAAGGTAAGTGGGGAATATCTCCAAGAAAAGGGTTATTACTTACTAGTAATAAACCTTGAGGGATCTTGGGGATATTCAGGGTGAAACTGGACAGTTTTGGGCGCTTTGATGGGTGGATGGTGGAGCTGGATGGTCACTGTAGATTTGTTGGGGAAGACAGGGCTAATAACTACTAATACGCTTACCATACTGTTTTAAAAAGTTGTATATCTAATAATACATGGGTAAGGTTTTTGGTGGGTATAAAAAAGCATGAGGAGCTTTATTTGGGCGGTTGAAGACCTCCTTAAATAGTCTTGAGTTCCCTCTGGGGACCCCGTAGGTATTATTGGCCAACTTGTGGGATATTTGGACCACATTTTGGCCATTTTTGCTTTCTTGGTGACGCGTCAGCAGCCCCTGCTTTGAATCCACGTCACCAATGGATATTATTAGTTTATTTATTTATTTATGTTGACTTACAGTCTGTAGTACATTATTACTGGTTGTTATAGATTAATACTAGTGGCTTATTTGTATTTTATAATAAGCCACAGTATTATTTGTACTGTTTGTTCAGTCAATATAATTTTATTTATATGTCTAAATAATAATACAATCTGGTATAATCATTTATTTAGTCCCCATTAATCTTCATTACATGTGTAACTTATGTAATGAAGTTAATTGGGTGTGTTTTTGTTACTTTGGGTGTACCTTGGATGACTTTGCAGTCCGCGTGCCAAGCTGAGAGCCTGTAAGGGGCCTGATGCTTGCGCGGGGGCTTATATTCCAACATTAGCGCGGGCTTTCAGTCACGCGGGTTGAACTTCAAGGTATGCGGACTGCGGTGCACGGGGTTTGAGTAAAACACATTGTATTTATACTATCTCCCCTAATTTACACAACACCTCATTTCCGTGACTGGAAATTGGGGTTAAGCATATGTATATGAGTATATAAGCATAAAGTTAGGTAATCATACTTTTAACTGATCATTAATACAATTTTCAGTTATTAGTATCATATCATATGTATAATAATAATTTTTAGTTGCACACCAAGACTGACACCTATAATGTAGGAAATAGATAAACCAAAAGGCAAATAATGTATCATTTGGATGGAAGTGATCAATAGAACATGCAACATGTAGAGCTGGAGACACAGGATAGGAGTTAAATACCATACAAGTCAGAAGTGATAGTTGGACAAAGCTATTTCTATATCTTGAGAAAAAATGTGGAGTAGGTGGTGAGTAGCAAAGTAGTGGTGAAATTCTTTGTAGGTTCTTTCCCAATCCACTTGGGGGAGTCCATTCTCACCAATCTTATCAAAGCCCATAGCACACAAGAATTCCAGAAAATATATACAAAGATTGTCTAAAGTTTGGTGGGGCATTGGGAGAGTAATACCACCATCCACCTTTTGTTTAAGGACTTTGGCCCCAAATTCTAGCAAGGCTGAAGCGTTGGCATTGATGGCAGTCTGTCTGTTGAATGTGAAGACTGATGTTGGACCAAAAACGAGCAGACCAGCTAGCATCTGGATCTGAGAGGGTGTATTCCTTGTGGAGCACTCATCCGTCCTTGTATGCTTTGGACGTGGCCGGGTAAAGTCGGATAAGCTGCAGATATACGCCAGAGCTGACATTGCCCCCACCAGGTGCTGTGACACAAGCATGAGGCCGCCAAGGTTTGGTGAATTGGCATCGAATGTCCCCAGGTTCTCGTAGGTTTGTTGGAAGCCCCAGTGAGCAGAGTGGACCTTTGTTGTATCTAGTGGAAGGGGTTCCCATTGGGCGCCCTGCTGTTCGAGATGACGAAAACCCCAGCATTGATGTAAAGCAGATTTGAGTCGGAGGTATGCCGTGTCAGGAGGAGAGATGAATGATGCCATGTTTGAGGCCAGTGTGTGTACCTGAGTTTGGTTGGTTATCGTCTTGCTTTTGTTGGCCCGGAAAACTTCAATCTGATCCATGTTGATCATGTCATGAGTGATCAGAGACATTGAAGTAGCAGGGTGGAGGATTTTTTCTTAACCGCACCACAAAAATTGGTCAGTGTCATTTTTAAATAAATAGATAGTAACTAGGAGAATTACCTGATTTGCAAGCAGCCAGAGTTATTGTAATGTCCCGCCACACTCTTTCCTTGAAATTGTGGTCCATTGGGCCATGACAAGAGAGCATATGGGGGAGGTGATTGAGGACATAGGCGATGTTCTTTATCATCTTCTCAGCTGATGTGATGGACCATGCAATGCCACGCGCCAAATCGTTGTTCAAGTTTTCTACCACTGATCTTGGAAGCAGTGGGCCTGGTAAAAATAGTTCCACAGCTGCAACAGACAGACAGACATGAGTTTGAGAAGTGTTTAATGTTTAGAGGAGAGGGGGATGACTCACATGCATCCCGTGTGGACCTTGCAGGGCAAGGAGGGCCTTTTGACCTCTTGCTGGGGTTTGAACTGGAGCTGGGCAATGAACTGGAACTGTCCACTGCACTAGTGGTTGCGGTGCGGGAGAACTTCATGCCTTTCAAGTGTTCGGCCGTTAGGACAGTTGGGTGAGGAGTGAATAGGTGGCTTGGGAAGTTTGGGCCGGTTTCCCTTGGGTCGATACGCACAATCTGTTGATGAGAGGTAGAGGAGCCCTGTTGAGGGACTGGGCTTCCACCACATGAGGGAGGATTTTCTGGACTTGGGGTGTGATGCCGGGATTTTTTGGATGTAGGATCATTGGATGTAGGATCAACAAATATTGCAGTTGGATAGCGGTAGCGAGCCCGGCGTGGGTGACTTTCAACGATAGTGGAATGTGGGTGTGGGGCTGCATGATGGTTGTACGGCAAAGAGACTTGTGAGGCTGGAGGGTTGATTCCCAATTCTTCAGGGTCGGTTTCCCCCTCGGCATCCGGGTCGTTTATATTGTCATCACGGTTTTGAGATAAGTTATGCAAGGCTTGTTTGGCATTTTGGGATTGCATGGCGGTAGTTATACCATCAAGGTAAGCCTCATTAGAGGTGGTTAGAAAGGTGCTTTTGCCTTTGCTGTTGCGCCTGGGTGATCTTATTGGGTGGATGGGGCCATATGCCGGGTTCATAACGTTGGGCAAGCCGTTGTCAAATGGAGCGGGTTTGTTGTCCCATTGAGCTGGTATGTTGTTAATTCGAGTGGGTTCTGGTGTGCAATGAAGTGTTGGTGCCGCATTGTTTGCTGAGAGAAAATCTGACAGTTGTGGAGCGGTTGTTTGAGGTGGTGGGAGGTCTTTGGGAAGATCAGGAAACCAAGGAATGAATCGGTTGAGGTTAGGAGGTGGTTGGTTGACGTTAGGAGTGGAATGTAGGATGGTTTGGCTAGCTGGGGGGTCAAACGTGTTTGTTGGAGCTGGGCGAGTTGAGGACTCATGACCCTCATCGTCTGACTGCTTGTATTTGGCTTTTATTTTGTTGGCGAGAACTTCCAGATACTTGTATTCCTTGGGACCGCATGCTGAGCAAGCTCAGTGCATTTTTGCCAGAAGTCCAAACCTGATTTGCAGTGTTTTGGGGTGGAAAGTGGTAAGCAGGAGGTTTATTGTCATACATCTTATGAGGAAACAGAACTTACGTGATTGTTCATGACTACCAGACATTGTTGTTGCGTGGAAATACGTCTAAAGCTTGATGGAGGAGGAGAAAACGGTGTTGCTGTTGGTTGGATTGCAAAGTAAAACAGATGTCAGCTGCTGCTCCTGGAATTAAGTACCTTTTGCAGTGAGAATATGAGAAAGGGGAATATCAGCCCTTGCGGGGGGTTTGGGGGGGGCACTTTGGGTGTGTAGGGGGCTTAGACGCCTGATATGCATCTGTGGGCATTTCCCGGGGCCCTTTAGGCCAAGATGTGTCCCTTGCACATTTTTCCTGGGCCTTGGGTGCAATGGGGGGCTTGCAAGGGGGCCTAGTGGCACATTCACACCTTGAATGTGTCCATAGGGGCCACTGGTTCTAGTTGGCCCCTTTTGGCCAGGCCCAGGTGGCCCATCTGGCCCCTTTTGGCTGGCCCATCTGGCCCCTTTTGGCCAGGCCCAGGTGGCCCATCTGGCTCCTTTGGGCCAGGCCCAGGTGGCCCATCTGGCCCCTTCGGGCCAGGCCCAGCTGGCCCATCTGGCCCCTCTGGGCCAGGCCCCGCTGGCCCATCTGGCCCCTCTGGGCCAGGCCCCGCTGGCCCATCTGGCCCCTCTGGGCCAGGCCCAGCTGGCCCAGGAGCGGGCGGGGTTTTGGGTGAGGGGCAGGGGGGACAGGGGGGCGCGGAGGATTGGGGGGAACGGGGGAGACGGGGGAGACGGGGGGACATCGACTTACTTGTTGATGTCCTGGCGGCTGGCTTGAGGTGGTCGGGCGGCTGGCTTGAGGTTGTCGGGCGGCTGGGTTGTTCCGGCGGCTCGGGTTGGTCGATCAGGAAGGGTGGGCTGGGCTGGGTCGTGCGGCGGCCGGCTGGTAGGTGGGTGGGGAAGGTCGGGTTGCTGGGGGGCGGTCGGTGAGATGGTGGTTGGGGAGGGATTTCAGGAGGGGGGGGAGGGCCGATCAGCAAAGGATGGGGGGAGGGGGCGGGTGGGGGCATGCTGATGTCATGCGTACATTCTGGTGTACGCATGACATCAGCATGTATATAGGAAGGGCGTGCCCCTTCCTATATACATAGAATCGGCGTGCCGACTGCACGCCGATTCTATGTATATAGGAAGGGGCACGCCCTTCCTATATACATAGGTCGGCGGTCCACCGATCTATGTGTATAGGCAGGGGCTTGCCCCCTGCCTATACACATAAAAAGGGCGTGCGACCCACACACCCTTTTCTGAAGGGGCGGGCGAGCTGCACGCCTGTTTCTGAAGAGGGCGTGCGACTGCACGCCTGCAGTGTCGCACGCCTGTAGATGGGCGTGCAGCACGCACGCCCATCTACAGGCGTGCCCACGCCCAAGCGCCGATTAAAAAAAAGGCGTGCGGGGAACACGCCTTGTTTTTTATCGGCGTGCAATGGGCGTGGGCGTGCGCCCATCGGCGTGCATTTATCAATGCCCAAAGATAAGCCCGGCATCCAAATACCCTCATCATATCCAGTGATGCTTTTCAATTCATGCAAATCTCATAAGGAGTCTTAGTCAATCTGTCATGAACCACCTGATTGAAAACAAAAGTTGCTTGTTTCAGCGCTTGAAACCATAGATGTGAAGGAAGTTTTGCGTGCACAAAAAATGTGCAGTCCATGTCAAGAAGGGACCTAGTCATATTGCAGGATCTAATACCATGGAGACAAAGGCAAGAAACCAACACCCAGGAAACTGAACTGACCCAACAACCAGAAACCAAACAGAACAGACAGCCTGAACAAGTCTGAACTCATCTGCACTCAAAAATGGATGAAGTGGAACAACTCCGACAACAGCTTGAGGAGATGACTCAAGCAAGAGAAACAAATGGTCCCGCCAAAGAGAAGCCAAAGCACAGCAGGACCAACCACCACCACCCCAACCCTCGGGCCAAAAATTGCAGCCCCAACAAGTTTGACGGTGAGCAATGTCGAACTACTCACAACGGTGGGCCGCTACGCTACGCTACGCTATTTGACCGCTACGTGTTAGCGTAGCGGTTTTTTTTCTCCCCAGAAAATTTGTAGCGTTAGCTGAAATTTCACTCCGCTACACTAACAGTTAGCGTAGCGACAAATTTTTCCGTCCATTTTTTTGTAGCGTTAGCGGGGAAAATTCACCGCTACGCTAACAAGTAGCGTAACTTTTCTGGCGCTAACAGATTTTGAAGTTCTCAGTAACGTAGCGGCATCATCGCTACGCTACGCTAAATGTTAGCTGTTAGCTGATATTTTTTCCGCTACATAGCTTTGGGCGTTGATAGACGCACGCCAAGCGCGCACGCCAACGCCAGCCCGCACGCCATTTTTTTTTGGCGTGCGGGCCCCACACGCCCTTTTTTTTTGGCGTGTAGGGTCTACACGCCAAAAAAAAAAGGGCGTGTGAGACCCACACGCCAAAAATGGCGTGCGGTTCCCACACGCCTTTTTTTTTTGGCGTGTGGGCCCCGCACGCCAACGAAAATTGGCGTGTGGGAACCGCACGCCAATTGTTTGGCGTGCGGGGCCCACACGCTCACGTAATCGAATGGCCCCTGCCATTCGATTACGTGAGCGGGGGGTATGGGATATACACACCCCCCGCTCACGTAATCGAATGGCAGGGGCCATTCGATTACGTGAGCGAGCCCGAGTCTGTTTCCGGACTGGGGCTCGCTCATGGTCCTGGTTTTTTCAACCAGAACCACAACAAACCCCGCTCTCCGACTCGATCAACCAAAGCGGTGAGTCTGAAAATCCGAAAAAAAAAAAAAAAAAAAAAAAAAAAAAAAAAAAAAAAAAAAAAAAAAAAAAAAAAGGAAAAAATCAAAAAATGAGAAACCAAAAAATGAGAAAAAAACCCCAAAAAAACCAAAATAAAGGGATTTTTTGGGGTTTAATTTTGTGGGAGAAAAATAGCCCACAGGCCCAGGGCCCTCTCCAAGACCCAACTGGCCCAATGACAGGGCCCAATGGCCATAAGAAGGGGCCCGCCTCTGCCCATCACCTCCAGTGGGCCCACAGGCCCACTTTGATGCTCCAAAGGGGCAATAAAACATTCAAAGGGGCCATTCAAACCCCCCAGGCAGCTCAAAGGGCCCCGTATAAGCCCCAGACGCACACCATCCCCCCCAAAAGTGGCCCATCTCAAACACATCTCTTCCTATTTCCATTTTTTTTTCACCGTAAATATAGTAACACGTGCTGACAAACTCTCCCATTCAAATGCAAACAGATTCCGCACAAATCACCAAATCAGCAGCAAAAGATGTCACACACCGGTGATTACAACTCCGCAACCAATCAGCCTCCACGCCCATACGGATTCTACGAGGTTGACCCCAACCATCACCCGCACGCCCCACTTGGCAACATGTATCAAAATCAACCCTCTGCGTATGGAAATCCACACGTGCTTGGCCAACCTGCAGCTCCAATCAATCAATCAGGCCACCTACCAACAAACTATGGCTACCCAAGCAACCAATATGGCCAAGCCCCCCAGCCCCTTACTGTCCCCTCAGCCCACCCAGCCACCTACAGCTTCAATGACAACAACTACAGACTGGCAATCCAGCCAAACCCTGGGCCCCCAGCCCACCCAGTAGCGCAGCCTGTGTTCCGCCCATATGAGGTACAATTGCCTCAATTCACCCACTATCACAATCGACCTCCAGCCTCTACCTATCAGCTTGATCCAGCCCAACCATCCTATCTGGCTCAGCCAGCCCTCTACGCACCACCTCATATAACTCAAGCCCCACCATCCCATCTGTTTCCGCAATCCCATCAAGCACCACAAATCTCAAACTACTGGCAGCCGGGACCCCAACCATCGTCCCACCCGGCCAACCCATTCACTCTTGGACCCACTCACTTCCAAGGCCTGCCAACCTCACACAATTTCCCCGTTGGCCAACCATCAGTGCCCGCTCCGCCGCAGACAAATCAAGTCCCTTCCATACCCGTCATGCAAGATATGCAGCCATCTCTGGGGGAAATAACCTCCTCTGCGCCATTTAGCCCTCAAATTTGGCCACCTGCACAACCAAGTCCTCAACAGTTTCCCCAAGGAAATTTCAGCCCTCAAGACCCTCAAAATGTGGCTGAAGGTGAGTCTTCAAATACTTCTCCACTTTGTTTTCATATTAACAAGAACTAATGTTTACCTACTCAATCTCCCAGTCAAATACCCAAGGGCCATGCCTACATCTCCCGGCGGATATCAACCTGCATCACCCAGCCCTCAAGTATTTCCCCGAGCAAATTTCAGCCCTCAAGTCCCTCAAACTGTGGCTGAAGGTGAGTCTTCAAATATTTCTCCACTTTGTTTTCATCTTACCAAGAACTAATGTTTACCTGCACAATCTCCCAGTAAAATACCCAAGCGTCACGCCTACATCTCCCGGCAGGTATCACCCTGCACCACCCAGCCCTCAACCGTTTCCCCCTGCAACTTTCAGCCCTCAAGTCCCTCAAACTGTGGCTGAAGGTGAGTCTTCAAATATTTCTCCACCTTGTTTTCATCTTACCAAGACCTAATGTTTACCTAGTCAATCTTCCAGTATACCCGCTCAATCCTTTAGGACGTTCACCGCTGGCCCCCGCAATGTTACCCGCTGCCAATCAACCGCATAAAGTGTTGATGAAATCTGAAGATGTACAATCTTATGATTATTCAGTTGGCAGTAAGTTCTTCTAGTTTCTTAATTCGCCCACTTGAGGCAGACTGGCTGAACTGCTTGTGTTTCCAGATGCAATGGATGCACCACCCGAATTCCTTTTCACATGTGTCACTGATCTCAAACACTTTGTCACCACATGGGCCCACGAGCATGGTTACGCTCTGAAAGTTTGTGCTTCCAAGAGGGACAAGAACATCTACTTTGCATGCACAGTTGCCGGGGAAGACCAAACCTCAGTTGATGCTATCCGGTTTCGAGAGTCTAGGAATAAGCGACTGGGGTGCTGCTTCAAAATATCCGGCCACAAACCGACTTCAGTAAAACTCAAGGATGCACCATGGGAACTCCGATGCCGAAAGACGATTGAGCACAATCATGGTCCAATCGATCTGGAACATGTAGTCATCCACAAGAAGCTCTCTGTCGAAGGCCAAACTGAGGTTGCTCGCTTATCGTCTCTAGGAATGCAACCCCAGGCAATCGCTAGACTCCTTACTAGCAGTGAGGGAAGGTTTGTAACCAACCGGACGATATACAACACAAAGCAGGCACTGAGGGCGGAGAAGAGGGCTGGCAACACCCCAATCGAGTACCTCCTACGTTGCCTCAACGAATCCAATTGGACACACGAGGACGTTTACGATACGGACGGCAAGCTCCTTTACTTGTGGTTTGCGCACCCAGGATCGTTGCTTCTTGCTCGCAGGTTCCACCATGTGGTCAACATTGACTGCACTTACAAGACGAACCTGAACAACTACCCCCTGCTGCATGTGGTTGGCCAAACTGCAACCAATCACAGTTTTTCGATTGGTTTTTGTTTGATGCGAAACGAGAAGAATGAGGCCTACTCATGGGCTCTTGATAAGTTGAAGTGGGTGGTATATTTGACTAATCACCTATTCTCATCATAAACTGACTGTACTCCGGTGCCTGTGTGATACCCATAGATCTATATGGGACGCTGACCACGCGCCAAAGGTCTTTGTGACAGACAGGGAATCGGCACTGCGTAATGCTATCTCAAAGCACTTTCCGAATGCAACCGCGAACTTGTGCATGTGGCACATCGATCGGAACATTGTGACAAACTGCAAGCAAGCCTTTGCTGGCGATGGCGAAGAATGGGCCAAATTCATGAGGCTCTGGCATGAGGTCGCACATGCCCCCAATGAGGACACCTGCAACTCAAAGTGGGCTCAACTCACACGGTACCTAGTCACTCGAACTAACGTCTACGAATACCTGTACAAGAACGTCTGGAGCGAGCGACAGAAGTTCATGAATGCGTGGGCCGGAATGACACCCCATCTAGGAAATCTGACTTCGTCACGATGTGAATCTGCCCACAGCTGGCTGAAAACCTATGTGACGTCGGCTAGGTGCGACTTTGCAACACTTTTCATTACAATTGCTGCAGCAGTGGACCGACAACTTGACACAGCCCACACGAACCTGGCACACGAGTTACAGAAGGGATTAACCGGACTACCAAATGCCTTCAAGTCCCTCAGCTGCAAAATCTCCTGTCATGCGCTCAAGTTGGCCTTGTCTCAGTACAACAAGTTCATCAAGATGAAGAAAACCAAGCCTGGGGATCCCAGCCTTCAATGCAAAGGTAATTTCCAGGCTGGCTTGGGCATTCCGTGTTCGCACACTATTGAATGTTTGGTCCAGGGGAAGGGAGATGTGGAGCCTTCTGATTTCCATGTCCAGTGGCATCTGGCCTATAACCCTGACGGTCCAGTGAGTCCTCCTGATGTATGACTTGTTCATGTCCCTCCTAGCTAATCTTCATCTATTTTCATTGCAGGCTCTTGATGAACCACTGTACGACTTTGACAACGATTTTGAGGATTTCAAGCAGGAGATCTTGGCGTCCCACCACCCCTCGGCGTTAGAAGCAACAATGAAAAAATTACGAAGGGTCCATGCAAACACACACGTGGTCCCGCTTGCAGAGCCTGATCCTATCCGAGTGAAACACAAACTGGAAAGGCCGTGGAAGAAGAGAAAGGGTAGTGGGCGAGTTCAAAAGCGCGATGACACCCATGCAGAAATTGTGGAAGCGCAAATCCAAAAGGCGCAGGCAAGGAAAGCAAGACAGAAGGCCGGTGTATCAAAAGGAAAAGGGTGTAAGAGACAGTCCAAGCGCGCGCAGGCTCCATTGGACACCTCAGCTTCTTCCTCTGGGGACCTGGATGAGCTACCCAGTGTGGAGACACTCATGCGTAAGCAACTTTATTGCATGTCTTTTTAAGAGGCTGATAACTGATGGACTTACTAAGCAGTCAAGAGAACTCACCCCCCACGAATTGGCAGCCTCACTATTGGGAAACGGAATCGGGGGTCTTCCAGTTCAGGAACATCACGGCGCAAGGAAACGTGGCAGCCCAACTATGGTAGTAAGGATGGTGTAACAGATGAAGATTCTGATTCTGCAGATGCAGTTTCAGATGAAGATTCTGATGCCCCAGATGGGGAATCAGATGAAGAATCTGATGCCCCACATGGGGCATCAGAAGAAGAATCTGATGCCACAGATGGGGAATCAGTTGCAGAATCTGACGCACAAGGTGGGCAATCAGATGAAGAAACTGATCCCCCAGTGGATTCCTCCTCATCTATTGAGATGCAGGATGAGGAAAAGCTGCTGTCACCTCCAGAAGCCTCAAGAAAAGCCTCAAGCTCTCATGATCAGTTGCTGGGTGAGGCCAGGCTACATTCACCCCCGACAGCCAAGGTAAGTACTATAACTTTGACATTAGATTATCAGGGTCTGATTCCATTGTATGTTTCATAGGACCGGCATGTAGGTGCTGAGGTTGCACCCAAGGCTGGCCAAACAAGACAGGGGAATACCAACCCTGATGTTGCCGTGAGTGACTCAAGCTTGACACGGACAAGGAGGAATGCACTGACTGTAACTGATAACCAACTTCTCATCATTCTTGTCAGGCGGAGCTTCCACCATGGATCTTAAAATACCTGCATTCCACTTATAACCCTGCAGGTGATGGGAACTGTGGTTATGCATGTGTGGCACATGCATTGGCAGCAGATAGACCAGAGGGTCCCTACGCTAAGGCCAATGGGTGGTACCAAGTGCGAAAGGATGTGTTAGAAGAGATGGAAAAGAACAAGGCACATTGGACAAGATACCTTGGGGGGCCTTCAGAATTCGACCGCGCTTACGGACGTGTTCAGGTGACTGACCCACGTGGATCAGTCCCCATGAACAAATGGATGAGCAAGTTGGATGTGGGACCGATTCTGGCCAATGCGTATAACCGGCCATTTGTCTTCCTCAGCAGAACGGGCGGGAGCACCACATATATTCCCGCCACTGTTCCCCCGGACCCTAAACCGCTGCCAGCCCTCTTCTTATCATTTTTCAATGATAATCATTGGATACGTGTGATAGTCAAGCGGACCCCAACGATTCCCTTTCCTCTACCTAAAGTCTCCCGGTTATTTCACAAGAGCCCAGCAGCTGCTTGGCTAGACTGTGTTTCCCCTTCCACTACTCTTCACTCTTTGTTACCTAAATGATTAAAGGTACCAAGTTACTGCAAGTAACACTAATTATTATTATCCTTATTAATGTTTACCATTCTTATTATTCTTTCAATATTATTCCTTCAAGAGCGGAAAACCGGGTGATTTGCGCAGCTGCGGCTGCGCAGTGCACCCGGTTTTCCGCATTTACACCCGGTTTTTTTGTAATTTTTGATTTTTAAGCAAATAGCATGTGGAGGGCGGCATTTGATGCGCGTGACCTCCCCAATCATCCTCATTACATATTTTATTTAAAACAAATAAAATAAACAATTAAAACAAGGAAAATAAACAAAACAAAATAAAAATATGGAGGGCAGCATTTTAAATAAGTAAAATAAACAAAAGTAAATAATATAAAATTAAACAAATAAGAATGAATGAAATGAATAAAATTAATCAATTAATTAAAAGCAACAGACATAATTGCAAGTTAATGATTTATGAATAACGCAACTTCCCCAATTATCCTCATTCAATATTTTATTTAAAACAAATAAAATAAATAAGTAAAACAAGTAAAATAAACAAAACAAAATTAAATTCAATTAAACAAAATAAATGGAATAAATGAAATGAATAAAAGAAATCGTGGAAATCAAGCTGTGAGGATTTTTTATGAAAAAACCGGGTGGATCGGCCAAAAAAAATAGAAGCCATAGTTTTTTTGCAAAAAGGAAAATTACTATAAAATTCTACACCCCTGTAAGTATAATAAATAAATTTAAAATCTTGAAAAACAATGCAAATCCGCCCGCAAAAAATTAAATAAAAAAACCGGGTGTAAATGCGGAAAACCGGGTGTACTGCGCAGCAATTTGGACGTCGCCGCTGCGTAAAACCGGGTGTAAATGCGGAAAAACCGGGTTTTTTTATTAATGCCCAATTTAAATATACTTAAATTAATAATACCTTGATTAACTAACACATGAATAATTCAGGCTACTCTGTGATAATAAATAATAGAGTGATAATATAGTATGATTAAACTACAATCAATCTTTACAATAAATGATATACTTAAATCAATAATACATTGATTAACTAACACATGAATAATTCAGGTTACTCTATGATAATTGATAATACTTATAAGATGTGACAATAACAAATGACACATACAAGTTAATATTTTATTAATATTAATAAAAGGGCCTTTAATATAATAAGGGCATTAATCAAAAAACCCAGTTTTTCCGCATTTACACCCACTTTTCTGCGCAGCTGCGGCTGCGCAGTGCACCCGGTTTTCCGCATTTACACCGGGTTTTTTGTATTGTTAATTTTTAAGCAAATAGCACGTGGAGCGCGGCATTTGATGCGCGTGACCTCCCCAATCATCCTCATTTGATATTTTATTTAAAACAAATAAAATAAACAATCAAAACAAGGAATATAAACAAAACAAAACAAAACAAAACAAAAATATGGAGGGCGGCATTTTAAATAAGTAAAACCAGTAAACATTATTTATTTATCAAAATTTTAAATTTATTTATTATACTTAAAGGGGTGTAGAACTTTGTGGTAATTTTTAATTTGCAAAAAAACTGTGCCTTCTACTTGTTTTGGCCAATCCACCCGGTTTGTTTTTAATTTAATTTTTTGCGGGCGGATTTCCATAATTTCTCAAAGTTTTCAATTTATTTCTCATACTTACAGGGGTTTAGACTTTCATGGCAATTTCTATTTTGCTCAAAAACCATGGTTTTTTTTTTTTTTGGCCAATCCCGCCGGTTTTTTCATAAAAAATCCTGTAAGCTTAATTTCCAGGATTTCTCAACATTTTCACATTTTTTAAACTTTTTCTAAGCACTTTAAGGGGTGTAGAATTTAATGTGAATAACAGTTGTTTTTTTTTCAAATCACTGGTTGGATTTTGATGATTTTTGGACTCAATTTATTTCCAAACACCTTCACATCTGTCTTTCAAGATATTCAGGGAGTTTTTAAATGGATTCATACACTTTAGAGGGTGAAGAATTCATTGGAAACAAATACTGATTATAAAATTGACTTCTTATCAGATTTCATGACAAAGAAATGGAAATACAATTATACACAGAGGTATGGTACATTGCATGATGCTTTGGAGTGTTACATGTTGTTTATTAAATAACCAACAACCGGGTGTAAATGCGGAACACTGGGTGTAAATGCGGAAAAACTGGGTTTTTTTATTAATGCCCTAGAATAAATGAAATCAATAAAATAAATAAATAAAATACAAAGCAAGAGACATAATTGCAAGTTAATAATTTATTAGCACACAAATAATACGTATAAGAAAGAGAAATTGTTATCAACACTACTGATAACAGCTAGAAAATGCTTACAAATGGTGAATATACGCCTGAATTACATTCCTGAACTGATATGTAATGGGCAAAAAAAAATAGAAGACATTGTTTTTTTGGGAAATAAAAATTCCCATAAATTTCTACACCCCTGGAAGTATATTAAACATTTTTCAAATGTTGAAAAAAAATCAAAATCCGCCCGCAAAAAAAAAATCAAAAAAAGGGTTTAAAAGCGGAAAACCGGGTGTGCTGCGCAGCAAATTTGAGGTTGCCGCTGCGTAAAACTGTGTGTAAACGCGGAAAACCCGGGTTTTTTCCTTAATGCCCTATAATAATGATGATACCACTAAGGAATCCCAATAGCCCAATTCTGGATAATCTATAGTTTAATGCTGATATATCATCAAGAATTGGCCACAACCTACCTTCAATAAGGTAGAAACCACAAACCCAAATGAGTACTCCTTGGATGCCTATTAATAATACTCTGTTTGGGTTATATTTCAAAAAACACTTAAGTCTGATGTTTCATTCAAGTGGATGAGCAAGACAGTGGTGGAAATTACAACTCAAGGACATGTGAATGAGAAATAAAAGGGAAACCAAAGAAAAAAACAACCCCCGGTACATATATCAGAAGTGGTAGTTGGCTACAGCTATTTCTATATCTTGGGAAAACAAAATTTGGAGGTTTTGAATAGAAAAACATTTGTGAAACTCTTCATGGGTTTTTTTCCAATCAACCATTGGCAAACCATCATGACCAATCCGGTTAAATCCCATGGAGCACAAAAAGTTGAGAAAGTATAATCGGAGGTTATCCAAAGTCCCGTGAGGCATCACTGAAGTATTACCACTATCAACCTTATGTTTCAGAACATTGGCGCCAAATTCCAATAAGGCCGAAGCATTTGAAGCAGTCGGACGTTCGGACCCGTATTTGTTAGTGACAAAGGCGGTTGTTGGACCAAAAACCAGGAGACCAGCAAGCATCCGCATTTGCTCCCGCGTATTTGATGTTGACCACTCATCAAGCTTTTTATACTTTGGTCTTGTTGGTGCCTGGAGCCCGCAGATGTAACACAAGGCTGACATAGCCCCCGTGAAGTATAGACCAAGGACCTTGAGACCGGAGGTGTTTGGTTGGGGGCTTGATCCATCCTTTGCGTGACTTCCAAGGTTTTCATAAGTTCGTTGGAATGCAAGATGGGCAGTATGCACCAAAGATTCGTCCAGGGGGAGAGGCTGCCATTCACTGCCCTGTTGCTCCATGTGTCGAAGGGCCCAGCAGTCTTGCAAAGCACTTTTAAGCCGGAGATAAGCGTGGTCACTTGGAGAGAAGTATGAGGCCAGATTCGCCGCAAGTGTGTGGGTCTGGACACGTTTGGACAGCGGCGCCTTCCGGTTCTCCTGGGAAGCCTCGAGCTGTGCCATGTTGACAACTTCAGGAGTTATCAGAGAGAGAGCACCAGGTTGAGTGGGGTTAAGAATTCTCTCTGCATACCACACAAATATCAGCCTTTGTGATGTATGAACAAGTGAGAAAAAAAGTGAGTATTTACCAGATTTGCATGCCTTCAGAAGTGTATCCACTTCCCTCCAAACAACTCGGCTGAACTCCTGTGGCATCGTTGGATGTGGTGTGACCATTGAGGGGAGGTGTGTGAGGATGAATGCTATGTTTTCAATCATTTTCTCGGCTGAACGGTGTGACCACACAATTCCACCCGCCAAATTTTCATTCAAATCATCTGCCAATGCTTTTGGAAGCATTGGGCCAGGGATAAATAGACCCATAGCTGTGCGCAAAGGAGGGATGTTAATTACAAGATGGGTGTGCATAAGCAATGGGGAGTGACTTACCAGGAGGCGTCAGGACCGGGGGAGGAGGAATTGATTCGCCCGGTGGTCTTTGGGTAGGTGGCTTGACTGTTGATGGCCCAGCAACAGGGGGGTTCCGTGGAATTCTGAGGCCTTGCAGTGATTGCGCAGTGATGAATTCGTGAGAGGTGGGATGAGGGGTGAAGAAATTATACATGGGGCCTGTATTTTTAGAAGAAGAAGCAGAGTTGTCCAGGCGCGCCTTTTTGCTCGTCGGGTCTTCAACCGTAGGATCTTCAATTCGTACCATGTCATAGCGATATCGGGTTTGTTGTGGCACCGGTTCATGGACTGGCTCCTGGTGGAAGGTAGGTTTGGGACGTCCATGAAGGAATTGTTGGAGGACTTGCTGGTCTTCTGCACCATCTTCAGAGTCATCTGTTTCCCCCTCTGCGTCAGGGTCTTCAGAGCTGTCCCGGATGGCTGGATTGTTAGTTTCTCGTCTCCCGTCCGCATTGGGGGCTTTGGAGGACTTCTGGCCAATGAGTGCTTGGTCCCTTTGTACGCCTTGAAGGACAAGACTGGCCAAAGGTGTTGAGGGTTGTCTTGTGGCCTTCGACATCTGTCCGCATCTCTCCGCTTCGACGTGGGGATCCATCAGCTGGGTTTGTTGTGTTGGGCTGGCCATATTGAACATCCTTGTTGAATTGGTTTTCAAATTGATTGAGGGTGGGGATTGGGTTGGTTGCTGGAGGTAGGTGATCAGGAGTGGGTGCATATAAGTATGCCATTGAGTTGGTTGCAAATTCAGGGCGGGGGTGGGACTGGGGTGGAGCAGGCCTAGTGGCGCCTAAGGTGTTTTTAGCCGGGGCCGGGGTTCTGGAGACCTGTTCATTCTCATCGTCTGACTGCTCGTATTCAGCCTTTATTTTAGAGGCCCAATTCTCCAGGTTTTCACGTTCATCTGGTTTCAACGCAGGGTGCCGCGCCAGCTCTGTGCATTTTTCCCAGAGATCCAAACCTGTGTAATGGTGGGAGGGTGGGTGGGAGTGAGCCAGCTACTTATATTATACACAAAATAAAGGAATGAATCTCACGTCCTAGTTCACAGGTCTGATGTGAAGACATTGTTGATTGTTGAAGTCAAGTTGGTGATTTGTGCGGAATCTGTTAGCATATGAATGGGAGAGTATGTCAGCAAGTGTTACTATCTATGGTAAAAAAAATTTAAAAAAAAAAAATGGAAGAGATGTGGGGGAATGAATGTGTTTGAGATGGGCCCATTGGGCCACTTTTGGGGGGGATGGAGCACGTCTGGGGCTTATACGGGGCCCTTTGAGCTGCCTGGGGGGTTTGAATGGCCCCTTTGAATGTTTTATTGCCCCTTTGGAGCATCAAAGTGGGCCTGTGGGCCCATGGGAGGTGATGGGCAGAGGCGGGCCCCTTCTTACGGCCATTGGGCCCTGTCTTTGGGCCAGTTGGGTCTTGGAGCCCTGGGCCTGTGGGCTTTTCCACATAATTAAACCCCAAAAAAAACCCATTTTTTTGGTTTTTTGGGGGTTTTTTTCCTCATTTTTTATTTCTCATTTTTTGTTTTTTTTTTGTTTTTTGATTTTTTTTTTGATTTTTTTTTTTTTTTTTTTTTGATTTTTTTGATTTTTTTTTTTTTTTTTTTTTTTTTTTTTTTTGATTTTTTTTTTTTTTTTTTTTTTTTTTTTTTTTTTTTTTTACTCACATTGTTTTTTCTTAATCGGTGAGTGGGGGTGTTGATCGAATTCTTGGTCGTTCTGGTTGAAAACAACCAGACCGACGGTCTGATTCCTGAAAGGAATCAGACTCGGCAGCCTCGCTCACGTAATCGAATGGCCCCTACCATTCGATTACGTGAGCGAGGGGATATCGCAGGCGATATCCCCCCACACGCCAAATAATTGGCGTGTGGTACCCGCACGCCAATTGTTTGGCGTGCGCTCCCACACGCCAAACGATTGGCGTGTGGGAGCGCACGCCAAACAATTGGCGTGCGGGTCCCACACGCCAATTTTCTTTGGCGTGCGGGGCCCACACGCCAAAAAAAAAGGCGTGTGGGGAACCGCACGCCATTTTTGGCGTGTGGGTCTCACACGCCCTTTTTTTTTGGCGTGTAGACCCTACACGCCAAAAAAAAAGGGCGTGTAGGCCCCGCACGCCAAAAAAAAATGGCGTGCGGGCTGGCGTTGGCGTGCGCGCTTGGCCTGCGTTTATCAACGCCCCATAGCTTTTTGGATTTTACACGCTAACACTGATTTTTGACAGCTAACAAGACAACTGTTAGCTGTGTAATTCAAATTATATCTCTTTTGTGAGAATTGATCCCGTGCTCAAAACGGTAAGAGGGAGGTTAGCCATGGCGTAGTGGTCAATCTTGACACTACACCACGGCTACCCTGAGAGTTGGAGGGATTGGTGGGAGTACATCCCATCCATGCAGCTCAGGTTCCATTTTTTTTTTTTTTTTTCAAATCCTGGATGAGTTCTTATTTTATTATCAATTCCAGTCTCCTTCGAAAATTTGTCACCTGAATTTTTTTTTTCAATTTTTTTTTCTTCGGTGATAACTTCCTCAATCCTCAATATTTATTTATTTTTTGAGATTTTTTTTGAGATTTTTTTTTTTTTTTGAGATAAGTTCTTGATTCTCACCGGCACTCTCACTCAGCTCCTCCAATAGCTTCAACCTCCCAAATCCCTCCCACCAGGCTCAACCTAGCTCTCAGGATCACCAGTAAGTCCCCTCCCCTTCTCCTCCACCCACCATTACTTACCACCTTGCTACCCTACCCTGCCACTATCTGCCCAGCTACCCACAACCACTGCTACCCTGGGGCACCTGCCTTGTAAGTCCCCTCCACCCTGCTACCCTGTCCACTACCCTCACCTCTGCTACCCTACAGCCACCAGATACCAGCTACTCTACCACGCTCGCTACCCTTTTTGTTACCCTGGGGCACCCACACATGTAAGTCCCTTCTTTCTCTACCCCCCCCCTCCCTCACGTTGATCGTTCAACGTTTGAACGATCAAACGTTGATTGTTCAACGTTTGAACGATCAAACGTTGATCGCTCAACGTTTGATCGTTCAAACGTTGAACGATCAACGTTTGATCGTTCAAACGTTGAACGATCAACGTTGAAACGATCAAACGTTTTTGATCGTTCAACGTTTGAACGATCAAACGTTGATCGCTCAACGTTTGATCGTTCAAACGTTGAACGATCAACGTTTGATCGTTCAAACGTTGAACGATCAACGTTTGAACGATCAAACGTTGATCGTTCAACGTTTGAACAATCAAACGTTGATCGTTCAACGTTTGAACGATCAAACGTTGAGCGATCAACGTTTGATCGTTCAAACGTTGAACGATCAACGTTTGATCGTTCAAAACGTTGAACGATCAACGTTGATTGTTCAATGTTTGAACGATCAAACGATCGATCAAACAGCAAGCTGACCACTTGCTACCTGCCCAGCCTACCCTAGCCTACCCTAGCCTAACCTGCCCAGCCTACCCTGCCCTGCCCAGCCCAGTCTACCCTGCCCTGCCCAGCCCAGCCTACCCTGCCCTGCCCAGCCCAGCCCAGCCTGCCCTGCCCAGCCTACCCTGCCCTGCCCAGCCCAGCCTACCCTGCCCTGCCCTGCCCAGCCTGCCCAGCCTGCCCTGCCCTGCCCTGCCCAGCCTACCCTGCCCTGCCCTGCCAGCCTGCCCAGCCTGCCCTGCCCAGCCCAGCCTACCCTCACTGCCAGCATAATTGCCTAGGTTGAGGTCATCCCAGTAAAACTAGGATGCAAACAAGCCAATTTCAAGTAGGTTGACCTCAACCAATGAAATATAAAACCAAGGGGTTCCCTTGGATTTATATTTCATCAGTTGATTTCAACCAAGTTTAAATTGGTTGAGTGCATCCCAGTTTCACTGGGATGACTTCATCCTAGGCAATTATGCTGGCAGTGCCTGCCCAGCCCAGCCTACCCTGCCCAGCCCAGCCTACCCTGCCCAGCCCAGCCTACCCTGCCCAGCCCAGCCTACCCTTCCCTGCCCTGCTACCCTTCTCAAGCCTCTGTAAGTCCCCTAACCCCCCCCCCAATTACTATCCCTGGCCAATTGATCAGCTTGCTCTGATCAATTGGCCTTTTTTTTTGGAACCCCCACCTCAGAATCATCAGCTGACCTTATTTTCAACTCCTGCAGGCCTACCACGTCTCATATCTGCCATGGGGAAAAGAGAACTGTATGTATTTCATTATATTAATTGTGATATCAATACTAATCAATGTTTTCTTTTCCCTTTTCCAATTCTTTTTGTTTTGATCCCTGATTCCCTTAATTACTCTTATTGTGTTGGTTTTAATGTTAAATGATGGATCTCGGGACGACACCGTTCTGGAATCCTTATTGAATCATCAAAGCCATAACAATAAGAGTATTAAGGCAACCAAGCATCAAAACAAGATGAAGCGTCAAAGGGAAAAGCGTTTGTTATGTAGAGAGGCTTTAGGAATCAAAGAAGGATCTGTATCGTGGCCCAGGGTTATATATAGTCCTCACAACCTCTATCCAACCATCCCTATGAAGAATAACAAACCAACTCGCCACCCAACTCCATCAGAAATCAGCTTAGCATACGATGAAATCAACACCTATCACTTTATGAAGTCTGGGATTAATATTATTGTTGATCCTCTTGACAAGACTGAGGTGATTGCTATTGTAGAATTCACTCCTTATAAAGACCTCACCCCTTCTCAATTGGACGATCTCAACTATATTTCCACTTTCCTCCACCAGTCTAAACGTTTCCTGAACCCTGTCTCATCCTGTGCTCAAATTTGGAGTGGGCTCATGTGGGCCATCGGTTGGAGAAAGTTCTTATGATGAGCATCAAATAGTTGGCCGGTATATCAAGGCATTTGATGAAACTGAGATGAAAGCATACGATGATCACTATATTAAATCTTCTCAAGTTGGAAATATTATTGGTAATCTCTTCAAAGATCTTGCTCATACTCCCTTTCAACAGAATCAAGATCTTATGAAGAAATATAATATCCCTTCCTTTCCCAATCTTTCTTATGGTGAACTTCCTGAAGACAGCACCTGCACTCCTCACATTACTTTTACTACAAATGGTTTCTTCAATCCCCCACACACCGATACTGAAGATATATCCCAATTTGCCTTTGTTTTATTTCTTCCCACTCGCACTTCTGATTATACCCTGGTAGACTCTTCTAACTATGATATCACATCTGGTCCATGTATTTTTCCTGATCACCGTATTGGTATTGATTTTGATCATCAGCATGGTATTGTTAAAATGATTTGGCAAGCTAATAAGTATACTCATTGTACTATGCCTCATTCCACAAGCCCTTCTTTCACTCGTCTTGGTTTATCTATTCAAATCAATTTTAGTCTTGCTAATACTTGTAGTAAATATTTGAAGGGTTTTTATCAAGATTCTGCTCATTACTTTGCTGATCATTTTTATTATATGTTTCGTAGTATGGCTAGAAGCACATTAACAGCTAGTTCACTTACAATCTTTTTTTTATTTACTATTTTTTCCTCTTTTTGTTTCTGACTTCTAAACTCTTAATTTCCAAGGCTTTTACCATTAAATATTGAATGTGTTATTTTGTGGTTTATTCTTTTATATCTAACCAGTTAATCATAATAAAAATCAATTCAAGAAGGGGAACAGAGCCATGGTATTAGTAATAGTAAGCTTGGGAATTGATTTTAAGAATTAAAACAGGTAATAAAAAATTACCAAATGGAATGTGCCTCAAGTAAATATTCAAGCAGGGAAAAAGAGTCCTGGAATTAATAAGCTTGGGAATTGATTTTAAGAATTAAAACTGGTAACCAACAATTACCAAATGGAATGGGCCTTGAATAAATAATTGCAGTGTGTAGATTAGTTTTCTGTCAACAGGGGGAATTGAAGATGATACACTGTTTCTATTTGCAATAAACATCCGACGTGGAGCTCAACTTCAACAGGAGACTTTTTTCAAATCCGAACTTCAGTCAACTCTCCAATTAATTTATTGTTGTTAAACCAAACGTATCTCAATCTAGTCAACCAGCAACAATGCCCGATCAAGATGGAAATATGTCTGATTCATCAGGTGGCCATACCCGCAGATCTTCACGAGTAACCACACCAATAAGGTGATCCGGAATGATTCATCCCTCGCCAGATTCACGCCGGTCAATTGTGCCATCATTTTTATCACAAAGAAGTCACATTTCATCAGCATCATTGGTATCAAATTCCCAATCAAACAAACGACAAGGCCCTGCATCAGAATCTGTATCAAATTCCCAATCAAACAAACGAAAAGGCCCTACATCAGAATCTTCAATTGAAGAACGAAGCCCTCCACTCCCTGGAAAGAAACCGAACAACAATAATCTGAGTCAGCCCTTATCGACCTCCGAAGTTCCAAGCTCACAGGTGATTGATCTTGCTCAAGACTCCGATGACGAAAACACAAAGGCAAAACCCAAACGTAGAAAGAAAAACCCTGAATTTGATGATGCAAAGGATTTTTTTTCCAAACCAACTAGACGTCCAGGTGATGTGTGTACTTCTTGATAGATAAGTGTTTGAAATGAATGTATACTAATATAACTGTTTAAAAAAGCCTTTAAATAAAGTGCCATCAACATATGCCTGCTTGTGGTGCAAGAAGGATGTCAGGGTTTCTTTAAGCAGCTTTTCAAATCTTCGAACTCATCGTGATGGTTCCCGTCAAAAAGGAAGGATTTCTGTTGGATGCCCCAATTGTCATCAAGCAATCTCTTCTGGCGCCAAGCTTCCACCAACAGCACTTGAAGAGGAAAGAATCAAACAGACTACCCAATCTGGATCGCTCACCAAAACATTTTGCCCCTGTTGAAAAGTTTGACAATCAGGTTTTCAATCAAGTAATAACTCTATGGCTGTTACGGCAATCATTACCTTGGAACCGTGTTGAAGACCCCTATCTCCAAGCTGCCTTCTCCTATTGTCAAACAGGAGCAAATTTGTTTAAACGAAAGTGGGCTGCAACTTCTGGACGGGTGGTATACTTGGATTTACAAGAGGCTATGATATGCCAGTTGAAGGTGAGTGATACCATTGCGTTCAATTAAATGTAAAAAAATATACTTATTTCCCTTTAAACAACATTTCAACAGGATTCTGAGAGCAAGTTTAACTTGATACACGATGTTTGGACAACAAAAGGAAATCGCTTTGGATTTATTGGAGCTTCTGTCTCTTTTATTGATAAGGATTGGAACTATCTAGTGCTGCATCTGACTCTCAAGCTAGTTGCCTGGCACCATAAGGGAAGCATGCTGGCTGAACCTGTTGTGAACGTATTGAAGAAACATGATTTACATAATAAGATAAGCACCCTTTGATTCATCACTGGTAATCTGCCAAAAACTTATTTATTTTTTGTCCTATAAATACATGCTTTGCCAGACAACTGATTCAGGATCAAATAACAACACAATGGCTGAAACAATGCACTCCAAACTCGTTGCCCTGCCCCAAACCACGGATTTGGATTGGAACTACAAGACAATGCATATCAAGTGCTTTTGTCATAAAATGGCGCTCGTTGTCAATGCTGGATTGAAAGAATTGGGCCTTGAAGCTCCTCCTCCACCAAAGCTCAAAAAGTCATTCCTTGGAATTTTCCCTTTTTCCGACACAATGGACCCAATAATTGAAGAGGACGAAGAAGAGCAATTGGTAGAATTATCGGTTGAAGACAGGGTGGAAGATGAGACGGATGTTGATGAGGATGAGCCAGATCTTGAAACTGACGATGACAACAATGATGAGGGGACTGAATCTGGATACAAAGACTATGATCAAATCACCTCAAAGAATAAAAATAATGAGAAATCATCTGCAAATAGAAATGATTCTAATGACTTGAATGAGTTAACCAAAGCGGTCAGTTGGATATTTTATATTTTTCTTATTTTACTAGCAATCAATTACTGAATCTTTCCTTCTTATTTTTTTGATATATAGCTGGACTTTGTAGTACGAAAGATTACCTCATCAAGTGCATGGAGAGCTGAATTTGACCGCCGTGCGGAGGATTACCAGAAGCAAAAAGGGGGAACAAAAGTGAATGGTCTGATTGCTGGTTATGGAATCCGCTGGAACATCAAATATCAAAGCCGAGAGCGGGCCTACAGGGCAAGAGAGGTATTTCATTAAGCTTCACCTCCAAATAATATGTTGGTACTGATAGACATATTGTTAAACTCAGGTTATTGATGCAATGCTCCGTGATGAGTACAGTAAATTCCAAGATCAAATTGTTCGGTCCAGCCGCAAAGAAAATCGCAAGAAGTTTGGCTACTTCAAAGAAATTCAGTTTACCAGCAAGGAATGGATAATGATCAATGAATTGAATCAGGAGTTAGAAGTAAGATATATTCATTCCACAGATCCACTTATATATTTCATACATAATGCTCATTTTTTTTGATAGCCGTTTAACCGTTTGACCAAGGAGATGGAGGGAAATGGTCCTACAGGTGCTTTTGTATTGCCAAATTACTATCAAACAATCTCTGATTTAAAGAAGAAAGAGGCAGGATGCAATCGAGGGCATCCATTACATCCAATGTATGTGAAAATGATACAAAAGCTTGAGGTCTACCAAGAAGAGGCGCTTGAATGTGAAACACTTGTAATGGCCACCGTTCTTCACCCAACGTTTCGCATCAAAATCTTCTCTCATTGCTGGCCTGAAAAAGCAGAGGAAGCCGAAGCAACTTTGGACCGCCTTTTTTCTAAACGAAGGGATTTGTTGAACAAGAAGAAAAAATCAAACATTAACATCTTGGACGAAAATACTTCAAATGTTGAAAAGGATAATATATTTGATTTGTTCAACACTCCTGAAACATCGGATGAAAGCAAAGAGCTAGAAGTATATGTCAAGAACATGGATCGCTTAACCGGTCCAGATGGAAAGGATCCCAATAGTATTTTGAGGTGGTGGAAGGTATAGCTTCTATTTGTTCTCAGCTTTGTCCACTTGTGTTTGTTAGCTCATATTGATTTTAACAATGCTACTTAAACTTTTCAGGTTCATTCATCAACATATCCAGTTCTTTCATCATTAGCCAGGGACTACTTGGCCAGCTCAGCATCATCTTGTGCTGCAGAGCGTACATTTTCTTCTGCTGCCGATGTTTGCTCAAGTGGCCGAGGAAGCTTGAACCCACGGACAATTGAGAGGTGTGTTAGTAGTCACATGTGGTTGAAAGACGGTATACAGGTGGCTGGAAAGTTTGCACAAGCTCAAGGCATTGTTAACAACTATACAAATTTTTCCCAAAAAAATAATGAAAATAAATAAATAAATAAAATTCTTATTGCTCTTGTTCATTGGTCTCAATATTTCTTCCTTGTTTCATGGATTAAAGAAAAAAAAAAAAAAAAAAAAAAAAAAATTCGTATATACAAATAGTTTGCACAATAATTGCTATCTGACCGCCTTCATATTATTATTATCCTTATTCCCTAGTTTTTTTTTTTTTTTTTTTTTTACTCCTTAATATTGATTTATGAGAGCCTCTTCTGGTTCACTATGGGTGAGTGGTATAGCTGAGCAGGGTGCTACGCTAACATGTAGCGTAGCTGAAAAGAGCGCTACGCTAACAGTTAGCGTAGCTGACAAGAGCGCTACGCTAACAGTTAGCGTAGCGTTTGTTCCAGCTAACACCGCTACAAGTCAGCTAACAGGTAATTCCTGTAGCGTTAACTTTTTTTTTTTGAAGTCGCTAACGCTACGCTACAGCTATTTTTTTTTTTGACAAAAATTTTGTAGCGTTAGCTGAAAAAAAAAACCGCTAACAGTAACTTTGGGTTAGCTTAGCGATAAAAGCTAACATTACGCTAAGCTACAGCTATTGTTAGCGTAGCGGGCCCACCGTTGCTACTCAAGGGCAGAATAGAGCTTGGAAGGGAAATGTATAACTACACTAGTACTAATGTAGGTTATGACAAAGGTGCTGATATAAGAGCTGCCTTCCTGACTAATGCTAATGTGGATGAGTGTAACACTAAGAATAAAATAAAATGTGTGGCTGATTTATATCTATTCTTAGGAGACTAATACTAAATTGCTTGCTTACCACACACACCAGGTGACAAGAATGGAGAAAGGGGGGATAAGTTTTATAAAGTATATGTAATATAAGTGTAATATAGGGCAAGGGGTGTAGCTTCAGGAGTCAAGGTGGGCCAAGAGAGAGAGGGGCAATCTTCTTATATTGATTCTAAGCTAATATTTATATTTATATATTTCTAAGGGTGATGGTAACTCTACTAAGTAAGTATACTAATTTATGGGATCTGTAATTTTGGGATATGTAGGGGGTAATTTAGTAAGTCAGGGAGTCCATAAGGGAACAAGAGGGAGGAACAGCTGTACTTATATATCTGAAAAAGCAGAGGAGCCATCAGGCTGAAGGGAGGAACAGCAAGGATATGACATGTAGCTGATGGGAAAAGGAAGAACATGACAGATGAGTAGTGGGAAGGTGGAGTTTATGTACAGTAGATATGATGTAAGATGTTACTGAATAAAGCCTAGTCATGTGCAGTGTATGTTATGTAGTGTCTATGTATTTTATATAATATGTATTATGTATCTTGGTTGTGTATATATCTACTTATTGTATTCTATAACTTGCTTTACACTGTAGCTTGCTGGATTATTCTTGGTTTGCCTGTAACTCTTGAACCATGAGGAATTTGAGGGTGGTTGTAGTGAGTGAATAGGGTTAACATGGGGTTTAGAATATGATTATGCAGATATAATTATGATGATATGGAAGTTTTAGGATTTATATGTGTATATGTGTAAGTATTTGGGGTTTATGAATGATAATTAATCTTTAAAATATAGTAATGAAGTGGAATGGATCACCACAGCAAGGGAAAAAGGCGGAAACGTTTGCCCACCAAGTGGTGATTTACATGTCCGTCAATGGATCCATGTTCCCCAACAACAGGAAAAACCTAGTAATTTGCTGCATCCTCCCGCCGCCTTGTGGTCTGCCCTGTACATTGACCTAGTCACAGAAGGAGCGGACTTCTTGTACGCCGGGTGGAAGAAAGACTTTGGAGAAATGTATTACGACTCCGAGAAGAAAGGGAAGGCGGAACAAGTGTTACAAGCGCTGCAACAGACAAGGACAGTGGCCAATTACACTCACGCATTCCTCACCCATGCCACTGCCACAGGATGGGAGTTCCCAACCCTCATCAGCCAATACCAAAAGGGCTTAAAACGGGACATCAGGATGGCACTGGTGCTGGCCCGCACCACCTTCACCACTGTCAACGAGGCAGCGAGCCTGGCCATGGAGCTTTACTCTGAGATGCACGGAGCGGAGACAACCACCGGATTGGCAAGGACCCAGCCAGACCCCAGCGCCATGGACACATATGCAATCACCGGACAACTGTCTGAAGACGAGAAGGACCGCATGATGCGGGAGGGACTTTGCTTCCGCTGCAGGACACGTGGACACATTTCCCGGGAGTGCCCAAACAAGAAAGGGAAAGGACAAAAACCTGCCTCAGTATCCGCACTCAAAGACCAGATCCAACAGCTAGCCAATGGATTGGAGACTCTTAAAGCAGAAGGAAAGGCAGATAAGGCCAGCAAGGGACGGGCCAACAAGTCAAAAAATGGAGACACTCGGGAATGAAGGTTGTGCCCTTCCCAAGCACAGCAGAGTTGTCATGTAGTATTGGTGCTAGTCAGACATTACATGTAAATAAAATTTATCCCCAATGTTTCCTTTTGTGCACCATCACAACTCCCAGAGCCACACCTACCCCTCCCCCCCCCCCCCCTATCTTTCCTCATTGATTCCGGAGCAACCCACAACTTCCTGAGTGAATCCTACACATCCCAATGGGGACTGCTCAATGCCGCATCTGCCTCAAGCGGACCATATTTAGTATTGACAGGTCTGCAAGCAGAGCAACCCATGAGATCAACCTAACCTTGAATGATGAACCCTGCCCGTCCCAATTCATCATTACACGACTGAAAGACTTGTATGATGGGATCCTAGGGATGCCCTGGATCCGCCAAATTGATTGGAAAAACTGTACCCTATGGACCCCCAACATTGTGGCTGCTTTGGCGGTTTTTGGGCGTTGATAAACGCACGCCAAGCGCGCACGCCAACGCCAGCCCGCACGCCAATTTTTTTTGGCGTGCGGGGTCTACACGCCCATTTTTTTTGGCGTGTAGGGTCTAAACGCCAAAATAAATTGGCGTGTGGGAACCGCACGCCATTTTTGGCGTGCGGGGCCTACACGCCATTTTTTTTTGGCGCCGCACGCCAAAGAAAATTGGCGTGTGGGACCCGCACGCCATTTTTGGCGTGCGGGTCTCACACGCTCACGTAATCAAATGGCCCCTCCCATTCGATTACGTGAGCGGGGGGATGGATATGTATATCCCCATACACATAATACATGTATGTATTATGTGTATGGGATATACACACCCCCCGCTCACGTAATCGAATGGGAGGGGCCATTCGATTACGTGAGCGAGCCCGAGTCTGTTTTCCGGACTAGGGCTCGCTTATGGTCCTGGTTTTTTCAACCAGAACCACAACAAACACCGCCCACCGCTCTGCAATTCAATCAACAAAAGCGGTGAGTCTGAAAATCCGAAAAAAAAAAAAAAAAAAAAAAAAAAAAAAAAAAAAAAAAAAAAAACAAAAAAACAAAAAACAAAAAACAAAAAACAAAAAACAAAAAACAAAAAACAAAAAACAAAAAACAAAAAAAAAAACAAAAAACAAAAAACAAAAAAAAAAAAAAAAAAAAAAAAAAAAAAAAAAAATGAGAAGTAAAAAAATGAGGAAAAATCCCCAAAAAAACCAAAAAAAAAGGTTTTTTTGGGGTTTAATTTTGTGGAAAATCCCACAGGCCCAGGGCTCCAAGACCCAACTGGCCCAAAGACAGGGCCCAATGGCCGTAAGAAGGGGCCTGCCTCTGCCCATCACCTCCCGTGGGCCCACAGGCCCACTTTGATGCTCCAAAGGGGCAATAAAACATTCAAAGGGGCCATTCAAACCCCCCAGGCAGCTCAAAGGGCCCCGTATAAGCCCCAGATGCACACCATCCCCCCCAAAAGTGGCCCATCTCAAACACACCTCTTCCTATTTCCATTTTTTTTCACTGTAGATATAGTAACACGTGCTGACAAACTCTCCCATTCAAATCCAAACAGATTCCGCACAATTCACCAAATCACCAGCAAACGATGTCTCACACTGGTCATTACAACTCCTCAAGCAATCAGCCTCCACGCCCATATGGATTCTATGAGGTTGACCCCAACCATCACCCTCACGCCCCACTTGGTAACATGTATCAAAATCAAACCTCTGCGTATGGAAATTCACAGGTGCTTGGCCAACCTGCAGCTCCAATCAATCAATCAGGCCACCTAGCAACTAACTATGGCTACCCAAGCAACCAATATGGCCAAGCCCCCCAGCCCCTTACTGTCCCCTCAGCCCACCCAGCCACCTACAGCTTCAATGACAACAACTACAGACTGGCAATCCAGCCAAACCCTGTCCCCCCAGCCTACCCCGTAGCGCAGCCTGTGTTCCGCCCATATGAGGTACAATTGCCTCAATTCACCCACTATCACAATCGACCTCCAGCCTCTACCCATCAGCTTGATCCAGCCCAACCATCCTATCTGGCTCAGCCAGCCCTCTACGCACCACCTCATATAACTCAAGCCCCACCATCCCATCCGTTTCCGCAATCCCATCAAGCACCACAAATCTCATACTACTGGCAGCCGGGACCCCAACCCTTGTCCCACCCGGCCAACCCATACACTCTTGGACCCACTCACTTCCAAGGCCTGCCAACCTCTCACAATTTCCCCGTTGGCCAACCATCAGTGCCCGCTCCGCCGCAGACAAATCAAGTCCCTTCCATACCCATCATGCAAGATATGCAGCCATCTCTGGGGGAAATAACCTCCTCTGCGCCATTTAGCCCTCAAATTTGGCCACCCGCACAACCAAGTCCTCAACAGTTTCCCCCAGCAACGTTCAGCCCTCAAGTCCTTCAAACTGTGGCTGAAGGTGAGTTGTCAAATACTTCTCCACTTTGTTTTCATATTACCAAGAACTAATGTTTACCTACTCAATTCCCCAGTCAAATACCCAAGGATCACGGCTACATCTCCTGGCGGGTATCAACCTGCACCACCCAGCCCTCAACTGTTTCCCCAAGCAAATTTCAGCCCTCAAGTCCCTCAAACTGTGGCTGAAGGTGAGTCTTCAAATACTTCTCCACTTTGTATTCATCTTACCAAGAACTAATGTTTACCTGCACAATCTCCCAGTAAAATACCCAAGCGTCACGGCTACATCTCCCGGCAGGTATCACCCTGCACCACCCAGCCCTCAACCGTTTCCCCCTGCAACTTTCAGCCCTCAAGTCCCTCAAACTGTGGCTGAAGGTGAGTCTTCAAATATTTCTCCACCTTGTTTTCATCTTACCAAGACCTAATGTTTACCTAGTCAATCTTCCAGTATACCCGCTCAATCCTTTAGGACGTTCACCGCTGGCCCCCGCAATGTCACCCGCCGCCAATCAACCGCATAAAGTGTTGATGAAATCTGAAGATGTACAATCTTATGATTATTCAGTTGGCAGTAAGTTCTTCTAGTTTCTTAATTCGCCCACTTGAGGCAGACTGGCTGAACTGCTTGTGTTTCCAGATGCAATGGATGCACCACCCGAATTCCTTTTCACATGTGTCACTGATCTCAAACACTTTGTCACCACATGGGCCCACAAGCATGGTTACGCTCTGAAAGTTTGTGCTTCCAAGAGGGACAAGAACATCTACTTTGCATGCACAGTTGCCGGGGAAGACCAAAAGGTGCGACTTTGCAACACTTTTCAGTACAATTGCTGCAGCAGTGGACCAACAACTTGACACAGCCCACACGAACCTGGCAGACGAGTTACAGAAGGGATTAACCGGACTACCAAATGCCTTCAAGTCCCTCAGCTGCAAAATCTCCTGTCATGCGCTCAAGTTGGCCTTGTCTCAGTACAACAAGTTCATCAAGATGAAGAAATCCAAGCCTGGGGATCCCAGCCTTCAATGCAAAGGTAATTTCCAGGCTGGCTTGGGCATTCCGTGTTTGCACACTATTGAATGTTTGGTCCAGGGGAAGGGAGATGTGGAGCCTTCTGATTTCCATGTCCAGTGGCATCTGGCCTATAACCCTGACTGTCCAGTGAGTCCTCCTGATGTATGACTTGTTCATGTCCCTCCTAGCTAATCTTCATCTATGTTCATTGCAGGCTCTTGATCAACCACTGTACGACTTTGACAGCGATTTTGAGGATTTCAAGCAGGAGATCTTGGCGTCCCACCACCCCTCGGCGTTAGAAGCAACAATGAAAAAATTACGAAGGGTCCATGCAAACACACACGTGGTTCTGCTTGCAGAGCCTGATCCTATCCGAGTGAAACACAAACTGGAAAGGCCGTGGAAGAAGAGAAAGGGTAGTGGGCGAGTTCAAAAGCGCGATGACACCCATGCAGAAATTGTGGAAGCGCAAATCCAAAAGGCGCAGGCAAGGAAAGAAAGACAGAAGGCCGGTGTATCAAAAGGAAAAGGGGGTAAGCGACAGTCCAAGCGCGCGCAGGCTCCATTGGACACCTCAGCTTCTTCCTCTGGGGACCTGGATGAGCTACCCAGTGTGGAGACACTCATGCGTAAGCAACTTTATTGCATGTCTTTTTAAGAGGCTGATAACTGATGGACTTACTAAGCAGTCAAGAGAACTCATCCCCCACGAATTGGCAGCCTCACTATTGGGAAACGGAATCGGGGGTCTTCCAGTTCAGGAACATCACGGCGCAAGGAATTGTGGCAGCCCAAGTATGGTAGTAAGGATGGTGTAACAGATGAAGATTCTGATTCTGCAGATGCAGTTTCAGATGATGATTCTGATGCCCCAGATGGGGAATCAGATGAAGAATCTGATTCCCCACATGGGGCATCAGCAGAAGAATCTGATGCCACAGATGGGGAATCAGTTGCAGAATCTGACGCACAAGGTGGGCAATCAGATGAAGAAACTGATCCCCCAGTGGATTCCTCCTCATCGATTGAGATGCAGGTTGAGGAAAAGCTGCTGTCACCTCCAGAAGCCTCAAGAAAAGCCTCAAGCTCTCATGATCAGTTGCTGGGTGAGGCCAGGCTATATTCACCCCCGACAGCCAAGGTAAGTACTATAACTTTGACATTAGATTATCAAGGTCTGATTCCATTGTATGTTTCATAGGACCGGCATGTAGAAGCTGAGGTTGCACCCAAGGCTGGCCGAACGAGACAGGGAAATACCAACCCTGATTTTGCAGTGAGTGACTCAAGCTTGACACGGACAAGGAAGAATGCACTTACTCTAACTGATAACCGACTTCTCATCATTCTTGTCAGGCGGAGCTTCCACCATGGATCTTAAAATACCTGCATTCCACTTATAACCCTGCAGGTGATGGGAACTGTGGTTATGCATGTGTGGCACATGCATTGGCAGCAGATAGACCAGAGGGTCCCTACGCTAAGGCCAATGGGTGGTACCAAGTGCAAAAGGATGTGTTAGAAGAGATGGAAAAGAACAAGGCACATTGGACAAGATACCTTGGGGGGCCTTCAGAATTCGACCGCGCTTACGGACGTGTTCAGGTGACTGACCCACGTGGATCAGTCCCCATGAACAAATGGATGAGCAAGTTGGATGTGGGACCGATTCTGGCCAATGCGTATAACCGGCCATTTGTCTTCCTCAGCAGAACGGGCGGGAGCACCACATATATTCCCGCCACTGTTCCCCCGGACCCTAAACCGCTGCCAGCCCTCTTCTTATCATTTTTCAATGATAATCATTGGATACGTGTGATAGTCAAGCAGACCCCCACGATTCCCTTTCCTCTCCCTAAAGTCTCCCGGTTATTTCACAAGAGCCCAGCAGCTGCTTGGCTAGACTGTGTTTCCCCTTCCACTACTCTTCACTCTTTGATACCTAAATGATTAAATGTACCAAGTTACTGCAAGTAACACTAATTATTATTATCCTTATTAATATTTACCATTCTTATTATTCTTTAATATTATTCCTTTAAGATCTCTGGTGAATATTATTAGTATTATTAATTCATCATTATGACTTTAAGAAGTGATAACATAGTATTATTAAACTACAATCTTTACAATAAATAATATACTTAATTTAAATATACTTAAATTAATAATACCTTGATTAACTAACACATGAATAATTCAGGCTACTCTGTGATAATAAATAATAGAGTGATAATATAGTATGATTAAACTACAATCAATCTTTACAATGCATGATATACTTAAATTAATAATACGTTGATTAACTAACACATGAATAATTCAGGTTACTCTATGATAATAAATAATACTTATAAGATGTGACAATAACAAATGACACATACGCAATGATAAGTCAATATTTTATTAATATTAATAAAAGGGCCTTTAATATAATAAGGGCATTAATCAAAAAACCCAGTTTTTCCGCGTTTACACCCGCTTTTCTGCGCAGCTGCGGCTGCGCAGTGCACCCGGTTTTCCGCATTTACACCGGGTTTTTTGTATTGTTAATTTTGAAGCAAATAGCACGTGGAGCGCGGCATTTGATGCGCGTGACCTCCCCAATCATCCTCATTTGATATTTTATTTAAAACAAATAAAATAAACAATCAAAACAGGGAATATAAACAAAACAAAAATATGGAGGGTGGCATTTTAAATAAGTAAAACCAGTAAACATTATTTATTTATCAAAATTTTAAATTTATTTATTATACTTAAAGGGGTGTAGAACTTTGTGGTAATTTTTAATTTGCACAAAAAACTGTGTCTTCTACTTGTTTTGGCCAATCCACCCGGTTTTTTTTAATTTAATTTTTTGCGGGCGGATTTCCATTATTTTTCAAAGTTTTAAATTTATTTCTCATACTTACAGGGGTTTAGACTTTCATGGTAATTTCTATTTTGCTCAAAAAACCATGGTTTTTTTTTTTTTTGGCCAATCCCGCCGGTTTTTTCATAAAAAATCCTCACAGCTTAATTTCCAGGATTTCTCAACATTTTCACATTTTTTAAACTTTTTCTAAGCACTTGAAGGGGTGTAGAATTTAATGTGAATAACAGTTTTTTTTTTTTAATCACTGGTTGGATTTTGATGATTTTTGGACTCAATTTATTTCCAAACACCTTCACGTCTGTCTTTCAAGATATTCAGGGAGTTTTTAAATGGATTCATACACTTTAGAGGGTGAAGAATTCATTGGAAACAAATACTGATTATAAAATTAACTTCTTATCAGATTTCATGACAAAGAAATGGAAATACAATTATACACAGAGGTATGGTACATTGCATGATGCTTTGGAGTGTTACATGTTGTTTATTAAATAACCAACAACCGGGTGTAAATGCGGAAAACTGGGGGAAAATGCGGAAAAACTGGGTTTTTTTATTAATGCCCTAGAATAAATGAAATGAATAAAATAAATAAATAAAATAAAAAGCAAGAGACATAATTGCAAGTTAATAATTTATTAGCACACAAATAATACGTATAAGAAAGAGAAATTGTTATCAACACTACTGATAACAGCTAGAAAATGCTTACAAATGGTGAATATACGCCTGAATTACATTCCTGAACTGATATGTAATGGGCAAAAACAAATAGAAGACATTGTTTTTTTGGGAAATAAAAATTACCATAAGTTTCTACACCCCTGGAAGTATATTAAACATTTTTCAAATGTTGAAAAAAAATCAAAATCCGCCCGCAAAAAAATAAATAAAAAAAAAGGGTTTCAAAGCGGAAAACCGGGTGTGCTGCGCAGCAAATTTGAGGTTGCCGCTGCGTAAAACTGTGTGTAAACGCGGAAAACCCGGGTTTGTTCCTTAATGCCCTATAATAATTATGATACCACTAAGGAATCCCAATAGCCCAATTCTGGATAATCTATAGTTTAATGCTGATATATCATCAAGAATTGGCCACAACCTACCTTCAATAAGGTAGAAAACCACAAACCCACATGAGTACTCCTTGGATGCCTATTAATAATACTCTGTTTGGGTTATATTTCACAAAACACTTAAGTCTGATGTTTCATTCAAGTGGATGAGCAAGACAGGGGTGGAAATTACAACTCAAGGGCATGTGAATGAGAAATAAAAGGGAAACCAAAGAAAAAAACAACCCCCGGTACATATATCAGAAGTGGTAGTTGGCTACAGCTATTTCTATATCTTGGGAAAACAAAATTTGGAGGTTTTGAATAGAAAAACATTTGTGAAACTCTTCATGGGTTTTTTTCCAATCAACCATTGGCAAACCATCATGACCAATCCGGTTAAATCCCATGGAGCACAAAAAGTTGAGAAAGTATAATCAGAGGTTATCCAAAGTCCCGTGAGGCATCACAGAAGTATTACCACTATCGACCTTATGTTTCAGAACATTGGCGCCAAATTCCAATAAGGCCAAAGCATTTGAAGTAGTCAGACGTTCGGATCCGTATTTGTTAGTGACAAAGGCGGTTGTTGGACCAAAAACCAGGAGACCAGCAAGCATCCGCATTTGCTCCCCCGTGTTTAATGTTGACCACTCATCAAGCTTTTTATACTTTGGTCTTGTTGGTCCCTGGAGACCGCAGATGTAACACAAGGCTGACATAGCCCCCGTGAAGTATAGACCAAGGACCTTGAGACCGGAGGTGTTTGGTTTGGGGCTTGATCCATCCTTTGCGTGACTTCCAAGGTTTTCATAAGTTCGTTGGAATGCAAGATGGGCAGTATGCACCAAAGATTCGTCCAGGGGGAGAGGCTGCCATTCACTGCCCTGTTGCTCCATGTGTCGAAGGGCCCAGCAGTCTTGCAAAGCACTTTTAAGCCGGAGATAAGCGTGGTCACTTGGAGAAAAGTATGAGGCCAGATTCGCCGCAAGTGTGTGGGTCTGGACACGTTTGGACGGCGGCGCCTTCCGGTTCTCCTGGGAAGCCTCGAGCTGTGCCATGTTGACAACTTCAGGAGTTATCAGAGAGAGAGCACCAGGTTGAGTGGGGTTAAGAATTCTCTCTGCATACCACACAAATATCAGCCTTTGTGATGTATGAACAAGTGAGAAAAAAAGTCATTAATTACCAGATTTGCATGCCTTCAGAAGTGTATCCACTTCCCTCCAAACGACTCGGCTGAACTCCTGTGGCATCGTTGGATGTGGTGTGACCATTGAGCGAAGGTGTGTGAGGATGAATGCTATGTTTTCAATCATTTTCTCGGCTGAACGGTGTGACCACGCAATTCCACCCGCCAAATTTTCATTCAAATCATCTGCCAATGCTTTTGGAAGCATTGGGCCAGGGATAAATAGACCCATAGCTGTGCGCAAAGGAGGGATGTTAATTACAAGATGGGTGTGCATAAGCAATGGGGAGTGACTTACCAGGAGGCGTCAGGACCGGGGGAGGAGGAATTGATTCGCCCGGTGGTCTTTGGGTAGGTGGCTTGACTGTTGATGGCCCAGCAACAGGGGGGTTCCGTGGAATTCTGAGGCCTTGCAGTGATTGCGCAGTGATGAATTCGTGAGACGTGGGATGAGGGGTGAAGAAATTATGCATGGGGCCTGTATTTTTAGAAGAAGAAGCAGAGTTGTCCAGGCGCGCCTTTTTGCTTGTCGGGTCTTCAACCGTAGGATCTTCAATTCGTACCATGTCATAGCGATATCGGGTTTGTTGTGGCACCGGTTCATGGACTGGCTCCTGGTGGAAGGTAGGTTTGGGACGTCCATGAAGGAATTGTTGGAGGACTTGCTGGTCTTCTGCACCATCTTCAGAGTCATCTGTTTCACCCTCTGCGTCAGGGTCTTCAGAGCTGTCCCGGATGGCTGGATTGTTAATTTCTTGTCTCCCGTCCGCATTGGGGGCTTTGGAGGACTTCTGGCCAATGGGTCCCTTTGTACGCCTTGAAGGAAAGACTGGCCAAAGGTGTTGAGGGTTGTCTTGTGGCCTTTGACATCTGTCCGCATCTCTCAGCTTCGACGTGGGGATCCATCAGCTGGGTTTGTTGTGTTGGGCTGGCCATATTGAACATCCTTGTTGATTTGGTTTGCAAATTGATTGAGCGTGGGGATTGGGGTGGTTGCAGGAGTTAGGTGATCAGGAGTGTGTGCATATAAGTATGCCATTGAGTCGGTTGCAAATTCAGGGTGTGGGTGTGACTGTGGTGGAGCAGGCCTAGTGGCGCCTAAGGTGTTTCTAGCCGGGGCCGGGGTTCTGGAGACCTGTTCATTCTCATTGTCTGACTGCTCGTATTCAGCCTTTATTTTAGAGGCCCAATTCTCCAGGTTTTCACGTTCATCTGGTTTCAACGCAGGGTGCCGCGCCAGCTCTGTGCATTTTTCCCAGAGATCCAAACCTGTGTAATGGTGGGAGGGTGGGTGGGAGTGAGCCAGGGACTTATATTATACACAAAATAAAGGAATGAATCTCACGCCCTAGTTCACTGGTCTGATGTGAAGACATTGTTGATTGTTGAAGTCAAATTGGTGATTTGTGCGGAATCTGTTAGCATTTGAATGGGAGTATGTCAGCACGTGTTACAATATCTATGGTAAAAAAAAATTGAAAAAAAAATAGGAAGAGATGTGGGGATTGATTGTGTTTGAGATGGGCCCATGGGGCCACTTTTGGGGGGATGGTGTGCGTCTGGGGCTTATACAGGGCCCTTTGAGCTGCCTGGGGGGTTTGAATGGCCCCTTTGAATGTTTTATTGCCCCTTTGGAGCATCAAAGTGGGCCTGTGGGCCCACGGGAGATGATGGGCAGAGGCGGGCCCCTTCTTACGGCCATTGGGCCCTGTCTTTGGGCCAGTTGGGTCTTGGAGCCCTGGGCCTGTGGGCTTTTCCACAAAATTAAACCCCAAAAAAACCCTTTTTTTGGTTTTTTTGTGGTTTTTTCCTCATTTTTTTACTTCTCATTTTTTTTTTTTTTTGTTACTCACATTTTTTTTTGGGTGGTGGTGTCTCGAATTCGTGGTCGTTCTGGTTGAAAACAACCAGACCGACGGTCTGATTCCTGAAAGGAATCAGACTCGGCGGGCTCGCTCAGGTAATCGAATGGTCCCTACCATTTGATTACGTGAGCGAGGGGATATCGCCTGCGATATCCCCATACACATAATACATGTATGTATTATGTGTATGGGGATATCGCATGCGATATTAAAGAAGCCCTGAAGTTTTATTGCTAATAAACAAAGACCAGATAACTGAAAATACACAAGATTAGAATATTTAATAAATGAGAAGAGAAAGGAAATGTGAAAGCATACCCGGTAGATGATGTTGATGTTCTAACAGACAACTAAGAGTAGAGTAGTGGACAGGACTGGTGAAGAATGACACAGGACTTGAGAGTAAAAAATGTTAGATGAGATAATCAGCAAAGGAATAAATGTGTGATTTATTTCTCACCAAGTTGAGAAGAGACAAGATGTCCACGAGTTGAAGAGCAGTTGAGAGTTGAGTTGGTTTAGATAGAGTGAGAAGATAAGAGAGTCGAGTGAGAAGAAGGGGATGAAAGAAGTGATAGATGGGAGATGTAAGTGTGAGAAGATAAGAGAGTCGAGTGAGAAGAAGGGGATGAAAAGAAGTGATAGATGGGAGATGTAAGTGAGATGAGAGAAGAGATGAGAGAAGTGAAAAGATTGGATGGTAGAAGAGGATGATGATAATTCGGGGAAAAAAAATGTAAGGGAATCAATGAAAAGGGAATCTAAAGGAGACCACGTCATTGGATGAAAGCAGAATTGAGATTGCCGCAGTTAAATGTCACGAGTTGGTGTCACGAGTAGGACGTCGAGTTTCAACACCCCCCGCAACTTGATGAGAAATGAACTAAGAAACATTTTTCTCTGAGTCGATTTAGAGATTCTGAACTACTTGCTTTCGTGAGACAATCTGCTATCATTTCTTCAGAAGGAATTAGAGTTACAGTTATTTCATTTTCTTTCTTCAAATCACGTATCCATTTTGCCTTGATGTCTAGATGTTTTGTCTTTGAATTCGAGCCAAAGTGATCAATTTTTTCAACAAGACCTTGATTATCCACATGAAAAGTTGAAGGATTCAGTTCTTCATTCCACAGTTCTTCCGCTAGAAATTTTATCCATAGGTTTTCTTGAACCCCGTCTGAGAGTGCATTCAGTTCAGCTTCAGTCGATGAGAGTGTAATGTTCTTTTGTTTCTTGCTATTCCATGCCACTGGACAGGCTTTCCAGAAGCAAATGGATCCGCTTCTTGACAAACGAGTTTCTAGATCATCAGCCCAAGTGGCGTCGGTATAATGTTGAATTGACTTCGAGCTGTCATTTCGATTCGGCCTCAATGTTAGATGTAAATCTCGAGTTCCGCTAACATATCTCCAAACATGTAAGACTTCCTTCCAGTGACTTATGCCTGGATCATTGTTAAAACTAGAGAGAATCGAGACTGCTGGCGCAAGATCTGGACGGGTTCGACAAGAAAGGTAGTTCAGTATACCGGTATAGGTGCGATAATTAATCTTCATTTTCTTGAATTCATCTTTTCTTCAGGCGTAGCCGGTTTCAGCTGTATTGCAACAGAGAGAGGAGTATTGAGTGGTTTACAATCGTTCATTCCCAGCATGTTCAGACCTTTATCAATGAGCTTCTCTTGACTAAGTGAAATCATTTCGTCGGAGTAGACAACATCCATTCCTAAAAGAGTATCCGGATCATGGGCCGACGAGTTCGGAAATCGTTTCAAAAACAATTGTTCAAAAGTGTCAACATTTCCAACCACTATCAAATTGTCAACATGAAAGAAAATATACGAGTTCTTCTTTTCATGTATAAACAGACATGGGTCGGATGTGGATTGTTTGAAATTAATTTCTTCAAACCAGCTAATCAGAGTATGGTACCAATTTGCCGGTGCTTGCTTTAGTCCATACAGTGACTTCTTCAGTCTCAAAAACGGAGATGTTCGAGTCGATCCTTCAGGAGTTTTTATGTATAATTCTTCCTCAAGTGGTGCGTACAAGAACGCACTCTTGACGTCGAATTGACGAATCGATAATTTCTTATCCACCGCAAACATTAATATCATCAGTAAGGTAGTGAACTTTCCTGTTGGAGCGAACGTATCACCGTAGTCTAGACCTTCTATTTGCGAGAAACCTTGTATACACAATCGAGCCTTCTTTCTCTCTTTTGAGGACAAAGTAGCCGGCTTTGTTTTGAAGATCCACAGGGTATGAAGATATGCTTCAGGAGTATCAAAGACGTCATCCCACACCTCATGGTGTTCAATATTCGACAATTCTTCATTAGCAGCTTCAATCCAACTTTCCTTCTCTACTGACGCCAGCGCTTTCTTATAGGAAGTCGGATCAGTTGTAAGATACGAGTATTTGATTGGTTTCACGAGAGTTGTTCTTTCACGAAGATTTCTCGTAGTTGGTTCAGAAACGATAGGAATGTTGTCTTCTTCTTCAATTTCATTCAAAGATTCTGATTGATCAACTTGTAGTGTTTCTTCATTCGAGATATTTGTTGTAGATTTTTCATCGCTGTCTGATACATGTTCACTTTCTACATCAAGATCCCAGTCAGTATTCTTTGTAGTCGGAGAAGAATATTCAAGAAAATGAGTGTTTTTTGTTTCAACAACCCTTCCATTGTCAGATAGAATTCGATACGACCTAAGATCTTCAGTATATCCAATGAGAATTCCAAGTTCTCCTTTTGGATTTAACTTGGAAAAGGACTGATATGGTTGAGTGAGGAATGAGACTCGATTTCCTATTGGATAGAAGTAGCTGATGGGGAGGACTCGATTCTTGAATAACTCAAAAGGCGACTTCTTAGAGCGATGTGCAGGTATTTGATTGAGAGTCAGAGAACTGACTTTAGCGATCTCGTTCCATAACCTCTTATCGATACCTGAATCTTGTAATATAGTTCGCATTGATTCCAAGATTGTTCGATTGAATCTCTCAGCTAATCCGTTTTGTTGAGGTGTATACGGATCGGATGTTCTTTGTTTGATACGATGAGTCTTGCAATACTCCTCAAGACTTGTGTTGAGGAATTCAGATCCTCTATCAGAGTGAAAGATCATAGGATAATGTCCAAATCGTTTGGCTTCAAAATCCACCAGGTATGATAAAGATTCTGGTACATCGCTTTTCATCTTGATGGGTATGGCAGCGCAGAATCTTGTACAGCTATCAACGATCGTCAAGATGTATCGATGTCCCCATCTTGATGTTGGCCAGATAGGACCGATGAGATCCATATGAAGTTCTTCAAAAGGTCGAGAAGCTGCCTTATGAATTGATTTGAAAGAAGATTTTGTAACTTTTGCCACCGCACACGATTCACAGTCATTGACAATTCTTAACGGAATCCCGAGTTTTTTTCTTAATCGATGATAAACTGACGTGGCCTAGTGACTTGTGTAAGAATTCAGCATTTGATAAATGACTCGAGTGCTCAAGGTTGTCAAAATCAAGACTCGGTAGATTTCCCACATAATTTCCTTTCATTTTTAATTCGTTGTATTTATATATTTCAAAGAAATTTTTTTGGAAGTTGACAACATAATCTTGGAGTGCTAGACATCGAACTGAGAGGAGATTTACGACAAGATCGGGAATATAAAGTACGTTGTTGAGAAAGAATTCACCGAACTTGTTTTTTAGTTTTACTGATCCGATTCCTTCTATTTTCAGATTGGCTTGTGCCGAACTTGTTTGTACGGATCCTAGGTCTTTGTGTTCTAGTGTATGAAACAGATGGGAGTTTGACATCATGTGAGCAGAGGCTCCAGAGTCTAGAACAAAGAAGAAGGGAGATCGAGATAGTGATGAATGAAAGCTACTGACAGTCGATTCGATCTTCGATTTGGAGAATCTTTGAAATTGAGCGGGTCGGAGTTCAGGATGTATCATCCAGCAATTCGCCTCGGAATGCGGAGCAGCAGGATTATGACCATCTCTTCGACATTTCTTTGAGTTGTCGGTGAGTAGAGTGATAGGATTGCTTCTGGATCCACTTCCAGAAGATCTAATTTCAAGATTGTCCGCATGTAAACGAAGATGTTCAACGACCGTATCTAAAGTGATTTCTTTTCCACTGTGAGTCATCGCGTCGGCCATGTTATCGAGATTTGCTGGAAATTTCTCCATCACCAGGTGACCTATTGCATCGGAAGGAATTACCCAACCAACTTCAATAAGCTTTGTTTCGAAGGTTTTCATATTGGTAATAAATCCCGGGATATCGTCTGGAGTAAATGGAGCCCGGCAGAAGGATTTGAAAACTCGCGCCTTGTTTGATGACTGGTTAGAGGCAAAGAATTTGGTGATTGAGTCCCAAATAAGTTTCGCATTATCCTCGTTCAACGAATTGATAACGTTGGCTTGTACAGCTGTATTGAGCTTAGCGATAAAGATTGACTTGACCAATTTATTATTGGAGTCGGATAATTTTCCTGTGTCTGATAAAATTGAGTCCTTGAGTTCAATAAGATCGAGTAGATTTACGACTCGTCGTTTCCAGTCTGTGTAATTGTCCATCGAAAGAAGAGGAATTCCTTCTATGGACGATTTAATTACAGCGTCCTTGAGTTTGTCCATTTCGGAGAATGTAGTTGTCGTAGCGGGTTTCTGGTCTTGTTGTTGAGGTAAGATAGGTTCGGACATGCAATGGTTCGTCGCGTTTCGACTGTTAATCGTAAAGAAGCCCTGAAGTTTTATTGCTAATAAACAAAGACCAGATAACTGAAAATACACAAGATTAGAATATTTAATAAATGAGAAGAGAAAGGAAATGTGAAAGCATACCCGGTAGATGATGTTGATGTTCTAACAGACAACTAAGAGTAGAGTAGTGGACAGGACTGGTGAAGAATGACACAGGACTTGAGAGTAAAAAATGTTAGATGAGATAATCAGCAAAGGAATAAATGTGTGATTTATTTCTCACCAAGTTGAGAAGAGACAAGATGTCCACGAGTTGAAGAGCAGTTGAGAGTTGAGTTGGTTTAGATAGAGTGAGAAGATAAGAGAGTCGAGTGAGAAGAAGGGGATGAAAGAAGTGATAGATGGGAGATGTAAGTGTGAGAAGATAAGAGAGTCGAGTGAGAAGAAGGGGATGAAAGAAGTGATAGATGGAGATGTAAGTGAGATGAGAGAAGAGATGAGAGAAGTGAAAAGATTGGATGGTAGAAGAGGATGATGATAATTCGGGGAAAAAATGTAAGGGAATCAATGAAAAGGGAATCTAAAGGAGACCACGTCATTGGATGAAAGCAGAATTGAGATTGCCGCAGTTAAATGTCACGAGTTGGTGTCACGAGTAGGACGTCGAGTTTCAACAGATATCCCCCCACACGCCAAACAATTGGCGTGTGGTACCCGCACACCAATTGTTTGGCGTGCGCTCCCACACGCCAATCGTTTGGCGTGTGGAGCGCACGCCAAACAATCGGCGTGTGGGAGCGCACGCCAAACAATCGGCGTGCGGGTCCCACACGCCAATTTTCTTTGGCGTGCGCGGCCCACACGCCAAAAAAAAAATGGCGTGTGGGAACCGCACGCCATTTTTGGCCTGCGGGGCCTACACGCCAATTTATTTTGGCGTTTAGACCCTACACGCCAAAAAAAATGGGCGTGTAGGCCCCGCACACCAAAAAAAATTGGCGTGCGGGCTGGCGTTGGCGTGCGTTTATCAACGCCCGCGGTTTTCTCTATTCCAAAAAAACCCCTGACCAGCAAGCCGGGGAAAGCTAGGAAAATTGACAAGGGGGTGTGTGTTGTGAGCACAATAACGCCCCCACAATGTGAGTTCAATATCACATCCCCAACCATGATTTCCAAAACGGCTGGCAAGCTTGTACACCCTGTAGATAGCCCCCCAGACCCCACATGGAATCCTGAGACCCAAAACCCCAACCATGTACCTGATGAAACCATATCCAATGAAACTAGTGCGGCTGCCAAGGCAGTATTGTCCTTTCTGCCAACATCCCTGCAGACGGTCAACAGGCCCATGGGGAAAGCTAGGATTGGTGACAAGGGGGTGTGTGCTTACAGCACAATAACGCCCCCGCAATGTGAGTTGGACAACCCCCCATCCCATACCTTGCCGCCCAAAACAGCTGGCAAGCTTGTAAACCTTGTAGATAGATTCCCAAGCCCCGCAAGGAACCCCAAGACCCAACACTCTGACTAGGTACCCGATGAAATTATTTCTACTGCCAAGGCAGTATTGTCCTCTCCGCCAAAATCCCCGCAGACGGTCAACAGGCCCATGGGGAAAGCTAGGATTAGTGACGAGGGGGTGTGTGTGCTTATAGCGCAATAACACCCCCGCAATGTGAGTCTGATAGATCTTCCCCACACTTTATTCCCAAAACATCTGGAAAGCCTCTTTTCCCCCTAGGACATACCCCAGCAAGGATCAATGCAGCCAAAACATTGTGGTTGACATTGGCACAATTGGCAGCAAAAGAAAAAGCTACAACTGCTGTGCGGACTACAGAAGAATTGGTACCGCAGTGCTACCACCGTCACCTTGACATGTCCCGGAAATCAAGCGCCATGAAGCTCCCCCCGCGGAGAAAGTATGATTTCCGCGTAGTCTGATCCCAGGAGCCACCCCACAGGCCGGAAGAATCATCCCGCTGTCTCCGGTGGAGAACCAGGCACTTGACATTCTGATTGACAAAGGACTGACAAGGGGGACCATTCAACAAACCACATCCCTGTGGGCGGCACCGGTGCTATTCACTGGGACAAAGGATGGAAACCTACGGCCGTGTTTTGAATACAGGAGACTCAACGCAGTAACGGTGAAGAACAAGTACCCGCTCCCACTGATGATGGACTTAGTTGACAGCCTCTTGGATGCGGACACATTCAAAACGCTGGACCTCTGAAACGCATATGGGAACATCATAGTTGCAGAAGGTGACAAGTATAAGCTGGCTTTCATCTGTCGAGCAGGAAAATTTGCCCCGCTCACCATGCCATTTGGAACCACGGAAGCGCCAGGATACTTCCAATACTTCATGCAAGACATCCTCCTAGGGTAGATTGGGAAGGAAACCGCCGCATACCTAGACGACATCATGATCTACACGTGGAAAGGGTTGGACCATGCAGAAGCAGTGGGCAGTATACTGGACACATTGAGCAAGAACCAATTGTGGCTGAAACCCAAGAAGTGCAATTTTCAAAGCTGGAAGTAGAATACCTAGGGCTATTGATATCATGCAACCAGATCAGAATGGACCCCACAAAAGTGCAGGCAGTAACCAACTGGCCCGCACAAAAGAATGTCACCAAACTCCAGCGGTTCATTGGATTTGCTAAATTTTACCGCCGATTCATCGACCATTTCTCAGGAAATACAAGACCGCTCCATAAACTGACAAGAGTAGAAACACCCTTTGTGTGGGACACCAAGTGCAAATCTGCATTTGAATCCCTCAAAACCGCTTTCACATCTGCCCCAATCCTGGAAAATTGCAGACCCGTACAAGCTGTTTGTCCTTGAATGTGATTGCTCTGACTTTGCACTTGGTGCAGTACTATCCCAGGTTTGCACCAAGGACCAGGAACTTCATCCCATAGCATACCTGTCCCAATCCCTAGTACAGGCAGTGTGAGAACTCCTTTTGGGACAGGGGTAGTTCTGTGAGGGGGAAATAGCAGTTATAGTATTTCAGGTATGTATTGATTTATTACAACTGTTAAGGGTGGTTTGAAAGACCTGCCCCTCTATTTACTTCAAGAGTTAACACAACAATTTTATTTATGGTTGTGGCTGATAACTTTCTTTTTGTTTTTTTAAGAGAACTATTTATGTAGTAATCTCTTATCAGACAAAGATCTAATTTCAACATACAAATAATCATCAATGAGCTTGATGAAGGGATCAGGGAAGTAGATAGTGGGTGGATTGTTACAGAGAGTTCTGGTAAATGGAATAAAAGCTTTTTGGAATTGATGAGGAACAAGTATTTATATTCTTTATTTTTTCTTTATTTAGTTCTTTCTTTCTAGATGTAGTCTGAGGAAATGAGTAGAAGGATGTTTTGGTATAATGTGAAATATTCAAAGTGTTGTACCCTCTTCCGTAACCTTTAGTTAAAAAGAGTAAAATTTTCCTTTTGTTTCTTTTGTGTATTTTAAACTGATGTGAAAGTTTTGTTGTGGGTCACCTGATTAAGATCACACTATTATATGGATGGGGAATTTTATTTAGTTTGCTAGCTAGATGGTGGGGAGTGGGAAGATTTTCTTTCTGGGAGGGAACAACCTCCCCTTTATATAGTAAAATATGAGGCATTTTAGCTGGTGATTCCTACAACAAGCATGTGATGAATCATGTGACTATAAAATGTGAGGCATTTTAGCTGGTGAGTCCTAGAACAAGCATGTGCTGAATCATGTGACTATACGTGTGTCTCTACATGTGACTATACATTGAGCTCTACTATGTACGTATACTTTTAACAAAACTGGTTTTTGCTCTAACAAGTTTTGTCTAAGTGCTGCTGGCCCTGTGGGTTCAGAGAGTGACTATGGGTTAAATAACTGGTAGAATCCAATTTGTCCATGAAAAAACTAGTAATATCACTCCTCATTGATATAAAACTATGCTTTTATGTACTTTTGATGATTGAACACATTTAGCACACCACAGCGGAACACAACTATGAGATCTTTGAAAAAGAGTTACTAGCTATCGTGGCTGCCTTCAAAGAGTGGCGGCAATACCTAGAGGGGAACCCGCACTTCCTGACAGGCATTGTGTACACTGATCACCGTAACCTAGAAAGCCTCATGACAACCAAGCAGCTCATCAGAAGACAGGCAAGATGGGCGGAGGCCATGGGATGTTTCAACTTGGAGATCATATTCCGACCAGGACGCCAATCAACAAAAACAGACACCCTATCCCGCAGACAGGAACTTTCCCCTGCACCGGGAGAAAAGCTGGCTTTTGGTCAACTTTTGAAACCAGGTAACATCACAGAGGGGACGTTTGAGGAGATCACGGAATGTGCAGAATTTGACAGCTGGTTTTTAGACAAATTGATCAGATTAGAAGATGGAGAACTTTGGTTTGAGGTTGATGTAATGGGGACTGATTTGGAGGATGCGTGAACGGACAACTTAGCACTATCTGACCCTGAGATTATTGCAAAGATTAGAAAACTGACCCTGCTTGACCCAAAATTGGTGGACTGGATTGAGCTGTTTCAGAAGCCAACAGGGGACCACACCAGGTATGCAGAAGCGGAAGGGGTACTCTATGACAAGGGACAGATAGTGGTACCAGCGGGCATGGCTTTACGGGCAACAATCCTGAAAATTCAACACAGCACAAAGTCAGCACGCCACCCAGGCAGATCCCGCACGTTAGCATTGATCCGCAGGAGCTTTGTGTGGAGTGGAATGAAGAGATTTGTCAACCAGTACGTGGACGGCTGCGACTCCTGCCAAAGATTCAAGTCTAGCACCCAAAGGCCATTTGGAACCTTAGACCCCCTCCCAATCCCCGCAGGCCCGTGGACAGAAATTAGCTATGATTTAATCACCAATCTCCCTGAATCCCGCTCAACTGACAGTATACTGACAGTAGTAGACCAACTGACCAAGATGGTGCACTTCATCCCATGCAAGAAAGCCATGAATGCGGAGAAACTAGTGGAACTGATGGCAGAACATGTATGGAAACTCCATAGAACTCCCAAGACAATTGTCTCAGACCGGGGAAGTATTTTTATCTCCCAAATCACACGCAAATTGAGCTCCTGCATGGGTATTAGACTACACCCCTCCACAGTGTACCAACCAAGAACAGATTGAAAATACAAAATAGCCAATAAGGCAGTTGAGCAATACCTGCGGCACTTTGTTTGCTACTGACAGGACAACTGGGCCCCGCTCCTCCCAACGGCCAAATTTTCTTACAACAATAATGACCACACATCAACAGGAGTTTCACCGTTCAAAGCCGACTATGGATTCAACCCGGCATACAGCGGAACCCCCTCGGCGGAAAAGTGCATCCCTGCAGTGGAAGACCAACTCCACCGCCTTGCGGAGGTACAAGGGGAACTCAAGCATTGCCTAGAGGAGGCGCAAGAGACAATGAAAGGCCAATTCAACAAGAAAAAAAGGGACACACCGCAATGGGAAGTAGGGGACGAGGTATGGCTAGATGGATGCAACATTTCAACAACCCGCCCCAGCCCAAAATTGGAACGTAGATGGCTGGGACCTCTCTCTATCTGTAATAAAATCTCAAAATCAGTGTATAAGCTAAAACTCCCTATCTCCATGCGGGGGGTACACCCCATATTTCACGTGTCAATACTCCGCAAACACACACCCGACAAAACTGCAGAGCAGCAGAAGAGGGACCCGGAACCAATTACAGTAGACGGCGGGGTGGATGGGAAGTCAAAGAGGTACTGCACTGTAGAAGGTGAAGCAGGAAGACCCAATACCTGGTCAGCTGGAAGGGATTTGGAGCAGAAGAGAACTCATGGGAACCAAGGGAAAACTTGAAGAATTGCGAGGAATTGGTAGCGGGATTTAACTCAAGATTTCCGAGTGCGGCGGCTACTCATTGGCGGACGCGAAGAAGAAAGGGAGGGACAAAATTGATAAGAGGTTCATTGGCAGATGCAGAGAAGGAAGTGAGGGAAAAAATTGATAAGAGGTGGATTTTTTTTATTTTTTATTGGCAAACAAGTGGAGGATTAAGCATTACAAGGGGGATAATTTCATGAGCCATATTGCAGGCGCTCCTGCACCAGAGCCTGCACCACATGTAGATAGTATATCATGTACATGTCACAGACAGGCCACTATATAGTCTGCCAGGACAAGGATCCACATCCCTTCCTCATCCTGCAATCTACATTATAGGATCCCAAAACCCCAGAAACACCAGAACCCCAGTGCCTTCCTCTCCCCAGATCAGACCATAACAGTGAACCAGGCAAAGATGCCAAGTACAAGGGCATGAAGAAGAGAGAGAAGAGACACATTCAGGAGGCAAGAAGGAATTGAAACGTGATTTGGAGACTGAAAGAAACCATCTATAATTTGATGAATAAGAAAAAAAGACAAGATGCAATTGAAGAGATAAGAACTGTCCATTTTGATACGCTACCTTGCTATCCCACCAATCAAAGAATCCAACTGATAGGACCGTTCCTCAAACTTGAGGGCAAAATAGAACTTTACTCAGGTAGAGATTGCTGACTGAATTCTTGACAATGATGTCCCCAATGCCGTCTACGGAAAGGCATTCTTCAGACGCCACACAAAGTCAAATATCAGTAGGTTGAAGTGATACAAAAAGGTCATGACACAATTTTACATGATTTGTTGCGCCCGTGTCAATCAAGATGTTGTCCAATTTTTTGGGAGCAGCCAAAATGGATGCCAAAGAGTTTCCCAAGCACTGAAGTCAATTGGAAAGGTTGGAAGATTTCTTGGGTTTCCAGGACGGGTTGCCCACTCAAGTATCATTGAGTGGCGGAAGTCCATTTTTGGATCTAGGACAATTGGGCACCCAGTGTCCCCACTCCCAACAAGCTATACAGGGAAACTCAGGGGTGATGAACTTTGAACACCAAGTATTGGACGGAAGAGAACCACAGGTCCCAACAGACTGTTGACCAATCCGGGATGAGGAACCGCCACCAGACCTGAAAACCCTGGAATGCCCACCGCACTGTTGATGATTAGTCATAGCCATGACACTTGGCTGGCTTGACTATTGTTTTGCGGACTGATCAACATGTAGGGTGACACTGAGAATGTCATTTGCCATAACAGAAAGGCCAGGAGAGATGATAGCCATTCTTGAATCCATTGCGTTGGCAACTTCATGTGATGTTGTCAAAGAGAAGAGTGAAAAATGAGAGAAAGAAGTTTTTCAGTAGTCCATCTACCCAAATGAGATTCCAGATCTAACAATGCCCTTTTGAAATTCTCAAAGCTAGTGGACACAGATTGAGAAATGTCTTCCGCTTTTTGAGTCAAATCAGCCCAGCGACCCAACAGGAGAGACCATGAAGACTGGGAAAAACAAGACTACAACAAGGTCCAAGCCCCATGAGCCGTCATGCCGTGAAGAGAGGGATGCAGAGCTGGATCAATAGAGTGTTTGACAACCGCCAGAGCTCCAAGTGCTGTGTTGGGATCATCCTCAAATAAATCCTGATCAAGTTAATCCTCACGCCAAGTCACCGTAGCAACCATCTCCTTCAAAGCTGCTGACCAGTGAGGGAAGTTTGTACCATCCGAAGCCAACAGAGGATGGAGCTTTTCTCCCAGTTGCTGCCACTTGAGCTTATTGCAAACCATAGCAGCAATCAGCCTTGGAGGTATCAAGCGCACGGATAAGAAGCTTGAAAAAATCCTTGTCCAAACTGTCTATACCGCTGGGTTCCAGAACACGCTTAACAAAATCTTTCTCAGACATTGAATTGTCGACAGGAGCATTTGAATTGGGCGGTGGAGACATAGGAGGTGGTGACACCATCCAAGATTTCCCTTTTTTGGATGGGTCAAAATGGTGTTTGATATTTACAGGCAAGATAACTTGTGGAGGTCGAGGCAAGGGTGTTTTACTACAGGACGGGATAGTGGGACAGAGTTTTTTGAGGGGATTGGGATGGGGATGGGTGCAGGAGAGTGTGGAGATGGGTGAAAAGGAAAAGTGCCGGTAACAACAGAGATCGAGCTGTCTTCAGTGTTGGACATAGACAGGGAAGATAAGAGAGAGTGGAAGGATGGTGTAAGGGAGATAGAAGGGGAAGGAAAGGGAAAATGAATCAAGGACCTTGGAGGGGTGACTCGTGCATAGAAGTCGGGGATGATAACTCCACCCTGATTCCTTGAAAAATTGTATGGTTCCACATTCTAATAATTGATAAGCTGGACGAGTGCTGGAGCAGCAGACTGGAGCAGCAGCCAGTAGGGATGATGAGTGTGTGGAAGGATTATATCATTGCATCAGTAATGAGGAAAGACTGAGATACAAAAGAAGAGAAACAAAGAAAGAGAGAAGGGACTGGGAACAGGAGATAGAGGAAAACATACCTGGAGCAGCAGCCAGTAGGGATGATTTCATGGCTCAGTTCTCTTTTTTCTCTTTCTCCCCATCTGTCACTCATTCATTTCCTTCCAGTGAATATGATGTCACCTTCTGTCCCACATTCTGCTCCCAAAGATGAGTACATAAAAAACCCTAAAAATACATAGAAAAATCATCTGTCCCTCCACACTTCCACTGACGGAGCTTTCTTCCTCCCCACAAGCTGTCCCTTTTGGCTTCTTTGTATGCTCGAGACCCAACTAGCCTGACATGCAGGTGAAATGAGGAGCAGAACGCATCCTCAAAGAAATTACACTCTCATTCTCTAAATCTCAGCAACCAAGAAAGGTAACTGAAGGGTTCCTCAATTCAAAACTTGTAGCACACCACAGATGAAAAGAATACAAAGTGAATAGACCCAACAACGACACCAACCTAATCACTCACCGATCTCCTTCAATGGTACCTTGACGGTTCTCAGCAGACCCAATGTCGCTAAAGACCTCGCTCTGATCAATTGAACACCACCAGCCAAGTTCGTTGCCGATTAGCCGCGAATCCAGTGTCTGCCATTGGGCTCGACCAGCAAGACGGCCATCATTTTACGTTCAGACGAATTCCCAGCTCTTGGGGCATTGATAAATGCACGCCGATGGGCGCACGCCCACGCCCATCGCCCTCTGTTACGCCGAGCGAAAAGCACCAAGCACCTAAAAAAAAATCCAAGGCGTGTTGCCCGATGTTCACGCCTTTTTTTGTATCGGCGTGCGGGCTGTTGGGGGGGGATGTTGGAATTTCACGCCCTCTTTCTCCCCATCCTTGGGTGTGGGATGTAGTACATAAAAAACCCTAAAAATACATAGCCTGTTTTCTGCGCCAGATGGGCGTGCAGTTCGCACGCCCATCTACAGGCGTGCGACACCCCTGAGGAAGGGCGTGCAGCCGCACGCCTGCCGGGGAGATAAATGACTGCAAGCCCCTAAAAAAAAAGGTGTGTTGCCCGCACGCCTACCGGGGGCTGCAGCCCATCCTTGGGTGTGGGCATGTAGATGGGCCCGCACGCCCATCCCGGCGACACCCCTGAGGAAGGGCGAGGAGGCCGGGGAGGACTGCAAGCCCCTACCGGAGGGATCCCTCCCGGTCGACTGTATACCTCCTCGACCGGAGGGATTCCCTCCCGGTCGAGGAGGGTATACAGCCTCCTCGACCGGAGGGAATCCCTCCCGGTCGAGGAGGGTATACAGCCTCCTCGACCGGAGGGATTCCCTCCCGGTTGAGGAGGGTATACAGCCTCCTCGACCGGAGGGATCCCTCCAGTCAAGGAGGTTGTACAACCTCCTCGGCCGGAGGGATTCCCTCCCAGTTGAGGAGGTTGTACAACCTCCTCGACTGGAGGGATCCCTCCGGTTGAGGAGGTTGTACAGCCTCCTCGACCGGAGGGATTCCCTCCCGGTTGAGGAGGTTGTACAACCTCCTCGGCCAGAGGGATTCCCTCCCGGTCGAGGAGGTTGTACAACCTCCTCGACCGGAGGGATTCCCTCCAGTCGAGGAGGTTGTACAACCTCCTCGACCGGAGGGATTCCCTCCAGTCGAGGAGGTTGTACAACCTCCTCGACCGGGAGGCAATCCCTCCGGTTGAGGAGGCTGTATTCCTCAACCGGAGCTGATGTCATGCATACATTCTTGTGTACGCATGACGTGCAAGGCCCGAATCAAGCGCCGATTCTATGTATATAGGTAGGGGCACGCCCCTGCCTATACACATAGAAAGGGCGTGCGGTTCGCACGCCCTTTTCTGAACGGGCAGGGCGTGCGACCGCACGCCTGAAGTGTTGCACGCCAATGGGCGTTGTGGTAATCCTGTTCCTTCTCACATCATATCTTCTACATCATATAAACCATCCATATATTCATCATTATTATTTCAGATTCAGATTCTACACCATATTTTACCCCTAGTCACTCACTCAAACCACCCTTGATTTCCTTTTGGATCATAAGTTATTAACATTCATAGTTTTCATAGGTACATTCTTTTCTTTTCTTTTCTTTTTGGCTTACATCATCCAAGTCATCAATATTCAGTAAAATACAACATCTTACATAATCTACAATCATTGTTCATCATTACTACATACATTCACTTCACTATTACATTTGTAGACTTTTGTTCATCACTATTTCTAAAGTAGTCATTGCTCATCATCATATTTTGTAATACTGTGCTCATCATTTGTTCCCCTCTTGAAGGACCCTCATACATAAATACTTCACTTATGTTGTTGTATTACCACTAGGCAATTTCTACCCCATACAACCTGTATGACCTTTTACCCCAAATATTAGATTCAATTTCATCAAAGACACTTCTTACCTAGACATTTTAGATATGCTTGCCATTTAAACCCTTTTACACAACCATTTTCCCTCACAACTTCACCTCAACTCCCCATACCTCAGAGGTAATAGTAGTCAGCTTATAAGTACTAGTCAGTCTAAGATTAAAAAATAGAAAGGTCACACCTTTTATTTTATTCTTAGTGTTACACTCTTCCCCATCAGCATTAGTCAGGAAGGCAGCTCTTATATCAGCACCTTTGTCTTAACTTACATTAGTACTAGTGTAATTATACATATCCCTTCCAAGCTCTATTCTGGCCTTAGAGTAGTTCCACAAGTGGTGTCCCAACAGTGGCTTTTCCATCCCTCAGAAATCTTCAGCCCTAGTAACAACTTTACCTTTAGCTACACACTACTTCTTAAAACCTCTTCTCTTCACTCACCCTCTTCCTTAAAATCCTTCTTCCCTTTCCTCTTCACTTCTTTTCCTCCTCTCTTCATCCCTACAGAGGTTTTCAATCACAAACAATTATCAGTACCCCTCCTTATCTTTCAGCACCCTCATTTAAATCCCATCTACATACCTTTTAAATTCACTTCCCCTTTAAGATGTCTCATTCTGGAAATTACATCAACTTCTCTGCTCCCTGTCTCTACCCATCTCCTAGCCAACCCACCAACCCTGGCAACTCCCTTCCTCAAGACATGGCCCCTACTTCTGTCCACAATCCTGGTCCCTACAGAAACAATCCCCAACCCTCAGAAGATTCAGAATACTTGGGCATCCCTCCTCAGTCCCCCAGAACCCAGTTACCCATGAGGAACCTACACAGGCCACCACCACAGGAGTCAGTAAGATCCAACTCACATTTCTTTGAAAGGGAAGCTTCCATGCCAGTATACCAGGACCCAACATCCAGGGGAGTCAAGATCAAACCAATGGACAAAGAGCTCTTCTTTGATGGTGGTAATATGCCAATGGAGAAGTTCATCAGGAGATTTGAGGCTGCAGGAAGACATGATGGTGCTAACTCAAAGGAACTGGCTGATCAAATCACCTCATTTCTTAAGGGTATGGATTTAAAAGATGAAGTGGAGGAGATGTCAGGACATGAAGAACTGGATTGGGAAAAGTTAAAGAAACAGTTGCTTAACAGGTTTGGATCCTCTCAGCCTTTGGTCAGATACACCAGACAGGACCTAAGGAATCTAGTCAGCACCACTGCCCATGATGGAGGAATCAACACCCTGGAGGATTTCAAAACATTCAGAACCAAATTTGAAACCATTTCCCACTATCTAGTAAGGATGAATTACAGTACTGACCTGGAAGAATTCAGAGATTTGTTGCTAGAAGCCCTCAGCCAGGAACTGGAACTTGCTGTAACAGATGAACTTCTCAGGGACAACCAGATGCTTTCAACCAAGGATGGAGGTGATATCTTGCCAAACACTGAAATTCTTCTCACCTACATACACAAAAGGGTCAAATCGGCAGCTGTCATCAACAGGAGGAGGCTCCATAGGACAGAAACCCCAAATACAAAGGACTCACCTGTTATCCCCACCAAACCTTTTATCCCTACCAGACCTTTCAAACCTGCAGGATCAGCTCCCTTGGAACAGACTATGGATAATCTTACCAGACAACTTGCAGCCTTCACATCTGGAAAATCCCTTCCTCCTCACATGGACAACACCACTCCAGCATACAGGACACTCAAATGCTTTTACTGCTTCCAGGATACCCATGGGACCAACAGATGTATCAAATTATCCCAGGACATCAGCTCAGGACAAGTAATCAAGGATGGAAAGGACTACAAACTTCCGAATCAGACCTTAATTCCATGGGACACCAGGCGACCAATCTTAAGAGTGGTGGAGCAATTTGCCAAGGAATCAGTCAAACTTTCAACTTCTTTTGGACAACTGGAGGAATATGACAACCCTCAACTTGCTGTGTATGATTCAGACATGGGAAAAAGGACCAGATCTTCAGAGGAACCGGCTATGCCAGAAAAGAGGACCAGGAAGGAAAAGACCACTCTCATGGATATGGACTCCCAGGATTTGCTCAACATGGCCAGGACTCCCTTTTCTCCAACATCCCCTGCCCCTGCTTCAAAAGTCAGATTTCAACAGCCGTCAGCACAACCATCCTCCAGCAACCCTTCCAAGGAAAAACCAGCTAGAAAGACTTACCTGGAGAAGGCTTTGGCCAAAGACTACCCTGGAATAGATGATGAAGTTGCCAATAGGATCCTAGGCCAACAAGTCATCCAGCTCACCATTGGAGAAACTCTTGCTCTTTCCCCATCATTATCAGAGGCAGTAAAGAGAAAAATCACTAACAGAAGAGTCCCAGTGAAAGAAACTAAATCAGCAAACTTTGGAGACTTGGACCAGGAAAAAGAAGAACCCCAGGAACCTGCCACTCACTATTCTTGCCCCCTTGGGTATGTAAACCTCAGCATCAATGGACAACAGCATCAAGCCCTTCTTGATACTGGATCAATGATAAACATTATACCTGAATCCCTGGCCCACAAACTTGGACTTCAGATCACATCTAAACCCATGAAACTCAGAGGAATTGGAGGTCACCTTACAGAAATGCCTGGAATTGCTGAAGATGTTACTGTCACCATTGGGAAAGTATCCAGGATTGTCCACTTCTGGGTAGCTAGAGGGTCTGTTCAGCTAATCATTGGAAAACCCTTCTTAATGGATGTGTCAGCAACCATCAACTACCATGGAGACAGAGGGGAATCACTGGAGATCAAAAACACTTCTGGACAAACTTACCTGGTCCCAATCATCCTTCCCAGTCACCAGAAATGGGAAACTTCTCTCCCAGCAAACTCAGCATCTTTGGATTTTTTAGTCTAAGGCCAGGTTTCCAACTACACTCCTTTACAGATGGAATCCTGGAAAATAACCCAAAAGAACCAACTTTAGTCACTCATTCAGCAAAATATAAATCCACTCTGAAAAAGTAAAACCAGTAAACCAACCTATGCCATTGGCTCTCAACCCACCTCTTTCAAGGCCTCCACTTTCTAGGGACCCATATTCCACTCCTTTAAATCCTTTTCCTCCACCATTCATTCCCACTTCTAAAATCACTCAAGAGAGGCTGGACCTTATCAATTTTGGACCTCCTGGATGGCTGTCAGAACAAGAACATCTCCTATTAGTTTGGGTCATCACTCTCAGGCAAGCAGCTTTGGCATTCACAGAAACAGAAAGGGGACTCCTCAAACATACCTATGGACAACCCTACATCATTCCAGTTATTCCCCATGAACCTTGGCAACAGAAACCAATTCCAATTCCAGCTCCCATCAGAAATCAAGTCATAGAATTAGTAAGAGAAAGACTCAGCACTGGCCTCTATGAACAGTCCTTCTCCAGTTATTCCAGCCCTATTTTCTGCGTCAAAAAGCAAGATGGGAAGTTAAGAATAGTTCATGATCTCCAAAAACTCAATAAAGTAACCATTAAGGATGCAGGCCTACCACCATCACCAGAGGATCTCATTGAATCTTTCACTGGAAGGGCATGCTATGGACTAGGTGATATTATGGGAGGGTATGATGAAAGAGAGTTATCAGTAGAATCCAGGCCCTTAACCACTTTTGAAACCCCTCTAGGAAGATTCCAGCTCACCAGATTACCCCAAGGAGCCACCAATTCAGTTGCAGTATACCAGGCCCAAATGATGTGGATACTCCAGGATGAACTCCCTCAGCACCTTGGAATCTTCATTGATGATGGAGGAATTAAAGGACCAATCTCAGACTATGGTGGAGAAACCCTGGACGCCAACCCCCAGATCAGAAAATTTATTTATGAATATGCCATCACTTTGGAAAGGATTCTCTTTAGGATAGAAGAAGCTGGACTCACTATTTCTGGTAAAAAGTTTGCTTGCTGTGTCCCTGCCTTGGATCTAGTGGGCCATGTTGTCTGCAAAGAAGGAAGGAAGATATCAGCAAAGAAGCTCAACAAAATAGAAACTTGGCCAACTCCCACCACTCCATCTGCTGTCAGGAGTTTCCTAGGTATCTGTGTCTACATCAGGATGTTCATTAAAAATTACTCAACTATCACTGCTCCCCTCAGACACCTTACTAGGAAGGATTCCACCTGGGATTGGACTGAAGATTGCCAGGAAGCCTTTGAGGAACTCAAGAGAATCATTGGATCAGATATCACCCTCAAGAAGCTGGATTATGGAACTGGAGCTGGACAGATCAAACTCTCTGTGGATTCTAGCTTCATTGCAGCAGGAGCAGTCCTCACCCAAGTGGATTCCTCTGGATTGGACAGGCCTGTGATTTATGAGTCAGTAGTGTTTTCCAAAAGAGAATCTGAATACTCACAATCCAAGTTGGAACTCTGTGGTGTCACCAAGATCCTCAAGAAACTTCAGCATAGGCTATGGGGCCAACATTTCTTGCTCAGAGTGGATGCCAAGTGCCTTATTGGAATGATCAACAACCCTTCACTTCCAAATGCCCCTATGAACAGATGGATTGCTTTCATTCAGCTCTTCTCTTTTGATTTGGAACATACCCCTGGCAAAACCTTCACCCTTCCAGATGCACTATCCAGAAGACCTCCTGACCCTGGTGAAGAAGATTGTCCTAGTTTTGATGAAGATGAACCTTGGATTAAACCTCACCCTGGATTTGGCCTCAAACATTCTTCCTCTGGACTTCTTTCTTTTCCTGGATTGCTTCTGGGGAAATCAGCTTATTTGGGGGAGGGGGAAAAGCCTCTGCAACAAGGAATTTGGAAACACTTACAGGAGTATCTTTCAACAATGAACAAACCTCCTGGATGCAGCCCCCTGGATTTCAAACAAATTCTGCATAAATCAGCCAATTTCTTCCTCTCCAATAAAGTCTTGCACAGAATTAACAAACCCTTTTCCCAGATAGTTGTCACCACTCCCTCAGCCCAAAACAATATCCTCCAATCTCTTCATGAAACACTAGGCCACAGAGGTATTTCAGAAACTTACAGAAGGACTAAACTCAGGTTTTGGTGGCCAGGACTCAAGAAAGGTGTAACCAAGTGGGTCCAGTCTTGTGAAGCTTGCCAGAAAAGGAATTCAGTATTACCAATGGAACCTAAGAAGCCTACTGGAGCAGCAACAATCTTTGGAAGAGTCAGCTTGGATACAGTTCATATCAAGGCTGGTAAATGGAAATACTTGGTAATTGCTAGAGATGATCTTTCTGGATGGGTTGAAGCAGTTGGTCTGGAGAAGATTCAAGCAAAGAAGATTTCCCAATGGTTCTTGGACAACTGGATCTACAGATATGGAGCACCTTGGTCAGTTACAGTGGATGGAGGTTCAGAATTTGGTCAACAGTTCCAGAAATCACTATTGGAAGCAGGAATAAAAATCAAAGTTACCACACCTTACTACCCTGAAGCTAATGGAATGGTGGAAAGAGGACATCAGGCCATCAAGGACACTTTGGTTAAACTCTGTGGACAAGAAGGCAAGAAATGGAGGAATTATTTACCTTTGGTTTTATTTGCAGACAGGATTTCCACCAAAAGATCAACTGGATACTCCCCTTATGAACTGGTTCTTGGACAGCCCCCCATCTTACCAATTGATCTGGAACTGGAAACCTTCTTTGGCATAGATTGGACCAAAGTGAACAGCACTCAAGACCTCCTTCTGGCCAGGACTCTCCAATTGGAAAACAGGGATGACATTCTTCAGAAGGCCCATCAAAAGTTGCTGGATACAAGGAAAACATCTGTGGAATATTGGAACAGGAAGAAGACACCTAGACAACCACTACAAACAGGGGACTTGGTATTAGTATACAACAAATCTTTGGACTCTCAATATGGAAAGCTCTTTGAAAACAAATGGAATGGACCTTACAGAATTACCACTCAACATCCTGGAGGCTCTTATTCACTGGAGGAACTGGATGGCACTGCATTAAACAGAAGATATGCAGCAAGTCATGTTAAAAAATATCATTCAAGGCCAATTGATATAAAAACAAACTCTCTGGCTTACCCTTAATAATCCCATAAATAAAAAAAAATAAAAATAAAAAAAATAAAAATAAATCAGTATCAGTCAACTTAAATAAATAAATAAATAAAAAAAAAAAAAAAAAAACTCACCTTTATTTTTTAGTTTCATTTTTCTTCATATCATCCTTTTCCTGCTTTTCTTGGATGATGGTATGCATCATTATCTAGACACAATAAAAAAAAAAAAAAAAAAAAAAAAAATCAGTTTTTTTCTTTTTGTTTTATCAGTTTTTTTTTTATGAGGGATACATACGGAGTCGAACGCATCCTGGAGGCGACTGTACAATCGGTGTCGGGACGCTGCCGCGGCCCGAGGATCGCAATGGTTGGACCGGGCGAATTCCGTTAGGTGGTCGTTGACGGTATCATGTAGCGCCGCCAGCTCTTCCAAGGAAAACAAGTCGCGGGTGAAGGGGCCGAACGACTCCACATTGGCGACGAGCTGAGGGGCCGGGGTACTGGAAGACAATGATACCGAGTCGTTGCTATTCGTTGATGAGGACAAAGAGGACCCAATCGATAATGGACGAGTAGGGGACGGCATGTTGAATGGATGATAGCGATAATAGTACTATAAAAATAATAATAATAATAAATTATCAATTAATTGTGGTAAGGTGGGAACGACGGCCTCGTCGAACCCTTTTATAAAAACATCAGCTCCATCATTTCGACTCCGGTGGACGACCCGGCTTTAAGAACGTTTTCTTTTTTTTCGTTTCCTTTCATTTTTTTTTCTTTTCTGTTAGCTTCGTCATTCGACGCCGGTGAACGACCCGGATATACGTTCTCAAGTCATTTTCCCTTGGCCTACAACACCTACAACTGCTTGGCGATGCCGGTGCACGACCCGGGTTTTCTTTTCTTTCTTTTTTTTCTTTATCTTTCATTTTTGCCTTTGATTTTTTTTTTTTTTTTTTTTTTTATGTTCTCCCCATAACCGTTCTTCTTTCCATCGAAGAAGAACGGTTTGCTTTCATCTGCGAGGTCGTCCTTCGACCCGGAGGACCGTTCCTGCGCCTTGGAAACGCCGGCGACTCCGCGGACATTGTAGCACCCGGGACTCCGCGTCTACTCTCCGCGCGGATTCACCACTTCCCTCCGGAGACTCTCCTCACTCCGCTGAGAGGTCAATACACTAAAAAAAAAAAAAAAAAAAAAAAAAAAAAAAAAAAAAAAAAAAAAAAAAATTCCCCCCCATCATAATCCAGGAAGAGAAAATCATAAAAATAAGTATTCCATTCATCCATCTTTCAGGATCCGGGGGGGAAGATTTCTGGATCATCAACATTTTAATCCTCCATCCTCAACAACCCATCTTTCCTATATACTAGAAATTCTTTCATCATCCTGATTCCTCATCCATCTTTCCTATATACTAGATATTTTTCATCCTCATCCTCATCCACCTTTCATCCATATACTAGAAATTCCTTCATCACCATCCTTCCATCACCATCCATTCTCTTTCATCATCATCATCCATCCATCTGGACCAAGGGGTCCATCACCAATAATCCATCACTTTCATTTGTTTGTTTCCCCTGAAATTTCTCCATCCATCATGTCTCTGTTTTTCATCCACCCATCACCATCTTTCCATCACTATCCATCATCATTCTTCCATCCTCATCCATCCATCACCACCCATCCATCATCCTCATGTCATCCATCTTTCCTGCATATACTAGATATTCTTTCATTATCACCATCATCCATCTTCCTTGTATATACTAGATTTTCTTTCATCATCACCATCATCCATCTTTCCTGCATATACTAGATATCTATCATCCTCATTTCTCATCCATCTTTCCTCCATACTAGTAATTTCCCATTATCATCATTCATCCTCACCAATTCATCCATCTCTCCATCATAACTAGTAAATTCATCATCATCCTCATCCATCCTCACCATCCATCTTCAACCATTCACTCATCATCCATCATTAACCACCTTCCTCCATCTATTTTCTTTCAAATCCCAATCTCATCAACTCATTTCTTCCACACCACTCCCTTCCAAAATTCATGGGTTCTTCTCCATTGTCTGGGGACAGACAATAAGTTGGGGGAGGAACACCTCATCTGTCATACCCAGGAATTTTAATTTTTTTTTTTTTCTTCTCCTTTTCTCATCCTTTTCTTCATCCTTCTTCATCAGTCCACCTCTCCACAACTTGGTATTTCACCCTTAAAGCATACAATTATTTTCCTCTGGACCAGTACCCCTCACCTTTCTCTGGATCAGTCATTCTTCACCCTTTAAATTCATCAATTTATCTTTGGTTAAAATTCACTCTTCTTTGGATAAATCCCTTTCTTCTTTGGATCAATTTATTCTACATTGGACCAGTTCATTCTTCTTTGGACCAACTCATTCTTCCTTGGATCAGCCATTCTTCTTTGGATAAATTCATTTCTTCTTTGGATCAATTCATTCTACATTGGACCAGTTCACTCTTCTTTGGATCAATTCATTCTTCCTTGGATCAGTCACTCTTCTTTTGGATAAATTCAACTAGTAGTTTTCTTTTTTAATCCTTCCAAAAAAAAACCCAGCTTTCTTTTCCCTGGACCTGGAGAGCCATCTTTCTTCCATGGATCAGCCATCAACAATTCTTTCATACCCATATCAACTGTTCCCTTGTTTTCTGGTATTTCCCATCCATCTTCCATATAATAAACCTGTTCATCTTCACCCATCTTTCTTTTCCCGGGGACCTGGAGCCATCTTTCTTCCATGGATCAGTCATCAACAATTCCTTCATTACCCAAACCAACTGTTCCCTTGTTTTTGGAATTTCCCATCCATCTTCCATAAAACCTGTTCATCTCCATCCAACCATTCTTTCCTTGAACCTGGATCAGTCAATCTTCCTTGGATCAGTCACCAATTTCCTTCAAATTAAATCACATGGCCATACTGGATTCCTGGACCTCTGGACAGCACTTGGATATTTTCTTCCTCTTATCTTATGATTTAAACCCATTTCACACACTCTGGACCATCTTCAAATTCCACTGGCATTCTTAGAGATATCTTCACTTCCTTCTATCTTAAAACTGAACCCACCATCCCATCTTCCTAGTAGAGTTGTTGCATACTCTCTAGACTTCTAGTTCAACTACTCTTTCATAGTAGTCTTCTGTTCAATTCACCTATCATATGTCTATACTATCTTGGGTATAGCAAAGGTCTTCTCATTTAACCTCCATCATTTGCAGTAACCTGTTGTGTTACTGGTGATATGTTATACAAATCCATCAGTTTTAATTATTAGAAATAGTCAAGTATCAATAAAAATAACAGTAGTCTTTCTAGATAGTTCATAGTGTTAAAAATCATTTTAAATCATAAATATTAGTTAGAATTTATCAACTTTCTGGACCTAGGCCCTGGACCTCTCTTCTGGACATTGGATTTCTTCTGGACTTTGGATTTTTTTCTGGACCTTGGATTTCTTTCTGGATTCTGGACCTTGGACTCTTTTGGATCTGGATTTCCTCTTCTGGACTTGGACTCTTTTGGACTTGGATTCTTCGGGACTTGGACCCTTTTGGACTTGGACTTCTTTGGCTTTCTTTCTTTCCCTGATGTCTGGGGACAGACATTTACTTGGGGGAGGATGTGGTAATCCTGTTCCTTCTCACATCATATCTTCTACATCATATAAACCATCCATACATTCATCATTATTATTTCAGATTCAGATTCTACACCATATTTTACCCCTAGTCACTCACTCAAACCACCCTTGATTTCCTTTTGGATCAGAAGTTATTAACATTCATAGTTTTCATAGGTACATTCTTTTCTTTTCTTTTTCTTTTTGGCTTACATCATCCAAGTCATCAATATTCAGTAAAATACAACATCTTACATAATCTACAATCATTGTTCATCATTACTACATACATTCACTTCACTATTACATTTGTAGACTTTTGTTCATCACTATTTCTAAAGTAGTCATTGCTCATCATCATATTTTGTAATACTGTGCTCATCATTTGTTCCCCTCTTGAAGGACCCTCATACATAAATACTTCACTTATGTTGTTGTATTACCACTAGGCAATTTCTACCCCATACAACCTGTATGACCTTTTACCCCAAATATTAGATTCAATTTCATCAAAGACACTTCTTACCTAGACATTTTTAGATATGCTTGCCATTTAAACCCTTTTACACAACCATTTTCCCTCACAACTTCACCTCAACTCCCCATACCTCAGAGGTAATAGTAGTCAGCTTATAAGTACTAGTCAGTCTAAGATTAAAAAATAGAAAGGTCACACCTTTTATTTTATTCTTAGTGTTACACTCTTCCCCATCAGCATTAGTCAGGAAGGCAGCTCTTATATCAGCACCTTTGTCTTAACTTACATTAGTACTAGTGTAATTATACATATCCCTTCCAAGCTCTATTCTGGCCTTAGAGTAGTTCCACAGCGTGCAGCCCGCACACCAATGAAAAAAAAGGCGTGCGATGGGCGTGGGCGTGCGCCCATCGGCGTGCGTTTATCAAGGCCCCAGCTCTTGTAGTTATGGATTACCTTTTCAGCTTCCATCTGTCATTTTTTAATAGGGGGTATCAAATATGACCAGATCCACCATTAAAACCAGTGAATTAGGATTTTCCACAAAATTTCACTTTTGAGAATTCTGAACCATTTTATGTGGATATCCGTGGTTTTTAAAATTTTTGTATTTTCAAAACCAGTTGATTAGATAATGGTGGATTTTTTTATATTTGATACCCCCTAATAGGGGGTATCAAATATGACCAAATCCACAATTGAAACCAGTGAATTATATTATTCCACAAAATTTCACTTTTGAGAATTCTGAACCATTTTACATAAATATCCATGGTTTTTAAAAATGGCATATTTTCAAAACCAGTTGATTAGATAATTGTGGATTTGGTCATACTTGATACCCCCTAATATCAATTTTGGTTAGAAATGATTCATGTGATTTGAAAAATCTGATTCTTTTTCAATGAATAATCAATCAACTTTGGATTCAAACCAAACACTTTTGCCATATTCTATGATTTTATGTGGAATCCCAATCTTACTTACCCAATTACTCATCAGCCGGCCAGGTGTTTCTTAAGCCCGCCGGTCTTAACAAGAACCCTTAATTTTCCTGTCTGTCCTGCACATAAAATGTTTTAGTCCAACCATCTTTAAGCCTGCAGGGCTTAATATCAATGAATTTTGGATTCAAACCAAACACTTCTGATGTATTCTATGATTTTATGTGGGACCCCAATCATACTTACCTAGTGAATCACAAGCGCGCCAGGAATGTCTTTTTTAGATTAAGCCTGCCGGGCTTAAAAAAAACCCGTGCTTCCTTGTTGGCCTACACTTGATTTGTTTTAGTCCAAGCATCCTTAAGCCCGCCGGGCGTAATATAAATCAATCTGGATTCAAACCAAACAATTGGTATATATATTTTATGATTTTATGTGGTTCTCAAAGCTTACTTAATTGGTGAGCTATAAACCCATCAGTCTTTTCTGATTTAGATTAAGCCCACCAGGCTTAAAAGCTAACTGAGCTTGTAATTTTTGGCCTGACCCTCAAATTGTTTTAGTCCAACCATCCTTAAGCCCGCTGGGCTTGATCACTAAGATGAAGCCCTAGCTCATGATTCTACTTTTATGCTACAGTAAAGCGGCTATTTCAGAATTTCCAGGACTTTTTGAAGAGATATTGATCAAGGGGCAATAAAGAGGATGTGGCAAGAAAGTCTGGATACTAAAACCTGAGTAAGGAGAAAACAAAGAGACCCATTCTGCTAGATTGCATGGCAGAAAAGACCTCATCCTACAAGATAGATTGACCTTGAGGAAATGTGTATAGACAAACAGATATTTTGATTTCTGTCTAAACATTAGGTTTATAATCTACAACAACTTTGGAGTCAGATTTTAGGACAGAAGATGGTGGGTTACATGCAAATTAAATCTTGATGGAGAAAATTTAATGACAGGAATTTAAAGGAGTGATATATATGGGAACAGAGAAAACAAGAAGATAAGTGAATGATGAAATTCCAACAAATTTGGTGAAAATTGGTCTCAACTGTAATTTTTTTCATCTGGATATTACCTGCATGGAAGGATCTTGAATAACCACTGGGGACAGAATGGTGAGATAAAATTACCTTGTGTTCCCTGAAGCATATCCCTCTCAGGCTTCATAAATTATGATCAACTCTGACCAGAAGTTTGTAATTCAACTTTGAGGGGTTATGTGGGTAATACATTGCAACTTTGGTTCACAGAAAACCACCTGAAAAATGTATCCATTCAATTCACTCAGCGTAGATGATAAATTACAAGATATAACTTCCATGGTATTCCACTTGAGGTTTAATTCCCCCCAGCACCAACTCTACTAGAGTAAAAATCAAGATTCTGACCTCTTTTGAATTTTGAATGACTGCTAAAACAAGAGGAACACTCTGAGTTATTTCATGTATGATCCATTATTGTTAAGCTCTTAATATATTCCAAGTAATGATGAAATCATATGATATTTATAGATGATTTCACTATTGGTGGGTGTTAGTTGGCAACTGAAACTCAACATCATGAATTTAACCTTACAGGTGAAACCCCTAGGAAATTCAATCACAGAGTGATTTAAAATACCTCAAATCAATTATATATGTGATCAGCAGATCAATTGTGCTGGATGAAACATTTTGATTGAACATATGCCCAGTTGCTTTGATCTTAATATAAAAACTTTAGAGTTGTTCATTTGGGTCATAAAATTCTTATTTGATCCATTTGAAACCATAATATTTGCTGTGAAATTCAAGCACACTAGCTCTTTGGGCCAAAAATTTTAGCTCATGTGTTTCACATCCTCTATCACAAGTCATCTTTTCCACAGTACTCTTCAGAGGTTACTTTTCAGTAAAAAAATCAGTTTCAGCCTTCTATATCAACAGATACACAACCTTCAAAGCTTGGATAATAAAATCACCCCTGAAGCATCTTGTTTACATACTTCCACCATCCTGCAGACAAACCACCAATTATCAACCTGAAATTACATCTTATTTAGCATACTAAAATGAATACCATATCCCATATATACCAAGAAAGAGATGGGGTTTAATTTGTTAAGGAAGCTGTTTGATCATTTGAAGCTATGGTTTATTTTATGAGCAAGATGAGCATGGAGGCCATGATTCAAAAAAGAGGATATATTTTATCCATTGTAACTATTTCCACCAAATTAATGAATCATGGAATTTAATCTCTCAATGTTCCATGGAACAGATAAAACACTATTACACAGTCCCTGATGCCTTAGTAATTTGGAATATCCATAGAATTCACTTGGGTAGAGGGTATGACCTCCTCAACCAGAGGGATCCCCTCCGGTCAAGGAGGTTTACCTCAGTCATATTTTGGAATTTGTTTAACTTTTTACTGAAATTCCCAGCTTCAAATTGCATCAGAATCCATTATTGGAAAACCAAACACAATTTCAGGTTAAACATGACCAATTTTACCCATTGAGGAAATAAATATGCAGGTCCTGTGGATGATTAGTTGAAGCCCACTCAAATTTAAGCTCTTTTTTGGATGTAATTTCCAGGATAAATATAGAATTACTCCTATTGGCTATGATCAATTCACACTAAACGTATAATTAATTTATTATCCAGGATTTGGAGTTTGTTGGTTTCACTGCCACTAAAATCAAGCTGTATGAGTTTTGACCTGACAGTTGTGAATTGCTTCATTTTATCTTCATTCATCCCCTCGCCATGTTTAGTCGGGTGTTGATAAACCCACGCCAAAGGCGCACGCCAACGCCAACCCACACACCAATTTTCTTTGGCGTGCAGGGCCTACACACCTTTTTTTTTGGCGTGTAGGGTCTACACACCAAAAAAAAAAGGGCGTGCCGGCCGGGAGGACTTCCTCCTGGCTGATGAGGTTATACAACCTTGCCGGCCAGGAGGAAGTCCTCCTGGCCAACAAGGTTGTATAACCTTGTTGGCTGGGAGGAACTCCTCCTGGCCACAAGGTTGTATAGCCTTGTTGGCGGGGAGGAACTTCTCCCGGCTGATAAGAAATCCTCCTGGCCAACAAGATTGTATAGCCTTGTCAGCCAGGGGGATTTCCTCCTGGCCAAAAAGGTTATAAAACCTTGTCGGCTGGGAGGAACTCCTCCTGGCTGACAAGGTTGTATAACCTTGTTGGCCATACAACCTTGTCAGCCAGGAGGAAATCCTCCTGGCCAATGAATTGCTCACGTAATCAAACCGGTGGACCAGTTCAATCACGTGATACAATATCCCACACACCAAAAAATTGGCATGTGGGACCGGCACACCAAAAATATTTGGGTGTGTAGGGTCTACAGACCAATTTTGGCCAAAATGGCATGTAGACCCTACACGCCAATTTATTTTGGCATGTAGGCCCCGCACACCAAAAAACTTGGTGTGCATGTGGGTGTTGGAGTGTTTTTATCAATGCCCCTTTACTTGCTTCCTTTGAGTTAAATAAGAATTTCTTCTCATTCTCTGATGGGCATTCCAATTACTGTTTCACCAATTTTCATATGAGAAAGGTGTATTTTTTTTGCTGTAATCAATTAGAAAGCAATCCCAATTCCCAAAGAAATGAAGACAAAAAAAGATATCCAAGCATTGGAAAGAGAAAAGATGGAAGACAATGCAGAACTGGATAAGTATTGTTGAATTGTTTCCAGGGATAAATAAGGAGATAATCATAAATTGTTGAGGCCAAATGCAGCTCCTTTTATAGCCAACAGGGGGGGAAATGGCCAACTGGATGGCTCAGAAAGTCACTGTAGATTTTCTTTATGAGCCTGAAAGCCACACTGAAACACATTTTTTTTTGAAAAAGAATAAAATGTAAAATATCATGATTGATTTTTTTAAGACAAAAACAGAACAAAGCGGTTTTGATTATTTGATTGCTGTACTTGTGCAAGTACAGGAGTTAAAAAAACATTTTTATGGCTTTACTTGCACAAGTACAGGATGCTAATTGATCAGAGTGGACAATTTTTGACCTCAGACAGGGGAATTTATCACTCCTGCTATACTAAAAGTAACTGATAAATACCTAATCAGTTTCACAAACATCACAAATCCTACTCACCTCATCATCTTTTCACTTTCCACTTTTTCTATCATTACATCATCACTTACCAATAAATCTATCAATAAAAAAAAAATAAACAACCAAAGCTGTTTTAAATTCTGTACTTGCACAGATGAGGTGATTAGTATTTGTGATGAGGGTGGCACTGATTAGGTATTTTTCAGTTACTTTTAGGATAGCAGGAGTTATAAAGTCCCCTGTCTGAGGTCAAAGCTAGTCCATACACTCTTTGACTGGAGGAAATACCCTCTGGTTAAAGAGGGTATACTCCTTGACTGGAAGAATTTGCTCTGGTCAAGGAGTTTGTATGGCCTTGCCAACCAGAGGGAATCCCTTGGTTGACAAGGCTGGGTGGCCTTCAAGCAGAGGGATGTCCCTCTGGCTGACAAGGTTTTATTGCCTTGTTGACCGGAGGGGCTTCCTCTGGTTAAGGAGTGCAGCCCACATGCTCATCCTATACATATAGGATGGGCGCGCGGCTGCACACCTTGACCAGAGGAAGCCCCTATCCTTTCAACCGGAGGAAATACCTCTGTTCAAGGAGTTTTTATACCCACTTTTACTGCAGGGAACCCCTCTGGTCAAGGAGTTTGTATCCTCTCTTCTACCAGAGGAAATCCCTCTGGTTGAGGAGGTTGTATACTCTCTTTGACTGGAGTAAATCCCTCCCACAAGGGGGTTGTATACCCTCTTCAACTGGAGGGATTTCCTCTGGTCAACCAGGTTGTATGGTGTTGTTGACTGGAGGGAATTCCTCCAGTTGACATGTGCAGGGCTGCAGCCCTTCCTATGTGTATAGGAAGGGTGTTTTATTTGCAAGCCCTTCCTAGGAGGGGCATGCGGGTCGCACACCAATCCTGGGAAAGGTGTACCCCTGGTGTGGGCATGCCACAGGGGGTGTGTGTTTATCAATGCCTGCATTTTTTGAGCTCCTCTAGCCGGAAGTTTGAAAAATGTTCAGCAAAAATTTTGGCTAAATTATTGTTGTAATAACCAGTGTTTCACATTTGAAGACTTCTTGGTAAACCTCCACTTTTCCTTCATTTTAATATACATTTGATGGAAAGGATTTCCTTGGTGTTAAGATTTCAGCTCCTCAAAGAGATGCTTCAAAAGGGCTTGCTTGAGGGTGCCTAAGAAAGGACCAAGGAGCTGGGTACTTGGTGGGTTTGAAGTGAAAAAGGCTCAGACTCAATGAGTTTTTTATTTCATACATGAGGAGCAGACTTTATAGTAAAAACTAGAGAGCCCCCTTGCAAGATCCAAAGGGGGCCTAGACATGACTAATCACTAAACAGGGGACAGTTACTGGGAACAGGACATGAGACAGGACAGGGGACAGGGGACAGGGGACAGGGGACAGGGGACAGGGGACAGGGGACAGGGGACAGGGGACAGGGGACAGGGGACAGGGGACAGGGGACAGGGGACAGGGGACAGGGGACAGGGGACAGGGGACAGGGGACAGGGGACAGGGGACAGGGGACAGGGGACAGGACAGGAACTGGAACTGGGGACAGGAACAGGAAACAAGAAACAAGGCCACTTGGCCAAACAGGACAGGAAACAAGGACACTTGGCCATACAGGAGGTGGCCACATGGCCTAACAGGAACAGGAATAAAGACTGAGAGCGGAGTAGGACCAGAATTCTGTCACTTGGTTGCATCCTGCCTCTTTTTGCTTTGAATCAGAGATTTTCTAATAGTAATTTGGTAAGACAAAGGGACCTTTTGGACCTTCTCCCTCAATTGAACTGGTGAGAAAATTGAAAGGCTATCAAAAGAAATAATTGTTGGAAACAATTATGTTGAACTAGATTAATTGTCTTATTTCCAATTGACAAATCATCAACCATTCCTTACTTGTGGGCTGAATCTCATTGAAGTGGCCAAAATTATTCTCATTCTCCTTTCAAATAGATCTGGAAATTTGTTCTTCATATTCAAAATACTCATTTTTGAAGCATTGCATTTACAATGTGAATCTGTTGGAATAAATGAACAGGTAATTATATAAATAAAAGAATTATTTGCATACTGCTATTGCCTGATAGGCACTCCTTTGGCTTTGGTATTTGATATGCCAGAGGATTCCATAAACTGCAATCAGGCCTTTAAAGTTTTTCCCACCAACTCAAAGCTAGTATTAAAAGGCTTTGAAAAATTTGAATTACTGAAAATCTAGAACCAGAATGGACTAATCAAGAATCACAGTTAGAAGATAAAAAAGTAAGAAGAAAATTATGAAAGATAGAAAGAGTAAAAGAAAGAAACAACCAACATTGTAGGATACAGGAGTATAAGAATGAGATAGGAACTAGAGTTGATATTGTGATGAGAGAGACAGGAAGGTTGAATCAAGAAGTTTATTAGTTAGTTGATGATATTGGATTGAAGTTGTGAATCTCACTGGACAAGAAAGTTGAATGGATTGTAAAAAGGATGAAGAGAGAGGGGATAGAGTAGAAAGGAATAAGGGGGAAAGTGAGAAATAAGAGGAAGGGAAAGAGATAGAGAGGATGAGAATGAATATGAGGTAGGAGGTTTGAGTTGAGATTGGTAAATCAGAGAGATAGAAAAGAGCTGTTTGGAGGAATCAGACAAGTAGGGCCAATGGATGAGAATGGAGACTGGAGGTGAAGCAAACCTGTGGGTGACAGTGAAAAAAAGAAGATGGATTACTGTTAGAGAAGAAAAGACAAAGAAGAAAAGTGACAAGTGAACAAACCTTTTTGGAGGAATAAGACAAGTGGGGCCAATGAATGAGGATGGAGACTGGAGGTGGAGAAAACCTGTGGGTGACAGTGAACAAAAAGAAGATAGAGAAAATGAGAGAGAAAATGAAAATACAATGGTGTAGACTAAATATTACTCATTACATTAGACCCAATGATTACATAATCTTAAACCCCTTATTTTTCCTCCTCTTCTGTTCTTTTTATTCTAATAGAGATGATCTTTGTGATCTTGAGGTTCTTGATGGGTGAATTGTGTTTGATGAAGATAATCTGAGTTCCTGATCACTTCTAGAAACTCAAGTTAGTTGAAGTTCAGGAATGAAACTTTATGTGTGATATTTAAGAACATTATAATTCTAACAGGTATTCTTGTGCAAGAATTTGCTTTCCATGAACTTGAGCTAGTGGTTTTTCTAATAAAAGAATCCAGCTATTCCAGAAAACCAATTGTAAAGAGGTCAGTTCATAGTCAAAAGAAGAAGAAAAAAGAATAAGAAGAAAAAACTAGCTGCTTTGGTTATAGCATTCAACTCATTAGAAAAATTCATATTATTAGCTGATGTCTTCTTCTTTTTATTCCTTTGATATATTTTTCTGAATTCATTGCTATTGGTCCCAAAATCTTTGTCAAGATCTAGCTCATCCTTGTCCAATTCATCACTATTGATATCACTTTCATCCTTTATGTCACACTTGTTAAGTACTCTCTTCAAACATAAGTTCCACTTCTTGGAATTCTTCAGCTCCTTTTCCTTCCTCAAAGATTGGATTCATTGTTTTTGGGTTAGGTGAAAGACCCAAGGAAAGAGTTTTTGATTTTAGGAGGAGGAGGCACTTCAAGACCAAGTTCTTTCAATCAAGCAGTAATAACCAGAGCCATTTCATGACAAAAGCACTTGAAATGCATTTTCTTGTAATTCCAATCCATTTCCATCCCCTCATCCAGTTCCTGCAATTTGCAGTGAGGTTTTTTCTGCCATCATATTACTATTGGATCTTGAGTTGGTGGTCTGGCAAAGAAATTAGTTATACAACAAAACATTAGCATTTTTCTTAGAAATGTCAAGAATAAAAGAGAAGATATCTTGAGGTTATCCTTCCTCAAAAAATTGACAACTGGTTCAGCCAGCAAGCTTCTTTCCCCCTTTCTCCCTTTTATCCCAATCTGTTTAACAATTTTAGAATTGTAACATGTCTGCTCTTCCATCACTCCCCAAATCTCCAGGCATCTCCCCTATCCCAGATGTCACCTCTCCAATCAAACAACAAATCAATAACATTTCAGAACAACTCACCTCAATCAAGCCTTGTGGTGCCGTGCAGCTAACTTGAGTTTTAGATGAAGGATAACATAATTCCAATTGTTATTAATAGATGGGACAGAAGTGAAAATAGCAGTTGCCTTTGGTGGTCCATACATTGTGTATTAAGCTGAAATTTCTATCAGAAGCCTGATTTTGTATATTGACAAACAAAAATCAGACCATTGGGAAATATTACTCACTTTCAAGCGGTGGACCATAGCTTCCAGGCTATGTTGTAGAATCACCACAACACATACCAGCTTGCAGGTGATAAAAGGGATTATCCTTGATACACTTGGCCAGACTGGCTCTTGACAATTGGACCAAGGGTCATGTTTGTTTGGCAGTTCTGGTACACTTTAATACCGAACCTACTATAGGCACAATATGGGGTGAGCCAAACTGCAAATACAGACTTCTCTCAAACTCTCTTTGTTTAAACTTATGACCGGCTTGTTTCTATCGGAGATACAGGACCCAAATATGTTGTCGACATGATATGGCCGCGCCAACAAAGTCTCTCTCGAGTCCAATTCGCATTTTTGTCGGTTCATCCAAGCAGCTTCTGGCTTGTTGATCTTCAGATACCAGATGAAAACAATAAATATGAATACATGGGACAACAAAAGACAACTCAAAAAAAGATGTAACGGAATACAAAATTGCACGGAAATAAAAATTAGGTTGATTAAGAGAAAGAAAAGAGGACAGAAGAAAAAATGAATGGGAAATCACGCGGTTTGCTCTTCTACTTTATGAACTTCCTCATTATTTTCATCGCCAGAAGAATCTGTTCCCGCTGGGGGGTTCTCAGAGGCACTCGGGTGTTGGTGGTCGCTAGCGTTGGTGCATGGCTCCTGCTGCTCGTCGTGATAGTCCCTCTCCTGCTCCTCATCCAAAGATTCTTGATGTTGAACCTCCTCGGCTTGGGTCTCATCGGAGCCCTCCTCGATCCCGTCAATCTGGTGATGACCACCCTCCTGCTGGCCTTCGTCGTCTATCGCCCGGGGGATCACTAATAAGTCCTCCGCAATCAAGCCAAACTCGTCTGTCAAGGCCAAAAACCGTGCATACAGACTCGTTTCCATCTAACCCAATACATCCAGTTTGGAAAAAGAGAACAATCCAGGTTCAGAAAGACAAAAAAAAAACACGGAAAGGGGCTCAACCTCATGGGTAAATAAAAGTAGAGTCAAGAAGTCTCTTACTTCACATTCTTCGAACAGTTCGCGATGATGGAACCAAGCATGAGCCAAGATCCTATACAGCCTTCTGGCGATGGAAGTAAAATGTTTGATCGAGCTAGCCGGAATCTGTAACCTGTGTAATGGATGGGAATGAGGATGCCAATTTGAGTATTGAGTACTAAGCAGTTCGGAAACCCGCAAAAAAAAAACACATGGTGGCGGTCTTGATCGGTTATCGACACTCACCGGCTAGGAAAATAGCGGGCTGAGTTCAGAAGGGCTGTTGCGCCGTCGAGGGTATGGACTATGTAGTCGATCGCACAGCATTCGTTCTTCACACCGGGTCAAAAAGAAGTGTGTTCAGTTCCAGATACACTAGTGGAGACAAAAAAAAGGAGAGATGGAATAGGCGGACAAAAGGACTCGTGGTGACAAAATATAGAAAAAGATGGCTGGAAGGTACATACCTCGTTGGCGGTCGCGTGAGCCGCACAGAGGTAGAGCCACTCTCCCGCCTTCATTTCTGGACACTTGGCGCGATTACAGTCAGCCTGGAGCGCGCTGACGAGGGGATGTCCCAAGTCATGAGCGAGTCTGCGGAGCTGCTCGTAGATCCAGACTTCACGCTGGACGTGCGGGCTCGGGAGCTTGATGATCCTGGCCACGGCATGCGGGTCGGCTCGAACGAGATGAGCGATGTACTCCTGGAGCTGGAAAGGGGACTCGAGGCTGGCCAGGAGTGAGCTCGGATCCGGGTCCTTGTCCCCCAGCGAGGCAAACATGCTCGGATAGGCATCTTCGAACCGAGTACCCTTCCTCAGTCTGATCGGCGGGGGGTAGTGTTGCTGATGGGATGATGAGGGGCTGCTGTTGTTACTGTTCTGGCCATCTCCCGCGGTTGCTATGGGATCTGAGCTGGTCCTTCTTAGTGGTGATGAGCTTGAGCTTGAATTTGAGCTGGCTGATCGTGATCGTTGTGAGCTCGAGTTGGCTGATTGATGGTTGTAGGTGGCTGTTGCTGGTTGATGGTGTGGTGAGCTGAGGAAGACTGGCTCGAGGCTATTGTTGGCCATCCTGTTGGCTGGTTCCGCTGACCGATGGTGGAGTTTGATTGGCTGCGTCCGGTTCTTTTAATTCACTGGTCCACGACGCACCACAAGTGATTACAGTCCCATTTCCCCCCGGGGGGGGGGGGCACGCTTCAACACACTGCATTGTACAGATTTATTTATTTATGTAAATAAATATTTGAATATTTGTAAAGACATCACCAGCTCAAAGAAAAGAAAAAAAGCATCATCGTCACAAAAGCTGAACAGGCGGAACATGCCATTGTATCCAACTAAAGAGATAGCATGGGGATGGTCACAGATCAACTAGTAACTGTTGGCTGGCAAAAAACTGATGGGCAAATGAATGGTAAAAAATTGTTGCATTACTACCTGATAACACAAAGAAGTGAAACAAATGCTTGAATGTTTGAGAGGGTGTAGAATTGTGTGTTTGTAAGGGGATTAAGTACAGGGGTTGTCCCCCAAACATGTTGGATCAGATCATCAAGGCGAATTTTGACAGAGTGCAATCAGGTTGAAGTTAACATTATCCTGAGACAGCTTGATGAATTGTTTGACCACAGGGATGACAGCCTACATACACACGTTGGGTGTTTGCAGAAGTGGTTCCCAAGAAAGTTAAGTGTTAATGATTGCAAAAGGTGAAGGAGGAAACTGGTACTGACATCGAGTAGATCGTCCGACGGGGCAATCGGACCATGATCGATCGGGAACGCCTTCCGGCCATCCAGCTCAACAAGTCGGGCAGGCTCTTCACCCGGTCGTTCTGGATGAGCAGCTTTCTTCACAAAACAAACAAAGTGCAAGTTGACCTCTTCGTCTGAGCTAGGAACCTATTGTGTTCCCCCAAAGGTAACAGATCCTAGGCCCAGTCAGCTTTGGTATGAAAAATTGGGCGGAGGAGGCATGGATATGGATGGATGGACCTTGGATTGCCCACTCTGTGCCAGATCAGCATGGACATCAGCAATCGCACAGTCATTCTCCAGTAGCTGTGCGCGCTCAGAGGGGCTCTTAAACCGACACTGTTCCAGGAACTTGGTCAGCGGACCCTCAGCTGACGACCGATTAACCACATCAATCATCGGTAGGACGAGGCAAAATGAGCTTCTTGGTAGGATGAATCAAGAGTAAGAACGGATGGTGGCCACTGACTGATCGGGATCTCGGGGTTGTTGACCAGTGCGTGGAGCAGGCCGATCGTACCACAGGCATTACTGATTGTCTGTCTTCAGATCCGTGCCGACGAAATGAGTTTATGTAGAGGAACTAGGGGCACAGTAATCTTCCGACTTCCTGAGAACTCAACTTGATAAATATCAGTGGCTCATCCGACTCGACCGTCCCCCCGGCCCGGTCGACGATCCGGGCATGCTCAGCCGCTCGCGCCGCCTCATACTCTTTTGAGATCGGGAAGAGCATAAGGACCGCATAGACCGGCTTAGGAACCATAGCCAGTAGCTCGGCGTCGAGTCCGTACACATCCGTGAAGTTCACCTTGTCAGTGGAAAGACCTAAAGCTGAGTTGGTTTTGTTTTTTCAATGCAAGTTCCCGGGCTCTCGCAATAAAATCTTTTTGTGTGTGCTTTGAAGAGACTGACCAGATGCCCAGGCGTTCATCACATCCGGATTAGATTCCAACGGTAGCCAGCGCATCTTGTTCTATATCAATAGTTGACTATAACGTATCTCTCGCGCTTCCGTAAAAAAACTTCCTCGATCGCCTTGCTTGTTCGGATGTATGCGTGGTGGTGTGCTGAATCTTGGCTGGATATTACACTCTTGGTGCGAACCCCTTTAAAATTCCTAAGCCCCCAGAGGATATTTGTAAGCCTATGGGATAGCACATACCACAGCACCTGTGCCGCTGTTGGCTGTTTCTCTTGGCCAAAAACGTGTAACATAAGGGCTGATTTTGGATTGAATCAAGAGAACACTTTTTTGCATTTCGTGCCTGTTCTCAGGAACACCCCCTCCCCTTTTTTTGAAAAGAGCATTAATAAAAAAAACCTGGTTTTTCTGCGTTTACACCCGGTTTTTTTATTTCATTTTTTGCGGGCGGATTTCAATTTTTTTTTCAAAATTTTGAATTTATTGATTACACTATAAGGGGTGTAGAACTTTATGGTAATTTTTTTTTTGCAAAAAAACAATGCCTTCTATTTTTTTTCGCCAATTCACCCGGTTTTTTTGAGAAAAAATCCCCACAGCTTAATTTTCAGGATTTCTCAACATTTTAAATTTTTTTACCAAACTTTAAGGGGTGTAGAATTCAATGTGACTGACAGTTCTTTTTTGAAATTATTTTTTGGACTTCTATGATTTTTGGATACAATTTATTTCCAAACACCTTCCCATCTGGCTTTCAATATATTCAGGGAGTTTTTAAATGGTTTCCTACACTTTAGAGGGTGAAGGAATTCATTGGAAAAAAGTAATGATTATAAAAGTAACTTTTTATCAGATTTCATGACAAAGAAATGGAAATATAATGATACACAGAGGTATGGTACATTGTATGAAGCTTTGGAGTGTTACATGTAAAATAATTATTACACATTACATATGGTTTCAGGACTGGAAGAGTGCACTTGTATCAAGTCCTGTTTCTTATGGAAAGTATCCCTTAGTGTGGGTTTACACGTGGAAGGATACATGTGGAAGGAGTAGGCTTTGCATTTACTAGTGATTGGTGTACCCTGTAGGTTAATTTAGGCATAGATTCACCATTCTTAATAAATTTCTTGTTGTTATCAGTAGTGTTTGTAATAATTTCCTCTTCTTATACACTGCCAGCATAATTTCCTAGGATGAATTCATCCCAGTTAAACTGGGATGCACTCAACCAATTTAAACTTGGTTGAAATCAACTGATGAAATATAAATCCAAGGGACCCCCCTTGGTTTTATATTTCATTGGTTGAGGTAAAACTACTTTAAATTGGTTGTTTGCATCCTAGTTTAACTGGGATGAACTCAACCTAGGCAATTATTCTGGCAGTGATACTTATTATTTGTGTGTGTATTATTAGTCTTTACTAATGTCTCTTTCTTGTTTATTACATTTATTATTAAATTATTAATTTGAAATTATGTTGTTGTTTGTAGGGTATTATTGGTAAGTATTTATTTATCTATTTTTAATGTATTTATGATATATAATATATAAAATAAAGTTTAGTTGGATATGTGTGTATGTGTGTATGTAAGTGAGTGGATAACATGAGATGATGGAATGAATGAGAGATACAAATGAGGGAAAAGAAACTAGTATTTATAATAAATGAATGCTGAGCAAATAGCCAAGCAGCAGACATTCTGAATGGGAAAGCTCCAAGGGCTTTTCCTTTTAATTATACTTTTCTTCTTTTTACAGGAATGCACCAGTCCTCTGGTGCATTACTTATTTTATTGCGTTCTGATACACCATGCTCAGGGGGTGTGGCAGCATGCCCATCACTGCTGATGCCATTGCTGCTTGTATTCCCTTCTACAGGGATTACACCTTCAACATATGTCTCTTGCTTTTTGTTTTGTTTGTTTATTTTATTTTATTCATCTCATTTATTCTAGTCATTTTATTTTATTTATTTATTTCAAATATAATGTTGAATGAGGATGATTGGGGAGGTCACGCGCATCAAATGCCGCCCTCCATATCCATATTGAATAAAAGTTAAAAATTAAAAAAACAGGGTGCCTGCGCGGAAAACCAGGTCCACTGTGCAGCCGCATCTGCGCAGAAAACCGGGTGTAAACGTGGAAAAACTGGGTTTTTTTATCAACACCCTTTTGAAAAAGCATATATTTAAAAACATGTAAAATTAATTTTGAAAATTGGCCAGGGTTGTAGAGAGTTGATTGGGGCTTGATTAATGGTACCAAGCTTGGTAGAGCCTGAGTTCCCTAACTTTAGAGGCTTGGATAGATAGCCTTTCTAAGTCTCTAGTTAAAGAGGCCTACCAAGGGCACCAGTGCGGCTTGCAGGGGCTCCATCTCTGTTACTTTGGCTTACCAAGAGCTGACTGTGAATTCTCATAGAGAATTTGAAGTTTTTGGCTAATGTTTCAGCTTAACTGTGGGTTATCTAACCCAAGCAGGCAGTCACATTTGTTGAGTGTGGTTAAGGGTGCTAATCATGTGATTTTCAGTGTGCATTTTTTTTTTTTTTTAGCCTTAGCCTGAGAAAAAACCTTAGGTTTGTTAACCCAGGGTTATACTGGATCAATTTTATTACCAGTTGAGTTAAGTTCCCAAAAATTAACAACTTGACCCAACAAGTGTGAATACTAATTAGGACTGTTCACATATGGGGTAGGACATTTACCAATGGGATGTAAAATCTGGCTTGCTGATGGCTAAATAAAGATTAAATTCAACCATCAGTCATCTGATTTCACACATGCACATACAGAACCAACATATGTTAATTGTCAAACTTAAAGGTAAAATTTCAAACATAAGTAATGAGATAAAGAAATACATTTATAAAGAGAGAATATAATATATACCTTAAAGGCAAAGACGCGATGGAGAAAAGGCACAATTATGAGAAGAAAGGAAGAAAGGAAAGAGGAATCAAACTAAAAGGAAAAGGGTTAGTTGATGTGGATGAGGGATAGATGTTGATAATAAGACCTACACGAGTTGATGATTTGAGAGAGTTTTAGTAAAGTCGGCGAGTCGAGTTTAAGAAGGGAAGCGAATGAAGCGCAAGAGAGAGGATAAAGGAAGGGAAGCGAACTAAGCGCTGAGAAGATATGATGGGAAGTTTTATTTCAAAGATGAATGTTAGGGAAGAGTGGAGGATGAGAATGAGAGGGGAGAAGAGAAGACCGGTGAGTGATAATCAGAGGGAGGAATGTTCTGCCGTTCTTCAATCTTGTTGCAACAAGGAAAAATGTCGAGCTCTTATAGTAAATATCTTGAGGGGGTTTGAGCGAGGAAAGTGAGTTGTTTGAGGGGACCGAGCGACCAAGGAACCGATTGAGGGAACTGAGCAATGATGAGAATAGTGTTGAGAGTGAAGATTGAGTTGAAAGCTTGGACTCGCGAGTTCTAGAGGGATGGCATGTGGGATGTCACATGAATATCAACAACATAAACAAAATCAAAGCCATGAAAATTGACCCAGATTTTTATCAGCCTTATCCAACCCTGGCCATTCAGAATTGGCTTTAAGGTTTTTTAAATGAAATTATAAACCCCTCTAGGGTGACATTGGTCTTGTGGATGGGTCTTCAGAATTAAATGGAACAGTTCAAAAATCCCAGAAAAAAATTGCAAGTCCCTTTGGAAAAGCCTCAGACAAAGAGGGCCATGTTAATTCTGATTGTTGATCATAGGGTCTTGTACAGTAGCCCAGAAGAGATATATTTTGGCACTGTTCAATGGATTGATATGTAATAGGGGCTTGAGCATGTGCCCAGGGGGCTTGCTTTTCTAGGCTGGGCAGGTTGTAGTTCTTGGCACATGCACAAGCCTTTATTTGACGACCCCAAGATCTGGTCCAATCAATACAGACACTTTGTGGATCCTTTGTCCCCAGACCAGTAAAAATCACACTCCTTTAACATCTGTGACGGTCCACAATGTTCACACTCTTCATTCCTTCTCACTTCCTACCTCTGTCCTTTCTTCCATTCTTTACTCCAATTCCATGTCTTCCCAAATCACGTACTCATCAGCTCAGCTTGACTCAACTTCAACTCTCAACACCTAAAACTCTCTTGACCTTTTTATTATCTCTTAACTATCTTATATTCCTTCTTATTGTCTTGGTCAACTCAATCTCATTCCTTCTTTGTCTGGTGAGATATTACCCAGACAACTTTCTCCTCTGATCTGTTTGCTAACAAATTCCTTCTTCAGCTTCTGCTCTTCTTTATCTTTCCTTCCAAAGTTCTCATTACCAGTCTATCTCATCCACATTTCCTCACCTGTCTTAAAGTTTGTTTTCCTTCTTTCACTTCTTGCTCCATTTCAACTTTTCTTGTTGCTTTGCTGGTTGTTTTTCTTCTCTAAGTGTGTTGGCTTCTTTGTTCTTTGAGGAAATAAATTCTATTTCAAAAATCTTAAGACCTACCACAGTAAGCTTATTTTTCTATTTGATTCACAATTTTGTATCCTTTTCTTTACTAAGGGTTACAGCTTCTTTTTTGTTTTTTGTTTTTTAAATGTTGGACTCTATATTGGCAGTTATGGATTTTGATGATCTTGAATTCAAATCAATAAAAGGAAAAATATTTTGATATTGCTTAGGAGCTTTGTAGCTTGAGGAAAAAGACAGGAAGAAAATCACAAAAAGGTAAAAATGAAGTTGGTAGAAAGAAGAAAATAAAAAAATTGATTGAATTACCCACAAGGAATAAAATCCAAATACTGCTATCAATCCAGAGTTCCATAAACTCATCCAAGAGAAACTGTTTGGACATATTATGAAGGTCCCCCAAGAAAAGAAGACTTGCAATATCTCATAACAGCAAATCAAACCAATCAAGGCCAAGGAACCCTCTCTGCTCAAGACCACAAGAGAAAAACTCAAATAAAACTCACTGATGCAATGAAGGCTGAGCTTCTTCATCATCCCAATCAAAAATCCAAGATAGAACTCACATAAACAGCCTGGTTTATTAATGATAATTTTAAATTTTCTGTCTCAAATCAAGTAATTAGTGACCTGGGCATGTGGCAGCTGCCAATGGGAGGTGCATGCCTCTGGAGGTAAGGGTGTGTATGATGCACTACATCTGGCTGGACCCTCTCCCTTCAACCTGAGGGATTTCCTCTGGTTGGAGAGGCTAAACAAAGAAATTCATCTGGTCAAAGAGACTGTGTAGCCTCTTTGAACAGAGGAAATACCTCCAGTTGAGGGGAGAGGGGCCAGAAGAAGTGCATGCAATATGCATGAGTCTCTTTGAATGGAGGTAAACCCTCCAGTCAAAGAGGCTGTGTAGCCTCTTTGATCAGAGGAAATACCTCTGGTTAACTGTGTAGCCTCTTTGAGCAGAGGAAATATATCTGGTTGAAGGGAGAGGGTCTGGCCAGGGGTTAGATAAGTGAGCCTGAATTCAGTTTTGCTTACATCACCCCAGTACCCTGACCCATGATATGGAAATTTCATGGAAGCAGGTTACAAATAATTCTGGTGGCATGGAAACATGTGGAATGTATTGAGAAAGAGGAACACTTTGTGTACTGCCATGGGTCAGAACTTGGACAAACATTTATCTTTGTTGACAAGGATTTGATATTCACTACATTTGGCTATTTCAATATTCCCCTTCAGCTATGTTTGTTTTTTGGTTGCTACTCTGATTTTGTTTTTTCTTATCAACCAAGGTAAAGTCTTAAGCACCTTAGGAGGATGATTTGGCATATTATGCAGTCTCAAAAACAAAAGGAGGATGATTTGGCATATGATGCAATCTCAAAAACAAAAAAGCAGAGGCATACAGTTTAGTGGTAAATGAGTTCCACTGCTTCTATGGTAGCCTTGGCTCCAGGGTACCAAAACACAACTAGGCATTGATGTTGGGCTGGACCAATTGGGGATGCCAGGCAGGGGTTGGGAGTGTGCCACATGCACTTTACAGTTTGTCAAACAGGCTTTGGGGCATTTCTAGGCCGGTATTTCTTGGCCTAACTTGACCCAGCAGCGCTTGCAACAGCATAATATAAAACAGAATGATTTATATTGCAGTATGATAATATATGATCAAGGGTGCTGTTTTATTCTTTCTTTTCTGAGCTTGATCTCATTTTAATATCTTATTATTACATATTGTATTTCCAAGAAATCTTGGACCATTTTTTCGAAAAAAATAAAACAGTTATGGATATATGGCCAAAAAGTGGCTGTGCATTTTGGAAACTTGCATGTGAATACAGAAAATACTCATCTCCTCTGGGAGATATATTAAAAATGTATTGCTTGCGTTTCATGCACCTGATCTGTTCATACATGTGTTGTCCTCAAATCGCTCCTGGGAGTTATGCAACAGGTAATATTTGGGTCCCAATCACCACTGCTGCCCCCCAAAAACCAACTGATTTTATCCTGCCTAATGGTCTTTGTATCCTACCCACCAGCCATCAAGGTTGTGGTCGTCCGAATGTCTTTACAGGGCTTCAGTCTAGCCAACATCTGCAACACACTTGGCTACACGGTGTCTCGGCAATCACTCAACCGGTGGCGGCAACTATACGAGCAAACCCGATCAGTCATTTGAGATCCCCAGTCATACGAGCAGCAAGGCCGCATCAAAATGCTATCATCTGAAGAATCCAATTTCATGGTCCTCCTTCTCAAAGACGAGCCTGGCCTGTTTTTGGACGAAATCCGGGAAAAGCTCTACGATTCAACAGGGGTTCTCCTCAGTATTCAAGCAGTCCACAAGAACTTGGTCAACCAGCTATCAATTACACTCAAAAAAGCGGACACACTCAATGTGAAGAAGTGCCTACTGAAGAAATTCCAATATGTTAGCCAGATGGAATTTTACCCAGCTGAATCCCTGGTCTTCACAGGTCAGATGGCAGATATTTTATCTTTAAATTATCATCCTCATACTTGTTTTGGGACTGATTTTCTTGGAATTTAAATCAGATGAAAGTGCAATCTGAGATCACGATCTCCTTCGGGCGTATTCTTGGTCAGCTTGAGGCTCTCCATCAGCCCGTCACATCATTTGCCAAAATCCTGAGCGATTAAGCATTCTCCCTGCTATTGGATTATATGGGGTCCTTGCACTGACAGTGCGATAAGATACTTTCACTGCAAAGAATTTTGAGCACTTCTTGAAGTGGGATCTGGTATGTCCCCTTGATCTCCCCCAAAATCTCAAACATTACTGATACATTCATATTAACATTAGATCCCTCGAATGAACCCATACCCGGGTCCAAATTCTATACTTGTCTGTGATAATGCAAGGATCCACAAGCGACGCTGTGTTCAGGAAATTTGTGATGATGCTGGTATACGCATCATGTACCTCCCCCCCTATTGTCCAGAGCTCAACCCAATTGAGCTCTGCTTTGCAGCTTTGAAGAGTTGTCTCCGAAGAACTCAGGCTCTCACTTACACTACCAACCCCAAGTGGGAGATCCGATCCACTTTTACAGATGTAATTACAGCTCAGTCTTGCCATAATCAGTATCGCCACTGTGGCTACAACATGCCCCAATGTTGTAGCTGCAGCACTACACAATTGCAATTAACAATTAGCAATTGGATACACTTCCCCAGTTGCAGCTTGTCCCTGTCCCTCTTTTCTTTTCATTGTTTTTTATTCTATTGTCTTTAAAGTCAGGGGCTACATTGATAAGTTACAAGTCATTGATGTTGGCGAGATCGATGCTAGCAAGATTGATGTTAGCAAGATCAATGTTAGCGAGATCGATGTTAGCAATATTTCTGGAATTGCGATTGAGCATGGGTTGCTTGAGGAAGCTTTTACCCTCTTCCAAAAACACCAGATGCACCTGGAGGCAATGAATGTGTTGGCCAAGCATCTTTTCAGTATTGATTGTTAATGAGCCAGCTGTACCGAGTCATTTGGGTCAAGCTCAAGCAGACAGAGTTAGGATCAAAGATGCGATCAACTCTTGTTACAATGATTGAATCCTATTTCCTTCCAATGAAAAAAGAAGATTGGAAACAATCTCCGGACTGATCATGTTGACAAAGGTACAACATCAAAAAACCCACTCAAGAGCAAAAAAAACGAGATAGGCCATCTAACATTTTCGTTTCAACGACACAGATGCCCTACTGATGATGTCACGCCCAATTCAATTCACCAGCAACCAGCTCCAAATAAAGTTGAGCGCTAGTAAACCTTTGTTCAAGGCCTTACTGAACCATCCAAACGAGCTCAAACAGACCCCAAATATTGATCAAACACGATTCAAAGTTTCATCACGCCAGACAGGAGGTGGTAAATCAAAACCTGGAAAGCCAAGCAAGAACCGAGCCGCTCAGACAAAAGGTTACCTCAAAAAATCTAAGGCTGGAGACGGTAATGCAGACGGAAAATCGGACCGGTACGAAGTGATCAGACAGGTTTGTAACAAATTTTCTAAGCTATCTCGTGTCCATCAATCTAACCAATAGTACCTTTACAGATTCTATACAAAAAGGACCCTCAGATGGAAGAGCATCCCCAAAAGCTGCTTCTCTTTCCATAGCCTATTGATCTCGATATGCGGTTGAGTGTTTAAGAGCTTAGGATGAGATTGACCCGGTAAGCAGCGCGGTAAATCAATCACAGCAAAAACCGGCTTATGATCGCTGCCATCATACTTGGGAAGCAATTGATAGTCGAGCACTTTGACACCCTCATCAGCAGATGTACACTGGCCGCCGTCAAGCCAAGATGCCCAGAAGATTCTATCAGTCCATCCAGGCAAACGATGCTCAAAGCTAACAAATTGATCTCCGGTGTTCAGTTTATATTTATAAGTTGGCTTGAAATTGATTTGGGCCTCCCTCAAACCGACTAAGACATTACAACATGCGTGCTGGTGAGAGAGCGTGTCATACGCAGGAAACAAACTAGAGTGTTGGCCCTCTTGAATAGTTTCGCTCAAGGTTTCTCTGTTGATCGGCTTCAGATTATTAGGTGTGACTAATGGGGTGAGTGAGATCCGGTAGTTGAGATTGCCCATGAAAAATAGATGACTAGTATCATAAATAGTTTGGTGACCATGAGCAGTTTCAAAGAGAGACTGTAATTTCTATATGACAAATGAATATAGTACTGAGGAGGTTTTGAGTGGCTAGGCGGCCAAGTGATTCTCAAACTTAGTTACATGAGTCAATCCCAAGTCCATCACATCCTTTCGAGCCAGTCCAGAAGATCTAAAAAGTTTGTGGGAGGTGAGGTTGTTAGCAGTGAGGATCTCAAATACATGGTCTCGGTTGTGGACCCCAATAAATTCCAAGTATGCCAATATCGTGGATTCAATTGGTGGGGAGGAGGATGGGGCATCAGCAAACACCTCCTCTTGAGTGGGACCGTTCCCTTGGATGGATCCAAGAAATTCTGATAATAAACCGAGTGATTCAGAGCCCACTATTTGCTCTGATCGACAATGTTTGGGATTGTTCAAGGTCCGATACTTCAGTGAGCTTGGGGGTGATTGTAGATCAACCCCCAACTTCCGATCCATCTGTTAACGAAGAAAAAGTGATTTATTAGACAAATCCGGTTTGAAACATAATGGGACCAGCAAGCCAGCCTACCAAATCCTTGGCCCATGCCTGCACCGCTCCAGTTGTCAAGATAATGTACCGGCGGGAGTTGGTTGGGTCAATATAAACGGGGTTATGACAATCATAAACGCAGTTGATTGGATGGGTGTTGTAGACCTTCTTCATGTGGAGGTTGATTTCATCAAAGTCATCGGCATCAATCTCAGATTCAGAGTCCCCGGTGTTGGCATTGGATTTGTTGACATTGCTAGTAGTGGCCTTACACTTCTTTGAAGCAGATTCTTTCGCTGCTGCAGCCCTGGCCTCTTGCTTGGCAAGGAGGTCCTCCTTCAATGCTTGTTTCTTGGCATCGGCGGGGTTGGCCATCTTGATGTTCAATCCAATTGCCTTTCGACCAAGGTCGTATGCGGTATCAAGCCAGTCATTGTAGTCCTCCTCAATCTTCAATTCCATCTTGTCACTTTTCTTCCAATTGGGGTAGCGGATACTAGCCAACCATAATAGAGACTTGGCTGGGTTTTTGAGTGATTCAAGGATTATCAATTGGGTATTAGGGAAGTGATGATCACAAGCAGAAGCAACCTGTTGTTGGAACTGTTCAAACTTTGTATCCCCAATTACTATGTTCACAGGGAACTCAGCTGCAGAGTTAACCAGAATCCAAACCTTTTCCTTCTTCTTATTCCTGGTTGCAACAAACAGCTTGAAGCTGATGAGGATTTTCATTGGTTCACCCTAGATTGTGATCAATAAAATAAAAATTGGATAAGCAAAGAATAAGGATTGTTGAGGAAGAGAAAAAATCAGAATCAAAAGTTTGATTTACTTGAATTGGAGTTTCCTCTCGGCAATCTTCAGTGGATGTTGGAATGGTTGTGCTTGAAACCACGGTAGATGGCAGGCTCAAGCTAGGAGTTTGAGCTGAGGGAGTACTGAGGTCCAATGGTTTATATTAGAAAGATGACATCTTGGATTTCTTTATGAATGAAAGACCCTTTTTTATCAGAGGATTATTTGAGTGCACTAATAAAAGTGGGAAAGGCCTTCCGGTACAATTACTGAGGAGGAAAGATGTCTTCCTAATCCTGGGCCCCCAAGTTGGTGGGTGACTGAATTACTGTCTGTATGTGCTAGCCAAATGACAGTATTGTACCACTAATCTGGTGGAGACTTGGTACAGGGCCGTACAGTCTACTTGTACTGGCCATATGCAATATGTGATTTTTGGTGATTAAAATTCGGAAAATTTGGGATTTGTCCAAGCTTTCTTGGAAACACAATATGCTGTGATATCCCTTTGGCAGAAGTGTCTAATTTCAGGAGTCCTCACAAGAGACTTCCAGGGTATTGAGCTTAGAAACAACTCCGGAAATTAGCCAACGTCACACTTGAGATCACTTTTCACATTTCCTACCACCAGGAAAAATAAATTGTCACTAGACTACAGGTGACATCAGCCTAGGTTCAATGAGCTGCGCATTAGTAGCGCAGCTGGCCTCATGTACAGCCCCTTTCAGGGCACAAAGGGGCCATTGTAGCCTAGTTGGAGGGGAATCAGAGCTAGAAAGAAACTACAGCCATTGTGTCTTGATGTCACCAGCATCAGGTGACAATTTATTTTTCCTGGTATACGGTTTCGCTGACCCATGAAAGGCTTCCGAATTGGGAACGGCTGGCAAATCAATCATGACTCGGGTTAAAAGTTTATGATAAACAACCCGATAAGAAAGCAGAGTTCCGCCGAATGCAGCTCATACAACGTTCAGCCAAGATGTGAAAATGGCGACGACGGCTGTGCCCTAACCAGACAACCGACATGACGAGATAATTGGCCATAGATTTGATTTGACATGTAGATAAAAGGATCATCATTACAATGCATAGTTGCTGAGCCCCGATCCCAAGTGGCTAAGAGCACAGGCCCGATTCGATCACCCTCACACCAACCCATGAAAAGTGAACATTTAAATGAATCCGATCTGGGGCAAACAGAACAATAATTAGGAATGAAGCGGGGTACAATGGAGTGAATGGCAAATGATGGATGAGGTGTTACCTTGTTGGCAATGTCCAATGCATCAACTTCAGGGGTCAGACGAACAAAAGCTTTCTTTTTGCCGTCGGGACTGCGAGTCATTGGTGAGAGGGCAGGTGTGAGTGGGTGAGATTACGAAGGGTTCGGTTCGCAGGAAAGTACTACTCACCGGATAAGAGTGTTCACTCGAAGAGGCGTAACGTCATAAAGTTTCTTGACAGCATCGGCAATTTGACGCTTGTTAGCTAAACACAAGATGTTCATCATGAAAGAGACGAAAATCCCACAGAATACCAGAATGATCAGAATCAAGACATGGATCGTCAAGATTAATGTGATTACACGAACCCTTCAAGTCAACGATGAATAGAAGCGTGTTGTTGTCTTCGATTTTTTTCATTGCACTCTCCGTGTTCAAAGGACGGATCAATGTCCGGTAGGCGTCCATTCGAGGAGCATGAGGGACCGAAGTTCTAGGGTATTTCGGCTTTCGGGATAGTCGGAGAGTCTTGGGTCGGTGGAAAGTGACCGAAGTGCGAACGCGACGTTGGGTTTTCGAAGAGGCACCCTTGATGACCGCCTTCTTGGCCGACTTAGCCTTGGCCACTTGGGTCTTGGCCGTTGAGGCTGGACATATCCATCGAGTTCCCAAGGTTTTGTTCGGTAGGTTGATTGAGAGAGAGTTTATACACAAACGGGTCGTCAATTGATGAAATAAAAAATAACATCAAATGATCTCCGCAACTATATTGATTCATGATGAATCTAAAGGGGGAGCCAGGGTGCTTACCCTTAGGTTCGGCCTTGGTCGATGATTTTGGCGGCATGTCGAGTCTTGAGTTCCTGTCGAGGTGGTCGTCGGAGGCCGGAAGGGAAGGAGGTGGTTAGCTGCAAACGGGTGGGCCGACTGGTTCGGCCACGAGTTGTGGTTAACCTAACCCTAACTGGTGAGACCCGCTTAGGTTTCAACCCCCCGGCCCACCCATCAGCGGTGAGTGATTGGCCCCTCTCCAATTATCGCGCCCAACACTCGACTCAGCAGCCACCTCCACCGACGACGGTCCTCAAGACACCACCTCATCCGAAATGGCACGAGCTCAATCCACCCGTGTGGCAGCGACCCGAACAGGTTTGTCAAAAAACCACCTTCCCCCCCGCCAAGAATCAGGTCTCTGATATCACTGTCCTGACCGTCTTGTCCATCAACTCAAGGTCTCCCCCGAGGACTCAACTCCGGCCACAAAACTACTCCTCGGGTCCTTCCCAACAAGCCATCTCACTTCAAGGGACGAGCCTCCAAGCGCACCACGGTAAGATCAACTTCGGCGGGTATTCCACTCGTTTCTCCGAGCTCACACAAAACCTGTTTGTTATCGTTGTATTCCAGTTCGTTCGCTCAATCGTACGTGAAGTTGCCGGTTTTGCTCCTTATGAACGTCGAGTCATGGAATTGATCCGAAACTCCAAGGACAAGAAAGCTCGAAAATTGACCAAGCGCAGAGTAAGCGATTTAATGCCCACACTGTGCATTGTTACTCTTGACTGACCTGAAGTTACCCTTCTCTCCCATGCATCTGATCAATCATTTTATTATTTTACCACCTATTCAGCTTGGCACCCTCCGTCGGGCAAAACGTAAAGTTGATGAACTGACCGGTGTGATCGCTGAAACCCGAAGAGCTGGTCATTAAGTTGTACATGAAAAAACCCTCTTTTTCACACCAACTGCAAGAATTTCTTCCAATCAAACCTACAGAGGATTCTCTCTATGTGATATGCCATTCATCAATTACTTTACGTCCCGTTGTAAACACCCAAGTTCGGCTGAACGCTATGAAATTACACTTGGCCACTTGAGTTCGCCATGTGTCCCATTACATCACTGAGGTGCGACACTGACGACAGGAAGGGCAGCAGAGGAGGGTCCATATAACACGTGGTGCGATTTTCATTACAAATTAATCCCGTTATCTGCGTCCAATTCTGCGGACTCAATATCCATTCCCATCCTGTCGTCCCCATTAGCCATGGAGTGGCCCGATGAGGCGAGTGTGCCTCTTTTTACTGGTGAATCTGACGGATTGTCCAAGTGGTAGTGGGCGTTATCAACTCCATTTCGTCGAGTTTTTCTCCTGATGCACCACTTCATCATTTCAATCCGCTCTTTTTGAATCTCGCTATGTCAATCAACCGCGCCCACGCGTACAATAGTTAAGTATTCACAACACATCTTGTACGATCCCCTCGAATTTAGAAATCAGTAAGATGAAGGATGGGCCTTACATGGTGACGATGTTTTCTTCCCGCGCTCCTCTGAAGGTCCCTCTGGCTTCCAAGTCAGAACCACACTCGTCCTCGTACTCCAGCATCTCCTGATTCGACCGAATCAACCGCGCTATTGAGTCTTCCAATCTGCCGATCTCGTTAGCCAGCGTGCCTAGATCTACCTCGAGCAATTTGTCGATCGATATAGGCTGCTTGAGTTTTACTTTGAATGTTTCCTCCCTCGATGTATGCATCATGGCTCGACTCGTATGATTTCGGCTTGTTGTGAAGGAACGGGTGACTTGTCTTGGAATTTGCGCTTACGTGTCCGCTTTGTGTACTGTTTACTGATTGGTGCGGCCGCTCGATCAAGCTTGGGTTGCCCTTGGAATTTATGCATACGGTTGCGAGCATGTTGGTTGCATAAAGCTTTTGTCATATTCTGGTAGGATAAATTCACAAGTTGTTTTTTTCCAAGGTTGTAGCCTTGCCATTCAGAAAGCTTGCAAAGTTATTTTGCCAATAGACTGAAGATACAGCCAACACAGAAAACCTTGCGGTTCCGACAGGCTGCAAATCTGAAAAAACAAATTTCTCATTTTCAGCCTTATGCCCTGCAGCCCCCTGTATTGGGTTCCAAACATTCCAGCTCTTCCCCCTCCTTTGTTATCCTCCCCTCCCTCCCTCCCATTTAGCTTAAAAATATCAGGGGAATTGATATTTATGATCTTTGACCACCATCTGACCTTGCACAATACATAAAAAGCCAGTAACGTATGTGTGAAATTGACCCAGACCAGGTGTAATTTGGATCTAGATGAGCACAGAGTTGGCCAATAGTGAATTCAAGATGTGTCAGCGGTGGGTTACTCCGGGGTGATTAAAATCCACTCGATGGAAATTTGCTGGAATTGACCAGCGGCTCCGAGTCGTAGATGGGGTTGAATCTGGTCCAAGAGTTTACGCCCAGCCGGTGATAAGTTTTGAGAAGTTCAGGCTTGAGGGTCCAGACAGTGATATGTAGATATGTTTTGGTCAAGAAAGCTGGAAGTAGTGATGTGTAGATGTATCTTTGAGCTCAAGAGGAATGGGTAAATAAAAGTATGTTATTATTATCTTCTCTTCTGAAAGTCTGGGGATCAAGAGAGTTCAGAGGGTACAACTTCATATGAGGCTTGCTGAGGTTGACTAAATACAAGCATATGTAAAGTATGTTAATAAATAAATGAGTGAAATGAATGTGAAACTTAAGGAAACTGCAGATGGTGTAGTAAAATAATATGTTGACCAGTCTAGGGGTGACTATGATTTACTTGCAAGCTGACAAGATGAGTCGATTGGAGCTGAGATATTGGCAAGGTTGGGGGTTTTGACCTACACAAAAGAGTTAGTTTTTGTTGTTGTTGTGAAAATCAATAAAAATCCCAGCACTACAAGAGAAAATTATAGAAACTGCCAGCAGTTGATATGCAGCATACTAAAGTGTAAATACCATTGTAATTCCATGTGATTACATCCTACCCTTTCATGCACAGTCACTGTGCAATGTGGATTGACCCTTGGCTAAAAAAACCTTTGAGAAAGGCTTGAGTATCACTACAAGCTTCCTTTGAGTTTCTGCATGTCAACTGCTGGAAGTTGCTCTAGTTGTGCTTATAGTGCCTGGTGCCTGTTTACACAATTTGTGAAATCACCTACCATGGAAGATCTTTGAATGTATATGTGATGGCCCCTTGATTGTTTATTTGGGGGCTTAAGGGGACAATATTATACATTGCACATAGATCTATGCACATATTGATCAACATGTTTATCTGTAAGTTTAAGCTTTTCACTTGGCATTGCACACTATGAATATTGTGTTATCTAACTAAAATCATTGATGTGTTTGGTTGTAGTATGCATTTGAGGACTTGTTTCTATGGTACCAAGCTGTGTAAAGGATGCAACAATTTGTTAAACAACTGGGGACAATTAGCAGTGATTGATGTAGGTTTTTTGGGGGGAGGTTCAAGTATTTTTCAGGATGATTAAATGTTGGAGTTAGTAACAACTGCACCACAGAAGATTTCTATACTGGGGCATGTACTGAGCACAAAAGGAGTTGGATGTAGTATCTAGAGTGTGGATATTCTGTTTTTACAATATCAATGTTCTGAACATGTCATTCCATCATGAAGAAGTCATCACTTGAAGGAGAAAAGAAAAATCAAACTTTCAGCCTTAGAGCTAATACCATTAGCCTACAAGTCTTCCTTACACAAATTTTTATACCAAAACTTAATCATATCTTTTACAGTTTTGAACTTAAAATTGTTTTGACTTCAGATTCTGTTTCCTCATCATATTTTAGCCCTAGTTACAACTGAGCACTTTCTCTTATATCTTACTCCTTCACATAGTAATGAATTACTGGTGAATTTATTCTATATATTGTTACGCCGTGTTTCAGATGCAAGCTGACCACAAGCCTGCACTGCTTATGTCATCAAACTATGAAAATTTTCGAGTCTGAGTATCCTCTACACCCCAGAAGATACACAGACTCCAGAATACCACAAAACAACCACACACTTCAGTAAAAGGACTTCAACCAGTTGAACCCAGCAGCTTCCTCAACAAGATTTTGGAATACTAAGTAAGGCCCTCACTTCTCTGATTACTTCCCAGTCCAATTGTCATTTAATCAACCAGTGAGTCCCTTCTTCTGCAACATCATCAACTCCTCCCAAGTCCTTTATCTCTAGTCTGTCTGTTCTGTCTTATCCTCCCCCTTTCCCTTTTTCCTACTAAGTCACTGGCACACCAATATTGGTATAACTCTATAGGATTAAGTCCTGCTTGATAAAGCTTCTAATAAGACCAGATTAATTGATCACTCCTTGATCTTATCCCCCTGCATTTTTGCTGATTTTATCAGGGAAAATCAACCAGGTTTCCATCTAAGGATCCTTGTGTCAGTTTCTTTTGACCAGAAAAAGATTGGCTGGTGTTCAGTTTCCTTTGACCAGGCTCCTTCTCCCAGTTTCTTTTGAGGAAGAAGAGGCAGACCCTCAGTTGTCTGCTCCCCAGATCATTTAAGATCTTTTCATTACCATTTCATAAAGTGTGTTTATTTTCCCACTAAGTAATTTATTACTTAACTTTCCCCAATCCCTTGTGTTCTGTTTTCACTCAAGAGACACAGGCTCACACAAACCAAAAATATCAACAACCTCAAGAAACAAATCACTACAAAACCTCTCCTCCAATAAACCTCTGATCTATGGCCACTCTTGGATCTCAAAAAATATCATTGAAGAATAAACAGTAGTGTTATTATTAAGTTGTTCATTCTTTGTTAAAGAGTGAAATTCAATCCTTCATCAATTCTATAAATAGGGAGGACACAACACCTAGAATTATCACATTAAACAGAATAACAGGCATTCAAAATAAAAAAATTGTACACGTAAAGAGGGAAGCAAAAAATGGGTTGAGAGTGTGAATGGGGTAGTGTGTAGCTGCCCAAGACACAGAAGGGGTAGGGGCAAGAGATTGGGTCCAGCTGGATAAAACTACTGACATGTCACTGTCTTCAAATTGGTTGTACCATGCTATTCCAGGGGTGATCCCAAGCTTCTGTGGGTGATGGTTACTGCTAGGCCATCTGGACTGTTTCTGTGTACTCAATGGTAGACAGGAACATCAGTTTATGGTTTTTTTTAGAAAGCTGCGCGGGACAACTACACGCCGCAGTTGCGCAGCAACGCGGGTTCAAATCCTGAAGGGTCTAAACTTGAAAGCAATTTGGTAAGACATTTGGTTTGATGGACTGGATGGAAATTGGAAGAAGAAGAAAAGCTAAATTTCCCCCGTCATTGGCTTCAAGGAACCTTTCTGAGTGGACGCTCGGGGACAGGCCAACCGACTTGAATTTGGTTGCCAATCGAATAACTTTCGACGCGATTTACCCGTGGTGTAGTAGGTATTTTGGGCGTGATGATTGAAGCTAAGCCTTGGAGAATCGGGTGAGCTGGCTATTGAAGTTTGTTGACAGGTTTTTTTACAAGCCCGACCTACTTTTGAAGGTTTTGTATATCATGTATCGATCTCCATTATCCGTTCCGATGCACAGTGCTACCATCATCAGCAATGAAAGTTATACTCCAATAACCTCAGGGCAGGGATATGTATCTGTACTAAATAAATAAATATATCGACCGTGTCATCTTTTTTATTTATTTATTTTTTCATCAAGCTATCGGTTGTGCGAGCTGGAAGGACGGACACACACATAAATATATAAACATAGCTCATGCTCTGCTGTGAATAATGGTTGCAATTTGTGAATGCTTGGTGTAAATAGTGTGGTGGAGACCAGCTGGTTTGTATGGACAAAATCCTCTTTACCATCAATCAGCTCAGCATAGATAAGAACAGGACTGAAAATCTGCGCCACGGGTGAGACGAGGTACGAAAAAGTATGAATGATGATTACATGTTTTAGGTCAGCTGATTATGTAAATACGTAGCTCTCAAGACACGGGACTCGACGGAGACCGAACTTATCTTGTACGGATCATCATATCTCCCGGTTGGTTGGTGTTGGTTTCAAGTTTTACTTGACTCCTACCAGCTTGCGGAGTTAATGGACTGCCCATCTACGCGTCATCGATCGCCGAAGGCTTATCTCGACAGGTTCGATAGCATGTACCCCTCAATCAGGTCATTGGGGGAGGCTCTGGGTGGGTTTATAGATCATGATGAAGGGTTTTGGATAAGGATTACCTCTTTAGGACAACATTCGCACATGCATAGCTCAGGGTATAAAGGCTACAAGTAGCAATCGCTCTATGTATTCATGTACCCAATCGTGGCCGATAGAGATTATAATTATTTAGATACTTGAGCCAATGCCATCCTGGGTGCAAGACATCATAGGGTGTAGGTCATTGAAGTCTGTTGCTGCAATCCATTTTGATGGAAAATATAAAAAAAATAACCTAAGCAGGTGATTAATGATCCTCAAAGCATCATGACTAGCTGTTGGTACTTTGACCCTGGCATACACCTTCTGTTAAGCTTGTCTGTCAGGGAAACAACCCAAGTTACTGTGGGGCTGTTATTGGCAACCAGGAAGGGGGGTGATATAAATTGGTTGGTTGCTTATGCCGAGTCGGTGGCCGGGGTGGCAGTGGTCTAGTATTTAGATTTGTTAGTTAAATTTGTATGTACATACATATATACTCTCTATGTACATACATATTTTATTTATTCACCTGGTTTTTATTTTATTTTTTGGTGGGGAGGGGGATTTAAACCAGCCGAGATTTAATGTTTGAGTGAGTCAAGGCTGCTGCTGCTGCTGTAAGAGAAATACAGTTACATACACATTCATTTATTTAATAAGCTCGCGACTTGGAGCGTGGCCTGTACCGAACACTGAAATTGTCCTCGACAGTCCGACAGTCACAGCGTCGTGAACTTGCTACAGTTTGTACCGTGTCCGTCTCGAATGCTTGGTTGGCTGGTTGTACTCTGTTTTCACCAGGCCCGCCCATACCTTACCTCCTTCTTACTCTTGGTCTCATCGCCCTGCCTCCCAACCACCAGTGCACTAGTGTTGTCCGGTCTATGTACCCAGCTCCTAGGTGAACTCGACCAGCACCACCGTTTCTAACGCGAAGGATATCTTATCTCTTCAACTTCAAGCGCTCTCTCCTCCTACTCTCCTATCTCCTGTCTGTCTCCTATCGTTCGCTTTCGATCTGTTCTTACCTTATTAAATCATCTTCACCAGGGTAAACCCATCTGTGTGTTCTTCATCCCTGAACTTCACCAGTACCCCCCGTCCAGTAATCTTCTACACACAGCCAGCCTTCCACCTCTCCAGCCACAAGTGCTCCAGCAGATATTCATCCTATCCAGGGTTAGCACAAATCTCAGCTCAGATGTCTAGTCAACCCCCACCTCACCTCGAAACGGATGATCAAGCTCAGCGCCGGCTCATCATTGAACGGGTCCTCAAGCGCGTCAGATTATCAAAGGTCAGTCACAAAGTCTCTATCCACCTTCAGCTTGGCCTCCATTTCATTCGGCGCGTCCACCATCTCGGTTCACGTTTCACGCTCCCCGGACCATCCGGAACCCGCCAGTGCTTTCATTGCTCGGGAAGCACTCAGAGGGCATAGACTGATAGGGTACGAAGGAATGTGGGATGACCCCCATCCCCCTTGCACCGAGTCGGTCTATTTGTATCAACGGCCCTCAGACCATGCTCGATCTCTATGCCAACCACAACTATTCATATATGGTCCGTGCTTTCGTCCCGATCAGCAAGCTGGTCACATTTCTTCCTACAGTTCATTTGATGTACCACCACTGTAGATGCTCTATCCGAGAGCTATCTCATGTAGAAACCAGGGGCAATATCCCTTCTCGCGTTGAAGAGGTTCAGGACGATCACATCACCAGTCCTCCTCGATTGCGATTCCTTATCGCTGCCTATCATGTCCATTGAAGTCATTTATCGCGTGTCAGGTTGATCATGTCATGACCACACGTTGCTGATAGCAGCTTAGAGCAGCGCAAGAGCACCCAGCAAGAAACTAATCACAAACCGGGCGCCTTGGCCCGATGAGGAGGCATCCTCTCAGACGCGTCCATTATGGCATGATGACCAATTTTATGTGATCTCCGATCCGGTCTTGGCTCGCATGCCCTAAGACCTGTTGCGGTTCAATAACACGTTCCATCATACCAGGCATCATGAGCTCTCGATGCGTGTTCTGTGTACTCCGTTGCGTCGGCTTTATATCGGTTCATCCGTGACCCAGCCGAGCGTTTTCCGATAATCAGCGATGGTTTTTCTGGTGCTTCAGCCCCTGCTGTATTCTAGACTCTAACTCTTACCTAACCCATGACGAGTGACGAGTTCAATCAGCCACGGGTCTCCTATCAATATTCCTTAAATCACTTGAACACCTCAAACATTACTTTTCACCACGTTGTTTTGCACTTCTTCCTCGCTCGTCTACTTTCAGCCAAGCTAGTTGTAAAATGACTAATTTTCACCTTCTGCATGAACTTTTACATATCAGGCCAAGCGGGCACTACAGACCCGTCTTCGTCTGGCAGGTTTTAAAGCATCACACGGTTGGCAGGACGTTTCCTTTGAAAAAATCGAGCCACAGCTAATGGGGACACTGAAGCAAAAACAAACAGAACTAGCTCCAGCACGTACCCGACGGCAGTCCAGTCGGACATCTCAGCGCTCCGAACTATCCCCGCGGACATACCCTAGCAAGAATCGATCTCAGCCCGCTTGGACAACCCCTGATCACAGACCTCCCAGCTATAACTCAGAATCCGAAAGCACCCACACACTGTCTCTCAGAACGACGCCACAAATGACTTCTGGTGCTTTCAGCGCACCACCTTCAACCCAGCCTCGATCACAAATTCAACCACCCTCATACCCCCACACGCCTGAACAAATCATCCGCTCAAAATGGACCATGTCTCGAATCCCCAGTCAGGCTCATTCCAACACAACCCCCGAAGATGACGAGCTCAGGGACCAAACCACAGCAGCTGAAATGATGCTCTTTCTAGCCACCGGATCTCCTTCACCCGATCATCGATCCATCAGCTCAGTCACCCAAAACCGATGTCATCATCCTCAGGTCCAACTACAATTCCGAACATAACACAAGAATCCTTTGAAGTAATTGGAAGAACAAAATCAAGAATCTGCAGCCCTCATTCATGCTCCTTCTATCTTCCTTTCCTTCTTCTTTTATCGCTTCATTTTTTTATATATACAAAAGCAGAAGATTTCAACTTGTTATGGGTTTTCATTTTGTATTGTTAATAATGAACACATAGAACAATTGTTGTCAGTAATTATACATCTCACGCATCTTCATTCAAATCAAAACAACAACAGCATTTGTTGCATTGTTTCTCATCTTGTCCCTCCTGTAACATTACTGTTAATCTTATCCTCTTGGTATAATTGCTAAGAAATGCCAGAGTGTCCCTGTGAGCTATGAGCTATGAGAGCAAACAGAGAGAAATTAAAAAGCACCCAACGGTGTTGCCAAAGAATAGGAAACAAGACTGTGTAAGCAAAAGGAGAAAAAGAACACAAGCAATATCAGTAGGACAAAACTGAAACCTAATACAATGATGAAATAGATTGAGCCTTGTCAACACACTGATGGTGATAGACTTCTGTATATCAGCAGCCCCCCCCCTCTGGGCAGGAAGTGGCTAGGATGTTGGAAGATCTAAGTGGTCTGATAAATGTTGACCAAAATATTAATACTTGTTGGTAGCTACACACAGCCACTACCGCAGCTTGCAGCAATAGATTGGTAGCCCTTGTTGTCAGCTATGTGAGCCAGTAGTGTTAGTGGCCTTGTCAGAGCTTTCTGCTGTGCTATGAGGCACTCTTCTGATGGTCAGTACTGGAAATAACAAGAGTGGATACTTTTATCATTCTTATATTTATTCAAATAAGCTTATTGTCTCTCAGCCTTTATGAAAATACTTTCTAATCCATAATTTATAAGATTATCCTTGTTCTATGATAAAGTACTAGAAGGAGTAGGAATTTAGTGGTGGTTTGAGTGAGCTACCCCACTTGATTTTACATTCTGAGTTGATTAAAACAATAATACTTTATGATATATTATTATTTAAATTATTAATACAGTATTTTTATTGTATTTTAAAGTTTAGTCAGTTCTTAGGATACTCTGGAGTATCTCTAGGGCTGACAAAAACCATCCAATTATTCTGGGGATTATGCTCTAACCATCACAGTACACAAAACAGCCATTTTACCCGGTTATTGTGTGCTGATGTTTTGTCCTAGTTCACCATGGTAGTAGCACAGATTAACTGTGCAAAATGAAATGTGTCTTCCTGTTTTAAGTATGTAAGAATCACCGACATGTCACACCTGTGACAGAAACTTATTCATCAAACTCACTCAACTGACTTGTGTCACTCATCAAGACTCAAGTCAATCTCATCATCAACCAACTCAACTTCACTCAAACATCATCAACCACAATCTCTCACACTCATCTACCCCATCTTCCACTATTCTCTTCTTCCCTTTTTCCTTTCTCTTCTACTCCTTCTCTTCCCTTCTCTCATTCTCTCTCTCTCTCTCTCTAATATAGTAAATTGTCCTCTACTGTCTGGTGAGATTCTCAACTACTACACTCTATTCTATCTCTTCAACTCACTTGCTGATTCATCTTCTCCCAGCTCTTGTCTGTCACTTGTGTCCTGTCTCTCCTCATTCTGTCTAGCCTTAAATCACATATTCCTGTGTCTCCTGATGTTGGTATATTTCTCTTTTCTTCTTCCTATCCATCATCCTGTTACTTGTTTTTCTAAAATATCTTTCTTTCAGTGTGCCGGCTCTTTTTAGAAATTCAGTAATCAATTCAATCTTCTTTTAAAGGATTCTGTGCATTCAGCTAAATAGATAATGCAAAACCATAATTTTTTAATTTAGTCTCCTTCACATCAACCCATCACCCCCAAAAGTAACTAACACTATCCCATAAATTTGAAAAAACAAAAGCAGTTTAGATTAGATTAAAATTTTATTTCATTCAAGCTGAAGAAAATTAACAATTTGGATTATTTTTTTATTTTCCAAAAGTACCCTCCTATAAAGCATATCAATGCACCTAGCCATTGCTGGGTGATTTAGATTCTACTTTTTCCAATTGAGTCACCCCAATTTTTCTTCTTTTTAAAACAATTCTAGAAGTCAAACTTGAAGCTTACCAATATTTGATAACAGAAGGACATCCCACAGGATCTGAAGCTCCTGAATTAGAACCTGAAAAACTAAATTTTGGCAGGGAAAATATGTTTTATCCCTGAAATCAAGACCAGAATTTCAATCATCCACAAATTTCAGAACCTTCCAAATTCTAATTCAAAATCAACAGTTAGCCTTTCTAAATCTGAATGGGTGATTAATAGAAACAATATTTGAACTTGTGAACCAAAATGAAAGATTTGCTTATTCCTGACAGTATTCATGACAATAATTTCTAATCCAGGGCCAATCTTCTGGGTTTCAATGTTGTAATAGATTCCCACAATTTGCCAATGATCATGATGGTGTTTGGGGTAGATTCAAAAGAATTTTATTATTGGGTGGAAGCAGGGCTAAAATTCAAAGAGAATGCTGAATAATCAATTACTAACCCATTGGACCAAAAGGAAAATGGATTTATTCTCAGAAGCATTCCAATAAAGAAAGATTGAGGCTCTGATGGAAAAACCACTTGTTGAACTGAACAAGGCATCATTTGAACCATATTGATGGAAATCTAGACTGATGAGATGCCATGTTGAATCCTGGCAAGTACATGTCACTCATGTGATACTTCCTTGTTACACCCCATGATACCACCTTGTTACACTTCCAATCAATACATAATGATCTTCATTCATGTGTATTTATCATCAAAATTTTAATATAACCTTATTAATCTCATTGTCACTCATCTGTACCTTCCTACCATCACATCTTCCATATCTCATGTCATCATCCTTCTCATCACTTCTATCTCCCCTATATTTTCTTACCATTACCTCCACTTCTCAGATCAACACCCTATATATTTTTACCATTACCTCCACTTCTCAGATCAACACTCTTACCTTCCTATCTTGACTACACCTTATTATCATCCCTTGGCAAGTGTCCTCACTCAACTTTAAGGCAGTTAACATTGGCCAGCCTGTCTCTGCTTCCAACTTTGTGAGGAAAGAACATCAAAAATCATTGATTGCATTCACAAGTCAACTGATCTTGTTCTTTACTTTAATAGTCTCTGTGATCCTTGATAGTATTTTCCTACTGTTTATGACTATCTGTTTCATTCTAAACTAAGGGTTTGTTTCATCTCATTATTATTATTATTTTCCTTAACTTCTTTCACTGAACTTTACTCATTGTTTCTGTCAGCATAGCCTATAGGAACTTTTTGGTTGAAAGAAGGCTAGAAAACACCTTACTCAAGGGTGAATTTCCTGTGATAATCCAGCGGCATCAATGGAAAACCGACCTTCTTTCTCCTGGCTGCTTTGAGTGGAGCTTTGGACTCTTGCGACGAAAACACCTTACTCAAGGGTGAATCCATCCTCAATGGATGTGGATTATCTTGCGACGGGAAAAATCAAGGGGAAAAAAATCTTCACCCGTGGGTGAATCCATTCTGACTACATGTGTCATCCTTGTGCAGGGGCCATGCTAATCTTCTCTGTATCGTTCCAATTTTAACGTATGCACCACCGAAGTGGGCGAACTTTACCCCCGTTTTACACGCTAAATAGGCAAAGTTAATATTCTGGGTTCGATTCTGAAACGCGACACTCTTTTCCAATCGACACCAAGGAGGGCCTGCCGGAACCCAGCCAGGGCTTTAGTGCAGCCTTGGACAGCGCCGGAAAAGCAGTCCAGCTGGATCTTGCGTTAATGCTCCTGCTACTGCTCTGTACAGCTACAGCACGTCGATTCAGGCCGAGAGTCGCTTTGCTGCCGCTCTAGAAAGCAACTTGAAAGTGAAAGCTAGCCAGGGTCACTTTCCTACTGCTCTCCGACCCGGCCAACAAGCGACACCCAACCGGCCAACAAGCGACCCCCAACCAGCAAAAAAGGGACTCCTAACCGGCAACAAAGCGACTCCCACGACCGCTGGCCCATTCATCCAAAGCGACCGTTGTCGCCCGCCGTCAATATCTGTTGGTAGCCCATCAACTGTGGGTGCGGCTGGGAAATCAATTCCCCGCCGGCCTTCACATCAGCTTACACAGCGACTTGAAATCGGTTCTGGGGGGAATCCATTAGAAATAGCCCTCCAAGCTACTGTGAAGACCAGTCCTCAGTTGAGTTCCGGCAGCTTTCACATCAACTTAGACACCATTGTAAATGTCAGTGATGAGTCGGGGTGATGGTTTGAGTGTGCTCTCTTGGGGTAGATAGGTGATGAGTTGTAACGACCTGCCACAGGGAGAACTGGGACCGGGGATTAGTGAGGAAATACTGTGGATTAATATTATCTATCGTCTACTTAGTTTTCCCTCTTGTGTACATAGATGATAATTTTTATCGAGCTACACCACGGGTGTCGATGACATCTGATTTCTTCAAGACGGATCGATGAGAAAGGTCGACTTCAAGACAAAGGGGGGGCAGGTGCGGCCGTCTGTCCGGACATGCAACTTTTTCATGCCTACTCGTTGGGTGTTTCCACAGTAGTGTCGAATCGTGAATGCGAAGCTGTTGGTGTTCTGGCAGCGGTCGAACTGGCTGGGGAGATCTGCAGGAATCCAAGTAGACTCTTCATCTTTGTGGATAATCAGGGGGTCATCAGCCGTACCAAGACACCAGGGCTTCCCAAGCCGGGCCAACATCTGTTTGACAAGATTGGAATCGCTCTGGATTCAATCAACCACTTTGAAAAGATAACATTTGTTTGGTGCCCAGGTCATAGGGATCTCTTGGGAAATGAGATGGCCGATCAACTTGCAAAAGATGCCTTGGATAACCCCAGCACTCCAGTTCTCTCAGTCAAAGGAAACTTTAAAGATTTCTCAACTTGCTGTGGCCTTGCCCCGCTGCAAGAAGGACCCCTCGGATCTCCCTATCTTTTTCTCCTCTCTGATCAATCAGTCGGCCTCTGGCCATTGCACGCTGAACACTTTTCTTTTCCGCATCCATAGGCGCCATGACCCACTCTGCCCCGTCTGTGGAGTTTGGGAAACAGTTATGAATCTGATGAACTACTGTCCAATTTTCAAGATACAACGGGCCGCATTACGACACAATCTTTGACAGGCTAGGGTGTTTTTCAAGTCGGATAGACTTGACAAGACCCTTCGAAATAAGAAAGCTGAACGACCTCTGGCGATCTTTTTGGCCACCTCCAGTCGATTCCCCAACTCTTTCTACAACTAGCTTTCTCGCTAGCTTTTACCTTTTCCAGATGTTTTCTACCTCCTCCCTAAATTCTGTTACCTTTCTTTTTTCTTTTCTCTTTCCTTTACTTGGTCCGTGTTAAAATTTGTGTCCTCTCTTCATAACATTACACCACGGGTGCACCCCTAGTTCAAAAGAAACGTCCAGGAAACGAATTCCTATTCTTTTGACAGCTCGGACGCCTTGGAGGCGCTCCCAAGACGTTTGGAGCGGTTTCAAGCCGTTCCAGGGACGTTGGCGTGTTTTCAAGCCGTTTTGAGAACGACATGGGTTCTCCGGACGACCTGAGAACGACTTCGGACGACTTGAAAACCACTTTTGGTTTCCAAGTCGTCTGAAAAACCACAAAAGGTTCTGATGACGCCTTGGAAACCAAAAGTGGTTCCCAGGCCGTCATCAAAACGGTTTGATGAGCTGGAGACAAGTCCACTGCCCCCCCCCCATAGAGCTCCCGTGAACAGGAGGAGGGGCAAGGAGCTGATGGGCTCAATTGCCCAATCATCAATGGGGTCACTTGCCCATCTTCACTGGAGGGGTTCGGGATGAAAGGACTGTTGAAGTGTAGTCCTTTCATCCCAAACCCCACCAGCCATTACGAATATATGTTTAGAAGTCACCTGCTTCTTTCGAGTAGTCTCCCACTCTCAGCGGTTAGTGGCTTCAGTGGCCACTTTTTGCTTCTCTGCGGTTTTATCCCGCTCTTTATTCGAGCATTCCCAGGGCGGCTTTCAGTCGTCATCAAGGCAGATCCACAACGTTTGAAAGTCGTCTCAGCAGACGGCTCCCAGGCGCCTTTGGTTCTCACTTGAAGTCGAGGACTTACTGCTGGGCGCCTGGGTGACGCCTCAAAAGACGCCTGGCAGACGAAATCCTATGCTACTGAATAGGATTTTGACGCCTTCCAGGCGCCTAGAAGGACAACTTGGAGGCGCCAAATTGCTTCCATGGTGTAGCTTTCGAGTAGTTTTGTTACAAATCCTTCATATTGTATGCGCTTTACAGATGTGTGTTAGATTCATAGTGTGCAATGCCAAAGGCCAAAATTCACTATGAAAAAAAAAAAAAAAAAAGGGCCCTGGCCTGGGAAACCCAGGATACATGCAGTCTTCTTGAGAACCCCGGATGGGTTTCAAGTCAACTATTTTTGTCAGAATTCCAGTCTACATTTCCGCTCAAATTTTTCTTTCCTGGTTTCAATCATCATTTGCCATTATAAATCCCAATCAACAATTATAAATCACTCTACAATTACACATGTAGTTTCATGTTCATTTCCTTCACTCTGCTTTGTAGCAGTTTCATTTCACTCAAGTGTTCAGCTAGTTTCACATTTTCTGTCACTGCATACACTTGTATACTTGACAGCATATGCTTTTATTGTTTTCAAACTTAACCACTTGTTTGCCAATCTTGTAGTATTCTACTTCATCTGGCTTGAGCTCCAGGAGAAATAAAAATGTATCAAGTCTGAGCCTTAAAATCTTTTACCTTCTCCTGCTCCTTGATCCAATCAGACCCCCTAAAGATTGCACCTCTCCCAAGACTAAAATCCTTATAAAGGTGAAAACACATTGTTTTTTCACTTTACATCTTCTCCCCTGAAAACTTTGGAAATGCAGTGGAATCAAAACATGAGAAAATATAAGGGGTGCACAGCAGGCTTAATAGGAAAACTCTGGCTAAGAGCATCCACAGTTGTCTTGATAAGTTGGCTTGATAAGCTAACTTTATCAAGACAACTCCCCACTTGTGCACTTGATATTGCTCAATAGCTGTATAATTGCTAGGATTCTCAATAGAGGTCCATAAATTTATGGACCTCTATCAAGCTCAATAAGGTAACTTGTGAACAAGTTTCACAAGTCAACTCATTGTGAAACCCCTCCCCCCATTCAACACCCCCAAGAGCTCCCCACTCATAAAACCCCACCCCATGTAGTGCTCCCCTGCAACTTGAGTTGTTGACTTGAGTTGCAGAGGAGCACAAGTGTGGAACCGGCTCCATAACCTAGCAATAGAGCCGGGTTATCAAGTTGCAAGTGGGGACACTCTTGACAAAATAACTGTCAAGCTCCATAAGTTCTCCACAGTTGTCAAAAATTTATCAACACAATTGTGGATGCTCTAAGTGAATAATCTATTATCACATGTTCCAGTTGGCTAGCAAGTTCATGGAATCTATAATTGTGCATATACTCTGTTCCCTTGTTTTTTCTTTGGAAATATTATTGCTTCAGGAAATGGGATACAAGGGATTCACAGGATTAATAATACCTACTAGTGCACACCTCTTATATCACACTACCTGATTCCACACCATTTCCAAGAATTTCAGGCCCATGTAAGATGCACAATTTGCAATTGGCTATAGTTTTTTTGTTGCAATTTCCTGACTGCATGAATGTCATGCCACCAACCCAATGTGAAACAGGGGATTTAGCTTGCCAAAGTACTTGAGGAAGAGGAAATTGAACAAAAGATTCCTAAGGGATGAATCTGAGAGAACTTTCTCAATGTTAGTCTACCAAGTGTGACTAACACAAAACCAACTACTACACACAAACCTGAGAGAAGTTTCTTGATGTTAGTCCACCAAAAATTAACAAAACAAAACCAACTACTACACACAAACCTATTGGGACATGTTGGGGAAGAAGGTGAGATGAGTGATGATTGAAAACAATTGAGATTGAATGAAGAAGAAGAGCATAACAGAAACAAGTGAAAGCTATTTAACTGCAATCAATCCAGTGTTAGGTGTAAACACAACCTCATCATTTCCCCGCAATGCAGCTGAGTGAAAATAACCACTTGAGCTTTAACCCTATTAAGTTCAATTGAAGAGTTGATGTCTCAAAGATAAATTCAAGGAAGTGTCAAAGATAAGTTTGAGTTAAACTTTCAAGGATAATTTCAAAGACGAAGATGGTTGAACTCAAAAGGGATCACTTAGTACTCAGCCAGGATTAAATTTATGGGTAGCTGAATATTTCAGTAGTAAGTGTAAAAAAATGTTATATTAACTAAATGAGGAAAAGAGAGATAAATGAGAGAAGTATGAGAGCATTTATAATGAAAGCAAAGCTACTTTTATCAAGGATAAGTAGAAAATGTGTTGAAGAGATAGAGCATGGGCTCAAGGTGAGAGGTACAAATATGTTTGAACAAGATCAGTAAGATAAAAGTACATTATGTTCAAAGATGAAATATTTGGATTGAAAGCACATGATAGTAAAGGATGAGTTATAGTGACTGTCTTTGAGTCAAAGGTGATATTCCTAAGATCGAAGGGTTAAGTGTTAGGCTGTTCGAAAGGGTTAAGTGCCAAGCTAAGAGTCAAGAGTGCATTTGAGCTAGTCTGGGAAAGGGTTATTGGATAATCTTCAAATCTGGTTTGAATTTCTGGGAATGGTAGTCCATAGTGTTGGCTTATTTATTTGATTAATTGTCAAAGATGAAGTCAAATTTCCACCCTGGTTGGTGTCATGCAAATGGTGACTGAAATTTTATTAACACTGCCAGCATAATTGCCTAGGATGAAGTCATCCCAGTTAAACTGGGATGCACTCAACCAATTTAAACTTGGTTGAAAAAAACCAATGAAATATAAATCCAAGGGACCTCCCTTGGTTTTATATTTCATTGGTTGAGTTCAACCTACTTTAAATTGGTTGTTTGCATCCTAGTTTAACTGGGATGAACTCAACCTAGGAAATTATGCTGGCAGTGTAAAGCTGAGAAGCATTCAAAGCTTGATGGATATGGTAATGACTGGGCCATGATAAGCTGAGCCCATTAGTTGCAGCATGGCAATGGAATAAATTCAAATAAGAGGTTCAAAATCAAATCCAAGAGAAAAACTAAATAACTGAACAGCCTGTGTAAATTTAATGGAAGCCACTGCAAAAGTGCTTCAATTCTGAATAAAATTACCAAGAAATTAAACCAGACTGAATCAAAAAAGAAATCAGAAATACAAACATCAAAGAAGGAATAATGAATAAAATAGAATAAAGATAGCAGGAAGAGACCAATAGAAAACCAGAGAAAGAGAAAAAGAAAAAGAAAGTTGTTGAAATCTTGCCTGACATGTCTGTAATACTTGATCTAGTCCAACTTACTTATAAACTTTCATCAAATCTTATTCTCTCATAACATCCAATCCACTTCTATCCATCTTGAATTTGTCAAAATTTCTTCTCCACATCTACAATCTATCTACAAACTCTCAAGTTTCTTCTCCACATCTACACTCTATCTACAAAATCCCAATCCATTATCATTGACTTTGTCAACATCACTTCTTCTCCATTCCCTTCTCATTGACTTTGTTGACCTCACTTCCATCCTCTATACTTCTTCTCTTCCACTTCTACTTATTCTCCTTAAAACACTTCAGGCTCAATTTACAATTTGGTGATAAACTTAAATAACACCTTGTTACTACCTCCACCTACATTGACTGATCTTTCTTTTCTACATTATTGATGGGGAGGTTCTAAGGCAACTTGATAACTATTCCAGTAAATAAGGTGGGTTGGATAAAAAAGGATAACACTACTCTAAAATTAGGAGGAGAATAATGAGGGTACTTACTAATGCTGTACTGGGTGAATATTCTGAGGATCAAATTGTAGGCCAGGAAATGGCCTCCTTTTATATTCTAGAGGTCTTCAGGGGAAGTTTCTAGAATGTTGTTGTGCATTCTGCTCTAATGTATTGCAATTCAAATTCACTATGATGCAATTGTAATTGTATTAAAATGAGCACAGTATTTTCTATGTCCCCATGAGCTCATGACATGTATGTATAACCAATCACATCATGGGCCAATTAATTTAATAGAACAATGCTGGGAAATTACCACGCACTTAGGTAATTTCTTTCTTATTAGCATAATTTTATTATTCTTATGTTTATTCAAATAAGCTTATTGTCTCTCAGCTTTTATGACAATAATTTCTAATCCATAATTTATAATTTTTATTGCCTTTTCTTAGAGTATCCTTATTATATGATAAAGTACTAGAAGGAGTAGGAATTTAGTGGTGGTTTGAGTGAGCTACCCCACTTAATTTTACATTCTGAGTTGATTGATATAGTAATATTTTATGATATGTTGTTATTTCCAGTAGTACTAAAGAATTTTTATTATATTTTACAGTTAAATCAGTTCTTAGGATACTGTGGAATATCTCTAGGGCTGAAAATAATAATGAGATGAGATAAATAAAAGATTTAAAAAAAATTTGTGTTGAAGGCCGTCTACATCAGGCTTTTTTACTCTCATCAATTGGAATTTAACCTAACCGTGTCAATTTGTACAGTGTAGCTAATGAGAGGATTAATTGGCTTTCAAGCAGAGACAAGTTATTAATGGGAGTCTTGAGAAGTCTTGATGACTGAGAGTGAGCACAGTGTGGTAGACACTTCTGTTCTGGATGGATCTTTTTATACATATATATTTATGACAACAAACCATCTTTTTTACCATGTTCATTCTAGTTCAAATACCCAGTTACACTATGTGAACTTCATAAAGGGTATATGTCTAAATTACACATGTAGCATGGCTTTCTGTATAAATGAGGCTGTGTAGCAACAACCCATATCCATCAAGCTGCATATTCACCATTGGGGCAGTGAAATCCACTTAAGCAGCCTACACAGTAATACCCAAATCTGTGCAGGTCACTTGAGATAAAGACATAGAAACCAGTACTTATAACTAGATCACTAGCTAAATGTACTCATGATTACACTGCCACACTGTATGCAGATGTATTTTGCACATAATTACAGCCAAAAAGCCTCATTTGTAATAGCACTCCAGCTAAAAACCCTGATTTAACTAGAACACTAGCATAAATACCTCACATTTTTCTAAATAGGGAGGGGCTCTCTCTTCCTCTTTCCCCCATCAGGAAATCAGATAATCAGATAAGTGTTGTGACCTGGTCACATGGTTGACTTGGCTGCGGCTCAGCAAGCCGGAGGAGACTACATCTGTCTCCTCCGGGCAACACCTACCAGATACATAGACATTACCAACCATACATTCCTACAGGTTATGAGCCCTTAAGGCATCTCATTAACCAGAATCCCAGCTCAGCTGAAGAAAAACCGAAGCAATATACCGGCTTAAATCCCATAAATCACCGACAAATCCATTCGGGTATCCATATCCAACTTTTCCGACGACTCATCCCGGAACCAAATATTTTACTTTTTTTTTTTATTGTGATCTTATCCCTTTCATCTTTATCCCCCAACTTCTTTCTCAGTCGCTCAAGATCAATGGACCCCAAATCTCATGCTGCTTTTGGTCGGATTCGGCTTTTCCTGGACGATACACCAGGAAAAATTAATGATCACTTGATGGCAAGTGACATTTGGACAACTTCACTCATCTATCCTCCATCTATCCACTGCTACTCCTTGAATTACTTTAAAACAAAATTGGGTATTCATTTTTCTACCTTGCACAACCAGAGGCTGTGCCTGCTCATAAAAGCTCTTTCTGCCATCTGTGCATATAAGTATTGGGTAGCTGCTCAGCGCTACTCAGATTTGATTAAAATAGGTACATAGCTCAGTGGAAACTTCATTCCCACCCTCATTGATGTGCCTTCCTTCTGCCCAACAGTCATGTCTGAGCTGCACCAGATTGAACACTGAACTGCACCAAACTGAACACTGAGCTAAACTAGGCTTAATACTGAGCTACCAGAGTGAAATCTGAGCTTTCCCAGGGGGAATATTGAGCTATGCTGGAGTGAACACTTATAAGCTGTGCCAGACTGAACACTCATCTGTGCCAGAGTTTGCACTTATTTTTTCTTTAGTGACTCCTCAGCTCAGCCAGGGAAAACTGATGAGAAACAGAAAAAAATGAAAGCAGTGAAAACTGAGCAGAATCAGTGAAAACTGAGCAGAATCAGTGAAACTGAGCAAAATCAGTGAAACTGAGCAGAATCAGTGAAACTGAGCAGAATCAGTGAAAAATAAGCAGAATTAGTGAAACTGAGCAGAATCAGTGAAAAATGAGTGGAATCAGTAAAAAAAGAGCAGAATCAGTAAAAATGAGCAGAATCAGTTAAAACTGAGCAGGATGTGGAAAATGCAGAGAATCAGTCAAAACTGAGCAGAATCAGTGGAAACTGAGAAGAATCATTTGAAACTGATCAGAATCAGCATAAACTGAGCAGAATCAGTGGAACCTAAGTAGAATCAGTGGAACTGAGCAGAATCAGTTTAACCTGAGCTGAATCAGTGAAGTGTCATCTTAGCCAGTAGAATAGGAGCTGTTGAATTAAACCACCAGTGAGAATGAAATATACAGGAAGAGTATGATTGGAGCAGCTTTTGAGCTGCAACCAAAGTTTCAGAATGTCACTTGTCATCAAGTGATTATTGTTTTTTCCTGGTGATATAAACCTTGTTTTAGGACATTTACCCGCGTTGCCGCCGATTGGACCGCTTGATGGACAAAATCACACGTTTGATCAGTTGGGGCTGCAGCCTCAATTTTTTCCCCACATTTTGAATATGACGGTCAGAAGAGGACGCCCGACTCGGCGCTCTAAGTCTTGGCGCAAGAAATGTATGCAACCTGTACTTCATCAGTCCAACTTGTCTTCCTGCCTATCCATCAAAGCAATGCGTAAACCCCGGAGTGAATAGTCTTACATTCACTAAATCAGGACGTTGACTGGAAGTCCCTTTGGATGTTCAGCCCAAAAAACAAACAGCTTTGATTTCTACTCCAAACTCAGCCCAAATACAACCAAATGTCTACAACTCAGAAGACCAGTGTGCAAGCAAATACAAGAAGCAATTAAAAGACAATGCAGAAGATCCGTCAGAACCCCAGGTCCTAGAGAACGAGCGAGAACCGGATGTTTTCCAGGTACAGGAACCTGTTTTTGATATGAAGAATTATGGTGCAAGAGACGTCGATCGCTGGGCCAGCACCTTAACTGCCCAAGATTTTGAAGAACTTCGACATCAGGAAAAGGAAACTTGGATTGAAACTTTCCAACAATATATAATGAGTGAACCTGATCACCCAACTTCAAACTCTCCTCAACTTGGTTCTTTTCCTCATGATGAGAGACACCAACAGCGCCCTGAAACAGAAAATTGCCATGATACTCACTCTTTCCACCCGGCTCAAGATTCACATGAAGATCAACATTACACCTCAGGCACCATTGGATATTTTGAAGATCCTAACCACTCCGACTACAATGAAAACTGTGGTGTTAATCAAGCTTTTGGAAGCAATGGGGATGGTTAGAACGAAATTGACGATGTCAGCTACCATTATGAAGAACACGATGACATTGAGGATGTATTGGCCGATGATTTTGATTTTGGGGACAATTTTGATGGGTCCAATGTTTTTGATAATGGTGGCTGTGAAGATTATGATGATAGTGGCTACAATATTTTTGATGACGGCAACGATTTCATATATCATTAGTTTTCTTTCTTTATTTTTTTTACCTTTTCTAGTGTTTCATTCTCTCAGCTTGTATGTAGTTCCAACCTCCCTGGCAGGTGTCTTGGAGCCTTGCCGAGGGGGTGGGTGTTGTGACCTGGTCACATGGTTGACTTGGCTGCGGTCAGCCAGCCGGAGGAGACTACATCTGTCTCCTCCGGGCAACACCTACCGGATACATAGACATTACCAACCATACGTTCCTACAATAAGTTCCCCCCCACCTGATCAAAATTAATTACTCCAGTTTACACTCTCCACCACATATCAAATACTAAGACCTTATACACATGGGACATTCACAACCCATCTGATTGATTCACTTGTGCTATAATTGTTCAGCTACACTAGACCACTTTCTTCTTCTTCCAGCCAAGCTGGGGGTGTTGCAACCGCTTTTGTGGAGTCTCAAACCACTTTTGTGGAGTCTCACAGCAGGAAGCTTGATTCCTTTGTGCAAGAAATAGAAAGCTAGATTGAGCTTGAGCAATGTGATTGAGAGCAGTGGTGAGCTGAGAAGGAGTGGTGGTGAGTGAATTGTGGAAATGATTAAGGATTGCATGACTGTGATAGACAAGGTCTAGTCTCCTCAGGTGTAACCCTAAGTGGTTGTTGTTTCTGCTTTATGCACAGTCTGAGTGTCACAGGAATTCCAATTCAGGGAATGCAAGTCATTGAAAACTCAACAAAAATAAAATTGGCAAGTGAAATAGTGTTTGCCAATATGCACTCAGTCTCAAGACTATAATCTCACCTCTTCCCAATATACCCACAAATTCACAGGCTTCCACAAACAATTATCACTTCAAACTTTCCAGAAAACCTCTAAAAGGTTCCCACCCTCAGAAAAGCCAATGGCAAGTGTTTTCCCTTAGTGGAACTTTCTGGCCATTATTATTCCTGGGGCCCCAAACTTAAAGCACTCCTGCTTGTAGTCTGCTCCTAGAATAATCATATCTTTTTATATCAATAAAAAAGATAAAAACCAATAAAAAAAATATTTTATTCTTATTGAAATTTTGCCGTAATGTACCTTGTGTAGCTAGAAGGATACCAGTCCTTGGAATCACAGAGTGTGACAAACATCTTGCCACCCTTTTCCTCACTAATTATATGGATTGATTTTATCCCCATTGAACTTGGATGCCCTCAACCAATTTGAAATCAGCTGATATCAAGTTCAACCAATGAAATAGAAATTTACATCACATCAGTCAACATCAACCCAATTTAAATTGGTTGACAGTATCCAATTTTAACTGGGATAAACCCAACTGAGAAAATTATGCTGGAGTGAACCTGAAACTTGATCCTTTTCCCTTTTTCCCTCCAAAATTCCCATATCCAGTGCCTCAGTTCCTTAAGCTGCATAGAGAAGAAATGCATTCATGCACCAGTCACAAGAACCCCACCTGATACTTGTAGGGGGTGTGATCCATGAGTAGTAGCTAGTATCTCAAGCATGTCTCATCCAGCTAAATAGTGTTTTGAAATTCAGAAAACAGCCTTCCTTTACCAATCAAAAGGAGAAGTTTTATTATGCTTAGACTTTTAAAATTAGCAAGTAAATATTTATTTATGTATTTACACAGTATACAGTGGAGAGATGTAGCGATGCTGTGACAGGTCAGTGGGCTTTCACACCCAGTACCCAATCTTGACAGGAGGATACACAGCAACAGCATCCCAACCAGAAGAACCCAGGTCGAGAGGAACCAACCATGGACATCTCTGCGTACGAACCCATCCCATCCACATCGAGAATCAACTCAAGGCCACCATCACCATCAAGCAAGCTTATCAGCTCCATCTCAACCATCCCACAGACACAGCTGGACACCGAAACATGCTCGCTCCTAGGTCCATTCTCAATCCTCATCCAAGCCATAATGGCTTTGATCATCCTGGGCAGCTTACTCTACAAAAGACACAGGGAGAAACCCAAACGTTTGTCTCCTCTCTCTTTCGAATCATCAACTTCTTGGCAAAAAACCCTCTTCCCAATTTGATCTACGAATTTCTTGCTTGACAGGAAAATATCGCATCTGGACTGCAGACGTTTCCAAACAAGTTTTAGGACAAGCCTTCGTTCATATGCTCAACATCTTCATATCAGGTGGGATTTCTTTACATTTCCGACACGAATATAAAATAATTATCTTCTGATAGGCAAACCTTGAATAATGTAATAGATTCGATGGCATCTTTACCGTCCAAAGGGAACCCGTGCGCCCTCTATTTTATGAATATCTTCATAGATACCACGATTGGGGTCTTTGTACTGTTTCTAGCACTTAACACAATCACCAAATTGGTTTGCAAGACCTTGAGAAGAACGCCCTCGAGCCTCGGCCTATCTTCTGGAATCTATCCTCACCCATTCTTAATGTCCTGGGTCAAGCAGATCTCGATCTATTTCCTCGGTCTTGTCACCCTCAAGTTGTTTGTTATCGGCTTATTTTGGCTGGGCGGAGAGGCCTTGATCAAGTTCGGAGACGGTGTCATCGAAGGAATCAGTCATGACCCGAAGATTCAGATCCTTATGGTCGTCATGGTCGGTCCAACGATCTTAAACGTCTTACAATTCCTCCTGATTGACTCCTTCATCAAACATAAACCGAGTCTCAATCCTGAGGAACTCGAACCAGAGGATGGTCGACGGTTCCTAAGCGGTGAATCGGACCTAGACTCGGATGATCAGGACGACGAGGAGGATGACGATAACGAAAACGGGCGAAAGCCTCGAAGTTTGCTCAACAACGGGGACCAAGATCACGTGGTACGAAAGAAGAAGGACTTCCAGAACGACCGCTCCACTCGACATCATCACACTCGAATCTCAAACCCGAGCAACCTGCACGGATCCCTCTCATCTGTCGCAGCCGACGTCCAAAACCCGCACTCATACCCTCCCAGGACCTCGCATCCTCTGACTCCAGAACGAAATCTTCTGGCAAGTGGTCGTCTTGATATCACTAAGACCGTCGAAACCAGGCGCAAGCTCATCCAAGCCGCCAACGATAAACCCGAGCAGACCAGTTCTACGGGTCGACCTTCGGAACGCATCGAAGGATCTTCGATTGGATTGAGCCACCACAGGCCTGTTCTCCCAACGGACCAGTCACCGAGGCTCTCCAGAGTATCCCATGAACCAACGTCCGATCCCAGTGGGATCAAATCCGTCAAACCGGTCCCTCTATCTTCTTCTATCAACGGCTCCCACAAGGCATCCAAGAATCCGGGAAGTCGACACCCGCTACCTCGGATCCGTCCTGATCGCCCCGCCCACAATCAGAAAAACCTTCCCTGCCCCAGTCCCACCGAACTCAAGACCGGCATCGACGTCCTTCATCTTAGCCATCTTCCTTACTCCCCTACTGCCATCTCGATCTCCCCATCATCTAACCGCCGGATCGACTGTCGCCATCACTACCACTCGACCTTTAATCATTCTGTTTGTTGAACTTTTCTTCTGCTTCTTTTCACCATTTACGGTGATAGATTTTGTTTGGCTAGCCTTCATGGCAATCAAAAAACACATTTTATCAAGGACGTTAGAAAAACAGAAAGTGCTTGGGTGTTTGTAACTATGTGTATTCTCATCTTGATTTAGATTCTCATGTATGTATTCATGTAGATGTTTGTCAACTGTAATTGCTTTGTCATTTCGTTCTTACTCTTCAAAAAGCAAGAACAAAAAAGCCACTGCCACAGAAGGTTATTTTACATCTGATCATAATAGTCATTAGAAATTATGTTAAAATCTAATTGAGTCATGCAAAAAGTTGCCTTCAAGATCAAGACAACTAGACAGCAGAGCCACGGGTAATGACAATGTGAACCCATGAATCTGCGGATTGATCAGTTTTAATGGGATTGATATGATCAAGTTGAAAATTCAAAAGTTGACTTGGATAAAATTATAACATAATACAATCATAAATTTTCAAGCTAAAAGAAACTGTAGCACCCAGACATCAAGTGTGGAACCATGATTTCAACACACTTCCAGCGTAATTGGCTAAATCAGTTGAGATCAACCCATTTTGAGCTGGTTGAGTGCATCCTAGGTTGGCTGGAACAACTTCAACCCAGCCCCTAACCCAACCTGAAAAGTACTCCTTGGCCCTCAAAAACAAAAAAATGTAGTGCCGAAATTGTTGGATTTTGGATTGCCCACTTTATCTAAAAAGTCAAGGTTACCCAAGAGATTCATGATTATATGATTTCAACTTTGAACACCTTGTTATCAATTTCATGTTTTTCAAACAAACACTTCATCGTTAATCGGGCGTTCATTGGCAAGCAAGTCGGCCTCCACAGCTTAGCGGTCTTGTCCGATTGTACTGTTGCGGCAAATATTCTCTATATGCAATTTGTTTATTCAATTTGGCCTGGTGAATTAAATTGCCAGTCGGGAGGGAAAAGGTCATGAAGAGAGCACATCGAGCCTACAACTGAAAACCCAGCGAACAAAGATGTCATCAAGCTCAGCCTCGATCAATGACCCACCTCAATCTCCAACCGGATCTGAAACACCATCCCTAGCCTCATCGAAAAGCTCTGCAGCCCTGGGAGATTCTCGAGCACCTCTAGGCATGCTATCAATCGCTTGTTTCATTAATTATCCATCAGTTCGAACCAAGCTAGAGCTGACAAGACTCTCGCAATCAATTTCGTCGTCTCATAGGATCTGGAGCTAGGCACGCCAACTCTCGAATCCACCCGTTTCGACTCAACATGAATGTTCAGAGGATCAATATATTAATTTGCCTCGATTGATATTTTTACAGTGCATACGACCCCTCACTTGATGGGACATCGGTTGCGTCAAACAGCTCGAATGGAGTACGCCCAACAGACAAGAGTCATCTTGACGAAGAAACCATAGCTGTCTGCGCCTTTCCAATTTTTTGATGGACCCAAAAAATAGCAAGAAACACGTTTATAATAATAACACGCTTACTGACTTTGTATTCAAATTCGACAGAATGCACTTCGCCTCAAAGGCGAGGCCAATCAGCGGTTCACCGGTAAGCTGAGTAAAAATCCTGAGGAAAGATCGAAGTATCCGATTGCTCATGCGTTCTTCTACACCCGTCTGCGTTAAATCGATGAGCAGCGTCTCAATACCAAGAGGGTACGGGCTGCCCATTAACTTATCTCAGAAACCGTGAACTTATAGTTGATGCTGAGCATAAAATCGTATATTCCAGCCCTTGATCTATATACCCTCTCTATCAACTTGAACCCATTTGATGCAACAGTTTGGTGCAATCGTCAGTTCTTATGAGTAACCTTCCTCCCCAAAGCCGAATATCTAGACATCCAGAATCTGAATTCTATCAGCTTCAATATTTGCCGATAGGATCTGCCGTCCGGTTGAAGCGAGAAGAACATGGCTTAGCAATCATAGACACTTGTTGGTTTTATTTCCGAACTAACACTAATTTTGATCGGCTTGCACATGGCTCACATCATGTATTCTTTATTGGGTTATGTATGATTTAGCTAAGGCCATTGAGTTGGACCCCAAGTATGTCAAGGCATACTTCAGAAGAGCAACTGCCCAATTGAGCATCATGAAACCTCAGTTAGCCATAAAAGATTTCAAAAAAGTCAGTGTTCAGACCGCAGGAGTTCTCAAACCTTTTATGCCCTTCTATCATCACTCTCATGTCATGAAATGCTTAACTTTATCTGGGGGTTTTTCCCGTGGACATACAGTGCGTGGCTCTCGACCCAAACAATTCCGCCGCGAAGGTTCAATTAGATGCCACAACGAAACTCGTCAGAAGGCTGGATTTTGAAAAGGCAATAGCCTCTGAAGATGAAGAAGCTACTTCGAAGCGAATCCAGAGGCTGATCTCAGAAGGTGCCTGCGAGGTCGATAGTTCTTACACAGGACCAATGTTGGAAAAAACTGGAGAAGGATGGAAACCATCATTGAAGTTCATTGAGGAAATGTTAAAGTGGTTCAAAGCTGGCAAGACATTACCCAAACGATGGGTATACGAGATTGTCCTGGGGTGTCACGAAATTTTGAAGAAAGAACCTAGTTTAACTGAATATACGATCCCTAAGGGTGAGACTTGTGACGTGTATGTGCAAACCGAACCCAATTTTTTACACCGCGAATCCTATTACTTAAACTATGAACCGTTGTGCCTTCTTACACTAGGATTGGGGATACCCATGGTGCGACTCGACAATTTAGTATCTCTAGGAACAGGTTGCTCACTTTATTCCGCATTAGGTCAATTCTTCGATGTTCTACATCTCCTTTCGTTAACTGGCCTTCCCTCCAAAACACATGCTCTCGGTTAGTGATACGCCGTCCTTTTATTGCACTCAACCCTTATTAATCAAATGAATCCTCTGTTGCTAGTCTTCAATGGCGATTTTGTCGATCGGGGGAGCTGGAGTACCGAGGTTGTCTTGACAGTGTTTGCATTAAAATGGTACATGCCCCATAAGGTTTTCGTAAGTATACTATGTTGTTTCATTAACAACGCCCAAAATCCCTGACTATCTCATATCTTCTGCGTCGAAAGCTTAATCGTGGTAATCACGAGACCGCTGATATGAATAAGGTTTATGGATTCGAAGGCGAGGTAGGACTCTTCTCCTTTGAAGCTAGCTCATGCACAACATCTTGAGAGGAAAGTCTGTCTGAACGGTACTTACTAACGAGTCTTGGCTTCAATTTCTTCAGACGAAGAAGAAATACAGCGAGCTATGTTACAAGTTGTTTGAGGAAGTATTCTGTGCCTGTAAATTTTTTTCGCGCTGATACCGTAGACTGGCTCTTTTAATCATGAAAACAATCGAGTGGTGATTGGATTTTGACCAACATTGATTCGAACTTTTCTTTTTCAGTGCCACTATGTTGTCTCGTGACTGCCTCTCAACAGCCGGAGCCGGCATCGAAAGTACCTCCGAAACCGTTTTTTGACCCACAAGGACGGAAGCGGTTCTTTATCGTCCATGGGGGCTTGTTTTCGAAGGACGGAGTGTCGTTTGATGAGTTGCGGAAGATTCCTAGGATGGTCAAAAAACAGCCGGGCAATGAGGGCTTGATGATGGAGTGTCTTTGGACGGATCCTCAGGACGCCCCCGGACGTGGGCCTTCCAAACGCGGTGTCGGGTTGGGATTCGGACCGGATATCACCGAGAATTGGTGTCGTCACTCAGGTGTCACTGGTAAGCTGCCTCCCGCACAGCTTCTGTTACGATCCCCCAGTTGCTCGATTCTGACCAGGTCTACATTCATTATCTTTTCTTCCCCCTCCCCTCTCCCATAAAAAATAATTGCTGAACACTAACAGCTGTCATCAGATCGCATGAAGTGCGCGACGCGGGCTACTCGATTGAACACGATGGCCGCTGTATTACTGTGTTCTCAGCGCCGAATTATGTTGATCAAGTAGGTAACCAGGGCGGCTTTGTTCGGATCAATGAGCATGGAACTTTGGAGTTCACTTCTTACCAGCACCAATCTCATCCGAATATCAAGCCGATGGCTTACGCTGGCGGCTTTATGGGCCTTGGTGGAATGATTTGACTTGTACTTTGTGTTTATATCTGTCATTACCATGTTTTGGGAAATCAGATGATTCACATACACTTGAATTTGGTCGGGTAGCTGTAGATTTGATTCGCCCTACCGAGCTGTTTCCCTCCCGAGAGTTTTACATTGTTCAACGGCCTCCATGTGTGAACCGTTCAAGCATATCAGCAGTAGAGCGCGGATGAATCACGAAGTCTTGAATAGACTGTGACCAACTTTCATAGGGACTTGCAGGTCTTTCAGTTTCAACTGCATTTTTTCCCAGGTCCATCGGAATGCTTGTATAGGAGAGCAAAAGTAGCTCCTGATGATCAAAATTCATCAGGCCTGCTCCAATTTGACCAAGCTCCTCCTGGCACAAAGAAAACACCACAGTAACAGGTACAATCTGAATGTTCGTATGTGGTGATGCAGCTGACACAAACAACAAGTACATCTAGAATGCTCAAAGCACAGCCCTTGAAAGCTTGGTCAAATTTCACAAAGCTATAATCCACCTCTACAGCAAAGAATACCCCCAACAACCAAATGAAGATCTCAGAATACTCCTTGCAGCCGGCAAGGAGAGAGAGTATCTAGGCATGCTTGGGTCTCTGAATTAATGACTATTGTTATTTTTTTTCTGATAGTATCCTGTGTAGCACTTTTTCAAAATGCGCGAAGAAGCCCGCGAGGATGATGGGCAAGCTAAAAGCCAGATTTACTATAGTTACCCAACCAGAACAAGGGTGGAGTCACAATAACCTTCAAGAGATCATCATTTGTATCATTTTGTACAACATGATTATCGAGAATAAATGTGGAACCGGACTAGATTTTGAGCACAATTCTGCTGCTGTGACTACACCTGACCCAGAAAGATTAACTGGGCGGTATTCCCAGTTTGTATCACAATTTTCAGCAAATATACACTAACACTGAGGGAGGTTGAGGACAGCTTTAGTATAATCCTCAGGGAATTTTGGTGTGCTACTCAATTTCATGTATTTATGAAAGGCTAACTAGGGCAACATAGGTAGCAGAAGGAGTGGAAAGAAGAGCTGTCGCAAACCAAGCCCTATGCCCCAGGTACAATAATACATGTGGCTGGTTTTGTAAATTGGGTCAAAAACTGATGTTTTCACCTTTCTGCTACTGTAGCTGTGTACTTGTCCATACCTACTAGATGCCTTTCTCTAAATTCAAATATGCTTCCAGGATGATATCAAAGAAGAAGATATGCGGACTCAGGAATGCCTTAGTACTCAACCAGGATGATGGCTTAGTTGAATGCTCAGTAGTAAACATAAAAACAATATTATTTTAATACCTGATGAAAAGAGAGATAGAAGGAAAAGTAAAAGAGTATTTATATTTGAGAATTCTACTGCTATTGAGGTAAGTAGATCAGGAAGATGTGTGTAAGACTAATTATTGAGTATGTACCTGGTGTTAGAGTTACAAAAGTAGTCAAAGCTGGTCCTGGACGGTCTAGCGGTAACCATCACCCATGGAAGCTTGGTGTTCCCCTGTGCAATAAATTAGAGAGTGAAAAGTCCGGTGTTGAAATCCCGGCAAGCCCAACCCCTGGCTGCTACCCCTTCCAACCCAGGACAACTACACCTCTCCCTTCAATTGCAAACCCTTTATGTGAGAATTTTAGGTGTTGTGTCCTCCTTATTGAGATTGAACTGATGAAAGATTGAATTTCACTCTTTAACAAGGAATGAACAGCTTAATAATAGTAAGAAAAATGGAGTCAATATTATGAAGAACAATATATATAGCTATTGATTACAGTAAAAATGATACCTTAATAATAGCACTACTGTTATTCTTCAATAATATTTCTAAGATCCAAGAGTTGATTGCCCTGGAGTAGGAGGTTGTTGAAGGAGAGTTGTTGTAGTGTTTGATTTCCTTAAGTTGCTGAAGATATAGGTTCAATTTTGTTCCACTTCTTGTGATAGATTCTCAATGAGATGAACTACTTCGGAGCCTAACTCTTCAAAATAGAGTTTTCACACCCTAGAAACTTCATTCTACTCCTCTTGCGCTCAGGACATGATTCAGTTGAGATACCTTCTGTTGCGCAGTTGTTAATAACTTCAACACTTTATTAGTTGTCCCCTTGGCACAAAAACTCCTCTCTTTCAATTTCAACACCCGTTGCCCATTTACAAACCAACCTGAGAAGGTTAAAAACATCACACCCCTACCACAACTGAGTAGATCAAATTGTCTAGATTACCGCATACTCACAGAAACTTAGGTCCTCATAACACTAAGTGCTCAAACAATTGTTAAAACTTAAAAAATTGTAGTTCAAAAACAAATGATATTCATAGTGTGCAATGCCAATGGCAAAATTACACTTTTTTTAAAAAAAAAGCTGTAAGTGTGTAATGAAATACACAAATGATCAAAGTAATATGAAAAAGAGCTTTGAGTTGGGTAAGGCTTCCCAGGTGAGAACGATATGTGCAAGGCTAAATGAGGAGGTTAAGCTCCAAGCTGAAAGTCAAGGTTCATTCAAGCTTCTCCAGAAAAGGGTTATTTGATAATGTCAAAGATAGATTGAGTCATTGGAAATAGTAGTCCCCAGGTCTGAGAGATGGATATGGCAATTGTTGAACATGAAGTTCAAAGTTTCACTTTGATTAAGTGTCACACAAATGGTAATTGAAAATTTTGAAGTTGAAAATTTGATAGAAAAGGAGTTGACTGCACCATGGTTTGGCTCATACAGTTGCAGAATGACAGATGCCCTGGTATAAAGTCCAAGCTCCTGAAAAGGTCAAGGATAAGGATTCCAACATCATACCAGCTTCCCACACTACTATTACTCTAATTGAATTGAAGAAGAAGAAGAAGAGAAATAAGAAACCAAGAGAAGAAGAGAAGAAGAAAAGGACAAAAAGGAAGAAAATTTCTGAAGTTGAGCTAGTTGAACAAATGTGTCAAAGGTGTATTCAAAAGAATGTAGCTGGCAAACCTAGTCCAACCACAAGAGGGGATATTTCAAAATGTGAGTTGTGTTGAATCGAAAGGGTGCCTTGTGTTTTGGATCATGGGTTTCCATTCAAATCCTTAAATGCACCTGCTATTCAACAGTTAAATATCAACAACAAATACCTGCTATTCAACAGATCAACAAATCAGTTCCACCACTTTGCCTATTCTGCTGCCGCCAAAATTGCCATCTATTATCCAGATTTGTTGATGCCCTAGGGAAAAAAACCCAATTGAGTGAATTATTTAATGCCACACTTGCTAGATACACCTGAGTTAGAGGAGCTTAGATATTTGGGTAAGTTTTGAAGAATTTCTATTACAAGAAGGTAACTGGGTTTATTTTATTAGTGAAGTCCATATCAAAGATATACAAAAATTACTCCACCACCACCAACACCATACAAAAAACCCAATCCAACTCTTTTAGTCAAACACAATGCTGATCCAGAGTTGGCTTGAGTCACCAAAGTGGCCAAAGGAGGTTTCAAAGAAATATTTGAATAGGGAGTTGAGTAACAAGTCAAAGAAAGAAGAGGGGAAGAGGAGGAAGAGAGTAGGGAAGGGGAAGAAGAATAGAGGGAGGAATTATTGAATCAAATATCACTAGCAATAAAAAATACTCAAGTGTTGATGGAAAACTTTGAGAAATGAGGGAGTTCAAGGAAGAGGCTATCCAAAGGAGATTTGGAGAGGGAAGATGGATGGAAGAGTAAAAGTTCAAAGGAGGATTGTTTGAAGAAGGTTGTGGAAATATTTGACAAGCATAAAATGATTCAATTTCAAATTGCAAATAAAGATTTGGGCTTGATTGAAGAAGAGGATATGTAAAAGTTTATGGATTGGGTCAAGGAGTTGAAGGAAAGTGTCATGCAACCAACCCAATGTAAAAAAGGGTATCTAGTTGGCCTAAGAGCATGAGGAAGAGGAGCTGAGGTCTCAAAGATTAAATCAAAGAATTTTTGAAGATAATTTTGAGTCAAAGGAGTTGGGGGATAACTTCAAATATAAAGATGGGTTAACTCAAGGGATCACTTAGCACTCAGAAAGGATGATGGCTAGATGAATACTCCCGTAGTAATTGTAAATCAATGTTATATTAATTAAATGAGGAAAGAGAGAAATAGATGGAGAAATTAAAATGGCATTTATAATGAAGAGAAAGCTATGATTATGAGTGTTTGGAAAGGCAATTGTCAAGTTGAAGATTGAGTGGTTTTTTTGTAAGCAAATTTGGCTACAGCATGCCATAGGCTCCAGTTGTGCTGATTATAACTGGAAAACATTCAAAGATATTTTTCAAGGATCTGATTGACTCTTTCAGTGTGATCATCTGATTCAGGGTGATAATGTAAGATTTTGAGATCAATCACTTTATTGCAGCAACACAAAAAACTAATAGTAGTAGATAACTAGAAACAAGAAAGAAAGAAATAATAGAAAAAACAAACATAAGTGAAGAAATCATTAATGATATAAAAGAGTGAAATCATCAAGTACCTTTTGTTATGCTAGTCCTAACTATAACTCAATAATAGACAAAAAGAAACTGTTTTAGGAGATAAAAGATAGTAACAACAAGCCTGATAAAATAAAGAAACAAGATCAACACTCACATTCAAGAGAATCAGAGAGATAGAGAAGAAACTGAAGTATACCTCCGCTTGAGTTACTTCTAGGCTCCTCCTGAATTTCCTATGTCTAAGATGAGTTGTTGAAGCGGTACTAGATTTTGAACAGGCTAGGTTGAAGTCAACAGTTGATTAAGGGATGAGTCTGAGTGTGTTCGGAGTCGCTGAATTGTCTTGAGTCTGAGGATTGTCTCAAGGAATGGCGAGCTCAACTTAAATCATCCCTGCTTCTTGCATATGTTAATGCATACTTTCAAAACCATCAACTTGCCGCAGCATTCAGAATTATTCAATTGACAGATAAGCGGTTGATAATTTTTGAGTATCTTCAGTTTTTGGCAGAGTGAATTCAAAATTCTGGAAAAAACAATGAACCATGATTTCTGACTATATTATCAGGAAGACCATGCTTCAAGAACACATGTTTGAAGAGGAGTTTTGGAATATATTTTTAATGACAATTACAAATAGTCTTGGTTTGAAGAAATAAAGACATCTTTGATGAAAAGCAATCTACAGCATGAGACATTGGGATTCCTGACTTCAACCCAACTTGTAACCTGATATCCTATTTTCAAGTGCACAAATCAGTTTCTTTCTTTTGAGCATTTACTCTCAATATATTTGATAGTTTATCTCCTACAATTAAAGTGTCCTTATGGTAACTAGTTAATGATCCCTCTGTCACAAAATAAAAACATTAGCTGATGTTATCAAATCATCAGCAGTAATCTTTCCCTTTTTTGGTTGTTTTGACAGCTTGTAGGTTTGGCCTTCAGTCCACAAAGAATGCTGAATGAACTCAATGCATCTTCCAATTCACATCCGGCCTATTTGAGCAGAAGAATTACCTCATCAGCTAGTGTTCCACTCAAAAATCAACCCACAGTTTACCTGACAATGATCCCTTGCGCAATTTGCATAAGCCTCGGCGAACAATTCATCCTTGCATTGGCAGGATGGTTGCTTTGAATCAACTTGGGAAGGCGAATTAGTGCAGACTACGCCGAGTATTCCTTCGGCATTCTCTGAAACCTTTTTTGAAAGACAGGCTTTGGCACACTGTGGCACACTTCCCGGAAGCTTGAACCCTTGGTTATCGACATCAGGCTGGGTGTTACTTTGTCGAAGTTTTGGTGATTCTTTGCCAGTGCCCTTGGCTGACCTGGATGAAAGGTTGACGACGTTGGGACCAGGCGGTGGATCGTCCGGATCGATGTTTCCGTCTTTGTAGGCACCCGGAAAGCGTACACTTTCTAAACTTTCGAGGGAGACAGGTGGAGTAACTTCTGGTGCTGCAAGTGCCATCTGTGCACAAGTGATGTAATATTGGTCTTGTTTTCCCTCAGCCTCGGAAGATTGTCCAAAAACGATCCTTTTTACGATTTCGACCGAACGCAGCGGCAGAATAGAAAGGGATGGTGTTAGGTATATATCAGTATCACTTTTTGATCTCATCGATTAGTGAAACAACTCAAAACAGTTCGATCCGCATGATGTAGCTACCCATTGGCAAGTTATTCGAAATTGGCACTTTGACTTCATTTCCATCCTTGTGTTTGTTGTAAGGAAATTTTTTCTTCGATCCTAATCCATGCTTCAGCGATAATATTTTGAAGTAGCTGATCGTCGAGGCATCAAATTTTTCGCATGCAGTCTCTGACGGACCACAATAACCGAGATAAATTTGAATGTGACCGTTCTCATGTGGGTATCTACGTCCGCAGACAGTCCAGGTAAACCAGGATGAGAGATTGGTTTTTCCAAATTCTATCATGTAAATAAATATTTAAGTGTGTATATTTTGCTCCACTCACACTTTATTAGGCTCATCATTAATCAGCAAGCGCACTGTAGCACCAGATGCAACGGCTAAAGTTTTCCCAGCGCTTTGATCGGCCCTACTGAAGAGATCCCCACTAGGAGCAACAATCTTAAGACTTGGGGTTAAGCTGGATCCGCAAACGAAGGCGGGTTTAGTCAGAAATTTGCTACCAATCCAACCTGTATTTTCTGAGAAGCCACGAATCGACGACTTTTCTAATTCTTGCTTTTGTCCTAAAGTCCAGGTGTGACCGTCATCAGCAGACCAGGCTTTGATGTAGCCGTGGCAGAGGCCATCCCGAGCATGGTAGAATGTGAAGAAGACTGCGACCGAAAAAGTGCACCATGTGTGGTTGATTGGAAGTTTCATCCTTTTTCTTCGCGAAAACGTGCTTGTCGATGTGATGAACTCAGCTCCAATAACAATAATAAAAAGGCTGCAAAACCCAAGAAGTTCAGTTGCCGCCCAAAGCTGCAAAATAACACGCGCGAGTAAGGTATATAAACGAAATGAGGAAAAAAAGTGTAGAATCGCTGATTCCGATATTTGAATGCGAAAAGTGCACACAGCGCCCGTCTGTCAAAAACCCGAGCAGAAGTCAGTCAGTAGCAAATGGGCGCCCGGCGGGAACACACTTCCTGAGGGTTCTGTGAATGCGGAAACTCACAAATTGAAGAAAATGAGATTAAGCGGACACGAACTGGATGGGACTCAGAAACTCAGCATTAGAGAGACGGGGCATCATGCTTAAGGATCTTCATCTTACAGCCTGAACGTGAGCTTGTGAGGTCGGTTCTCGCAGCTGCGCTTCAGCCCTACTCGGTCCGGTTCTGGCGCTCATTGTCAAAGTGACTGAGGCTGAAGGTTACCGCCCTCCTCTGGTGATGAAACTCCGATCAACCCAGTCAACATGAGATTCGAGTCATTTTGCCGGCCGAATTATTTTTACCATGCTCAACAGGTTGATTGATCTTGTTAACAACCAGTCCTAAATTGCAGTCATCTCGTTTATCCCGGGCCAATCTTTAACAATACCGCAGGTCGTGCAACGCCGCCCCGACCCCAAGACGAGCTGGAACGAATGAAAGCCGTGTAAATACATGTATCCTCTTCGGCTGTTTGCTCCCAGCTGACGAGGAGTAATCCTGCCCAGTAAGCTGGCCTATACCAGCTTCTTGAGAGATCACTGGCCGTCTGAAAGGGACGTCTCTGTATTACGCACATGTTTGCATGGCTGCCGAGTGTGCTAAGTTCGGCGACGCGCTTTTTTTGGCAACAGCTTCATTTAATCCAGTCACAAAGATCCTTCACCGCTAAATATATTTTTTCCTATGCTCTTTAATCAAACTATTTTCTTCTAGTCATGTTTGAAAAATTTGCAACCGTATTCAGTTTGCATTCCTTGGATTCAGGTGTTCACAAACCGGTGCAGAGAATCCTTAGAGCCTTTGTTCCGATGTGAACCACCTCATCGCCATCCCCATCCACCAGGACAGTCCTGTCCCAGCCGAAAGGTGGAGAGAGTGAGACTTCTACTTTGTCCATGACAGTCGACTATTAGGTCTTTCTCCACTCTCGATTAACTGAGTAACTTATGGACCTCCTCATCTACGCCCCAACATGGTAGAAAATATCAAAGCTCGGATCCAAGCTGAGCAAATGACTACTTGCTTTCAAAACCACCTCGAATATGCTGGGCAACAAAAGTCGGCGTAGTGATTATGTTAAAACCCTAGGTGTTGTGTCCCTCTTTTTTAGATAACAGTAATTGATCTTCTGTGTATAACTTCTTAACAAATGAATAAAGTAAAAAACAACTTTATTTATTTGTTGAATTAAAAAACAACTTTATACATTTGTTGCAGTAACACAACAAGAGAAAACAGCTTCAATAATCTGAAGAATAGATAGCAGAGTTGAAGAGAAAATTAAGAATGATATCTTAAAAATAACACTACACTTAATCTTCAATAACATTCATTCATTCCAGGGGGCTGATGTTTTTTGATAACTTCATGAGATCAAGAGGATGGAGCCTGAGGCCCAGGACTTTGAGGTTTTTGAAGCTGAGTTGTCGTAGTGTGATGTTTATTTAAGTTGGTGATGATGGTCGCTCGGATTCTTCTCCTTGTTCAAATCATGTAACAAGCGTTTCACCAGCAGCTCGATGCTTCAAAATCAGAGGCTCCACATTCTAGATACTCAATTTTACCTCTCTTTCGCACAGGCCATCCTTCACTTGAGGTATGTTCTGCAGTACAGTTGTGCCTAACTCCAACAGATTATTGATCAGGTTGCACGAATAGAACAATTAATAATTATGAGATCGGGGCTACTCATTCTGGATGCGTAAATTCATCCTGGTCCGAGCCAAAAATTAAACAAGTTGCATGCAATATAGTAGTATTAATGTGATATTATTATAGATTAATTTATGTTTTGAAAAAGATACACAAATCTAGCAATTTCAAGGTGATTCGTGTTGAATTTTGATTGCATGCCGGTAGTAGGTGAAAGGGTTTGCTTGTGGGCTAGAAGGAAGATGAAAGGAGGAAAGGATAAAAAACTAGAAGTTAATAAGTCGAACAAAGTCAGCTTCTTAATCTAATCGCGGTACTTGTTACAAGAACTTGAGAGGTACACCAAGCTTACGATTATTATGCCCAGGTTATTCCGCTTTGGCACCGACTGCCATCCTAAGTCGATTATGGGCTTCCAAAGCTTGGATTTGAGCTATGCTTTGACGAATAACGAATTCCGCAGATACACCTCGTACGCTCTGGGTCTGGGCAGTATGCAAGCTTGCGATCTCCAGAATACTGGCATTAGATTCAGCGGATACGACGGTTTCAATCGAGGAATCCGAGTTAGATTTCTTGACTCGAGATCCAGTAGATACGTGTTTAGCCTTCGTTGAGGATGATGGATCAAAATTCTGCTGGGGGTACTGAATTGCAGTAGAGTCCCAAGATGAATGGGAAGAAACTCGTCGACTGGACAGTGGATTTGGGTCGCTAGGTGAGCAAGGTGTGGAGGTGCTTTCATACTCAATGGCAGTTGGCTTCATGCTGCTATATCGGCTTGCGGACTTTGGAGGTCGCATGGGCGGAGCTACCATGAATTGGGCAGGCAGCGTAACCCAATCAGGAACTGTTTGATGGAACTGGCTGGGAAGATCCCAAGAGCAGTCCGGATCTATCTCCGAGTCGATCAACGCCCTGAGGTCTTCAGTTACAGCGGCTAGCTCCCGAATAGTTTGGGAGGAATTCAATGTGTTCAAGCTGGTTCGTTTCGGCGTAAAATCGAACTTCACGTTGGATCGATCAAAGTCTTGAAGAGTTGATGTCTCAAGCAACTCACTGGTTCGCGAACGATGACTGATTAGGCTGGAGACTGAGTTGATTCGAGGGTCTTTGACGCGCCATTCTTGCCCAGAAGTTAAGCTGCGTATCCGGGGAGCGGGCAGCCTTTCAGCTCTTTCCACCTCCCTGAAAATCTTCGCCCTTGAATCCGGCAACTTGGATTCTGTCCGACTATCATGAAAATGTTGATGCACGTGAGACGTTGAACATTCTTCTTGGGGGGGCGTGGAGGGATTACTTCCTTCAGGGTGAAGATCCTGCTCGGACGGGGAATTGAAGTTAGAGTAACGGGTCAGGAAGGTTCCAATGGACTCGGGTCTTTGGTCGTAAGTCGCAGAGCGTGGGGGAGATGGCGGAATGAGCTCGGAGGGGTGTTCAGTAATCAAAATGGCTGGAGGGACGCAAGAGATCGTGTTTGGCCTTTTAGGTGCATCCTGGGAGCCAATGGAGTAATTCAAACGGTCTAATTGAACCGAGGCTGCTCTGACCAGTCCCTCAGAAGAGTCAGCTCGCTTGATGGACTGGTGAAATGGTGTGATACAAGATTTCTTGGTGTACTTTGGCGAAGACATGCTGAAAGGATCGTTAAAACTATTGAGCGACTCGCGAACATTCTTATAGTTTTCACTGCTGATACCCATCTCTAATTTTCCCTTCTTGTTTCCTGCTGATAAAGAGTCAAACTTGGTGATACTGAGGAGGAAAGAAGCTATGGAGCTTATGCTTTTGAGGGAAGCCTTCGATATGGTTGAAGATTTGCTATCAGATCTTGGCCGGCTAGCAAGGTGGGTATCATGAGAAAAATCGATTTTGTGAGGCGATGGCTCCGGTTGAGTTCGGTTTTTCAGGGTACTAATGACCTTATAATCATTCTCCTTCAAATCGTCCTCGTAATTGCTGCTGAGTCCCGAAAAGATGGAAGGCACTGTTGGGGACGATACGGGTGCAGGAAATTCAAGACGGATACTATCAATGCTTAACTTCCCATTGGCAAGATAAGCTAGAGGCGGAATTGAAGGAGCTTGGGATGGACTGCGAGACACCGGGTGAGTGCTTCGACCATGCTCACTACCGGAATACAGGCTATTTGACTTCCGGTTAACAATAGTGACTGTGCGTTCCGGATTCGGCTTGCTTTCACGATAAATCTTTGGTTTTTTATCGGCAACCCAGCAGCTCTTCTCCTCCATAAATTCATCATAAGCGGTGCCTCTATGCTTGCGCTTCCAAGATAGAAGGCCAGGAAAGCATCCGTTCTTCTTCCAGGCCAAAACAACAAGAATTAGACAAATCCCAACAAAACCTAGACTTCCGGCGACAATCGAAAAGACAAGGGTGGTAGCCCCGGGGTGCACAGGCATCACATGCGCTTGATGTGCATGCGACATGGCAGGTGAAAAGGCCATGTTGTCGTACATCAATGGCGAAAAGCTTCCAGGGGTATCGCGGAGGTTTGGAGAATGGGATGGGAAAGCTGGGGATGATGGTAACTCGAGCGGCGAGTCATTCTTTCCACTCGATTGTGCGTCCTGAGATGGGGCGGCAAAGGAGACGGCGTCGCCCCCGCCTCTTGTCCGAAGGACTGGAGATATCTGAGTAACCTGAGCCGATTCCGGGTATTCAACGCCACGAAGCTTCATCCGATGGCGCAGCGTGCTCAAAAGTCTTCCCCGAGGACTAAATTTCATCGAGAGGGGCATTGGTACAGCTGATGATTCCCTGCTGGGTGGAATAGGGTTATAAATTATTCAAGTCAGCCTTTAAACTCGGGTGAACTGTTGTTAAATCACCAAAGTCTCTGGGCGAGCATACGTACGTGAGGGGTGAGATTACAAGCTCAGGAAACGTTTGCAGCTCTGGCGCAGCTTTTCCTGACCTGAAGGCGTCTCCTACCCTGGAAACATATGTTTTACATCAGAATGAAATCAACAAGAGAAGGACCAATGATATATTCTTTGTTGACATACAGTGATTTGCTGTTAAATGATAACAGTCGTCGCGTGAGCCTTTGGGAGATCGACGGAACATTCTCAGTTTCCACGGGTTTCGCCTGTGGTGTGATCAACGACACGTGAGGGGGAGATTTGACTGAGAGTGAAGGCAAAAATTTTGAAGGAGAATCTGGGTTAGTTTCCCCCGTGAAAGTAGCATATGAGTAGTGTTCTGTGGTTCCAGGCTCCTGATCATGCAAAACGCCTTGTGTCCCAAAATCATGATTTATAGACCGCTCGGGAGTGATGTTCTCAAACGATGTCGACCATGGACTCAGCTCTACTCGACGCGTCGACAAGGTGACAAGCGGTACTGAAGATAGCGTGCTTTCTTCCATACCCCAAGGCAGTGTGGGTGGAGAGTTGAGGATTTCTTCTGACATAGGCAAAAAGTTTGCGAAAGTACTTTCTCCAGTGTCAATACCCAAGCCAAGACCAACGGGTTGATGTCTGGCGTTGAGTTTGATTGGCTCCAAAATTGAAAACTCATCACCATCCAGCGTAGGGTTAAGCTCGCTTTCTGTGGGTGTTTTCACATCGGGCGAGAGGGGGTCTTCAAATCTACCGCTGAGGTTCGCAAGTATCGAAGCAGGAGGCGGGGGCGAGGGTGAGATGTCGATGACGTGAGATGAGACAGTTAAGGAAGTGGCCGGTTGATCCCGGAAGGGCGAGGATAAACCTTTGACGGATATGAACCTAGTTGGTGTTGACTCGGCTGAGAGTAGCATTGAGGTTTTCATGACTGCTTTTCAAGGTGTTTCTGTATTGAGGGATGGATAGATTGAGGTCAAGAGTAGACAGAAAGAACTATAACAGATTTACTGTGAGAATTACTTGAGGTGGATGAATGACAGACTGAAAGAATGAATGGAAATAACTGTTAAGGATTGGGCAATAACAGACCAGAAAAGGTACGGATTAGAACAAATGTGAAAGGTTGAAGTAAAGATTATGACGAATATTGGGGGACAGACAGATCGAATAGAATGACGAAGTAAACAGAGAATAACCCAGCATGCTTCTCTGTGCGCCAGCGAAGGTTATATAAGAAGAACACATTCTCGGTACATGTGCGAACAACGGGTGGACGGATTGTTCGGATCAAAGACGGGTGGCTTTTGGCCCAGGTCACTCACGGCAGGGCTGCTATCAAAGAACAGGCACCCTATCAACTACGGGCTAGTTCATAGTCTTCTGCGCGAGCCGCTGGAACAACCGCTAAGTTAAGTCGAAGGACGCGCCTGGATTCTCGCTTTGCAGGGTGCCAAGCGTCATGCGCAATGCATCACGCGTAGCGGCTCATGGTTCGCTTTCGGTCTTCCATCTCAAGATTGATATTCTCTCGATGGCTTTCGCTACACAGCAACTCGAGTGTCTTGCTATGGAGCCGTTGAAGTTGAAAGTCATACAAAGTTTATGCAGCCGGCCCACAATCGTTTGCGACTTCGGCCGCGAACCTATAACAGCCCCCAATGTGGTTTCACAGTCGTTGTTTGTAGTTGGCGTTGTTCATGGACGCGCATTATCTGGAAGGATACGTAAGTCAATCTCAAGGGAAAGAAACCAAATCAGCTAGGGGAAAACTCCTTCCTGTTGTGAAAACGTTTGCAAGAACTAAACCAAGTGGTAACTCGACAAACTGGATCTGAAGGCGGTCACAATCTTGCTTGTGACGAAGCAACTCAGCCGAAAATGAAAATTTGATGGGGTTTCGGTCGCCAAAACGCACTCTCCTTTCTGAAATTTCAAATTGGGCACTGGGGCCTCAGCCCACTCAATGTACAACTACTGTAACATCTTTGGAGCAAGTTGGTATGACTTCACCGGCCATGGGGCTGTTCTTCCCCGCATGTATGGAGCCATCACAAAATTGATCGGTACGATCAGCATCTGTCGTACAAGTGGTAGGAAGCTGATTCGGCCCAGAAAAGCAGGATACCGCCAAGAGTTACAGGAAAATAAACGGGTACAATTCCAACGTAACGCTTCGAGTAACGATTTTATTACGAGAAAGGAAGGATTACAAAAAACATGCGGATTGACATTAGTCCCAGCTCGCAGAAAACCCATTGGTACTAGGTCCACCGGGTGGGTTGAGTGGTGCGGCAGGAGGTCCCCAGTCAGTAAAATTGCGCGTGTTGGGCGTGGCGCCTCCGTAGGTGGAATACGTCCCATCGGGCCGAGAGCCGGGGGTAGCGCCGCCCCCACCAAATGGTGTGCCCATGTATGGAGTATTACGACCATCTGGATTGAGACCACCACCTTCACCTAAAGCGGCTTGAATGCCCTGTTGGACAGATGCTAGTTTCACAATCAGAGACTCGATCCCCTGAGCAGCGTCACGAAAAAGAATTGACGAAATCGGTCAGCGCGTTCGATGAACAAAGATAATGAAGCCTTTCGAAGGTAGGCTTTACTTTGACTATGATATCGTCAGGTTTGAGGCTTCCCGCAGATTCAACATCAAGATAAAACCGCGAGGGTTTGCTGGTATAATCGACTGGTTCGTCATCCAATGGAGGTCGCTCATACTAGAATAAAGTAGCCAGGAACAAGTAATTACTCGGGTGCCATTGATGCAGTCCTGTTCAAGTGAGAAGATATTTACCTTGGCGTTTTTCGTCAAAGGCCATTCAGCTTTTGGGTCGGTACCGACTTCAAACCATAGATCAGTGTGCCCGAGTCGATTGTATGGGTCGTACTCAAACCCAATAGTTGATACAGGGGACCACTTAGCATGTTCTTGACCAATTCCCTAGACGTCAAAAGGGAATCGGGGATTGTGAGGAAAGTGTAGCACCTCACAAAAAGGTAAATGATGAAGCGCACCTTGATGGCTCGGCATTTCAGTCGAACTTCTTGACCCTTGCGAAGTTTGGTGATCAGAACACCAGGTTGTTCGCCATTGGGCATAGTGAATTCTGGGTGGTGATTCAAGTCAGCTAGGGTAGGGGTGGATTTTGAGCGGAAGACTACCCAAACAGGACGAAGTACTCACGAAACGGCTTGCCTACATCACCTCGATGTGCTCCATCTTCCCTGGGTGTGATCACCAGGTCTTTCGAACTGACTGACAGAGTTTCACCGACCATGGTACATTTAGTTGAAAGTACCAATTCGATTGAACAATCATCACAATACGATAAACAAGTACAATCCTATCTATCGGGCAAGTATTGGTCATAGAGTTCTGATCAGCTGATTTATCCCGATAGGATCATAGATATTGATGTAGTTTATCTTTAGCTCTTTGGACTTCAATTAGAAGGGGAGTCTTTATTGATCAACTGACCCGTTGCCAGTTTTTGAGGTATTTATCTAGGTCCTCGCTAATCAAAGGGATCAATCCAAGTCGATGAGCAATCATCTCATCTGGTAACACGCTCGTATTCTCTTCGAATTCAACCGAATGAATTGCGATGGTCGTCAGATCTGAAATCATGGTCCTTCTTAACGAGTTCGCCAGTCCCAAGTCGATTCCTTCAAGGATGAATGCAGCATGTTGTTCGTCCAACTCGGTCACTTTGACTTGTAGTTGTGATCCATCGGTCGACTGGGGTGTCTCTAGTGCTAATGGTGCGGTTGACATGGCTTGAAGCTCTGGGGGTTGACTCCAAGTCTGCCTCAACATGAGCATGGGATTGCTTCTTTAGCACCCCTCTAAATGACATAAGCCCCTCGCTGCGGCGAGTCGTCACGCTGGGATTGGATGAACAAGTTATCTTCGGACAGACAGTGCCCGGAAGTTTTCATGCTATGTGTATGAAACACTGGCTTGATGTCTATAAAAATCCAGGTACTATCACTGTGCTGAATGGTTATCTGAATAATAAAGTATTATATTATTCTCTCTATAGCATCCAAACTATGCACAGAGTATAACCAAAACTGCTTATAATTGTTAGGTTTTGTATACAAACCAGTCAATTGGAGATGACTAACAGCTAAACTTATAGGTTTGGATATCTTTTGTGTTTCTGTGTAATTGTAGCAATATAAATTTCTATTAAGCCACTGGCAAGCAGTTGAGCTGATTGGCTACTGTCAGAGGTGGTAGTCTGGCAGCAGCTGCTTTATGAGGAATAGATCAATGCCAAGGATTATGATCAAACACTGAATCCAGTGTTAATCTCATTTTAACTCCACATAATTGCATTATTCCCTTTGATGCACAGTTAATTTCATATGAAAATTTTCTATGTATTGAAGCTTGATTCAAAAAACCTTATAGAAATTCTTGATTATATAACCAAGCTTCCCTGAGTTCCTAAATTTCAGCTACTGGCAGTTCCTAAATTCTTTCTTTTAGTGAAATTCTATCATAAAACCCTACCTGAGTCCTTTTTATCTGCTTCACCCTGGTGCAACCTCTGCAATGTGTGCCCAACTTGTTGAAAAATAAAGCCCAATTACACTCTTATTTTCTGCCTCAATCTGGCCATGAGACTCATATTATCTGGAGTCTCACTCTGTAATCATACCAAGAACTACTATCTCAGGCCTTCCCAACAAGTCACAGATGTATTCAAATATAACAAAAAAGTCCAAAATCTCATGGGAATAGATCTTTCTGAAAAAACCCAGTATCCAATATTGAAGGATGGAAAGGTCCCTGAAGAAGATATAGTGGATCCCCCACCATTGCTAGCTGAAAAGTTCCCCTCAATCAAGTGGAAAATGGTTTCCATCATCAAAACAGACAAACATGATAAAGTTTTTAACAGGATAATTGTATTGGTAAGTTAATCCTGAGATTCAATAAGGTGCCCAAAATTAATCAGAAAATCACTCCTACATGCAGATCAAAAGGCAGCAAAAATTGCCAGTAGTTGGATGTGTGGTATCAATATGGAAAGTGGCTGACTTGTCAAGTTCTTTTATGTTACAATACAATGCATACCAGCCAATTGGAATCAAAACATTTTATCAAATGTAAGAATACAATGACACCCAGAAATTAATCTTGGCCAGAGCTGAGGTGAGTCAACCAGCATGAGATATTGCACATCCTTACACCAGCCAAACCTCCTACAAGTAATGATATAAAGAGGCATTAAAATAAATAATTCCATAAAGCACTTCACCAGGAAAAATGAATGATCACTTGTCTACAAGTGACATATCAAAGTGCAAAGGCCCCTTTGTAATTTCTGATGTCACTTGTAGACAAGTGATCCTTGTTTTTTCCTGGTGCTTACTGACCAAGTTTTTTTTTGAAAAAAGGATGTCATTTGTTGTCTTAATTTCCAACATAATTGCTATGATAGCAATTGCCAGGTGGGTAATATCAAATCAACAAGAGTGGGTAGACAAGACGGCCACAGCTCAAACTATACCATTAAGCATGACTGTTCTGAAACATATGGGTATATTCTCAATGCATGCTCACTAAGGTCAATTATTCAGCACAGCAGGGAATCAAGGATTGAATTTTCTCCTGTCACATCCAAAGAGTGGGATCACGCCACCCAAAAATGCATGCAAACTTGGATGAAAAAATTACAGTCCAAAACAAAAACTAAAAAGGCTGTCAACATGAGAATAGATGTAGAAACTAGCCCACAAATTACCATGAGTGAGAAACCAAAATCCTCTATAGCAGCAGCTGCTCAAACCAAAAAAATATGTCTGAATCCTACTAAAAAAGAGACACACATGGAATCACACTTTGAAAATAAAGCAACTACTCCCAAAGAGAATGTCTCAAATGTGAAACCTCCTAGTTTGATTCCTTTAACTGGTATTGATATTAAGCATGACCCATTGTTAACCAATGGTAAACATGAACCACTTTACCATCAAAATGACACAAATCTAGCACAAACAAGTCAGAGAATGTCCAATCCATCCAGTTTTGGTTTTCCACACAGCCAAAAAATCCAAAATTATCAAAAAATTATCACAGATCCTAGCTCACACATGTGGAATCACAACAACATTCCTTGTTACCAATCCCCAGAAACCCTTCAGGTGCAAGAAAGAATGCGCCTATATGACTCACAAATTCCATCTGTTCATATACACAAATTGGCATTGATCCACAACTCAGGCCCCCTGAAGAGAAGAACAATGACAGAATAAAGTCCTTCTGTGTGCACTCAAAAACCAATCACTCCCCAGAAAATGAATGATTCAGCAGATAACTGCACAAATCAAGGGTTTCATCAAGGGTTTCATTATCCAGAAAAGCTTCACCAAATTAAGTTTTACCCTGATTCTGGTGCAAGTCAAAGACACAGACAAAAAATCCTCTCACAGTCAGCAGCCCCACACAGTGCCACATTATTAACACATAATTCAAGGTTCAACTCCATCCATCATTTATCAAAGGTTGGAAATTTTGATTCCACCAATGTATGGCCAAAACCATTGTACCAAGAACCAATCATCTATGATGGAAAGAGAAGAAAAAGTCTCACCAAAAAACATGATACACACACACCCATGGGAGAAAAACCCCCAACAAGGATCAATTCAATTGACCCACAACTATCAGCTTCCCTGACATCAAAAAGCAAGAATATCTCATCTGAAAAGTTTATGCAAAATGTATATGCCCAACCAGAAGAAAATACAAATGTGAAGAAGAATGATAGACCACCTTTGTACGCAATGACAGTATTTCCTCTACCTAATCCCCCACAAAACAACAAGTACAAAACAGACCTACCATGCAAAATAAAACCATGGGTGGGAGAAGTTTTTGATTTTAAAGGGGATGGATACTGTGGATTCAGAGCAGTGGCTTTCTCTCTAGGAAGAGGTGAAGGAAATTATATGGAAATCTGATCCAAGCTAACTCAAGAATTAACAGACAGGAAAGAATTCTACAATAAAACCAACCCATTCTGCACTGTTTAAGAACATGCAAAGATGTTAAACGTGCCAAGACCAGCTCCATGTGGGCAGAAGCATTGGATGGAGAGACCCATTGCAAATGCATTTGGGAGACCAGTATTTTTCTATTCTAAACAAGTGTATAGCCCCCAATTTTGGGGATTGGGGAGGGAGTTTTAGAAAAGGGGGCTTGATGAGAAGGGTGCACAATATTTTATTTGTGGAAATATAAGAACAAAGATGACATTTCATGGTGAAATCAAAAATCAATGAAATTATGAAGCAAAAAAAACAAAAAGGATGAGAAACTCAAGATATTAATATAACTATTGCCTCTGTACATTTGGAGGACCCTCTTTGTAAACAATATTTGATGTTTCATATGAAGGAAGGCCAAATTCAGGTTGGGGGCTACTACCTTTCTAGTACAGCTGGACTTACTTTGTGACAAGGTGTTGATAAACGCACACCAACGCCAACCTGCACGCAAATTATTTTTGGCGTGCAGGGCCTACACGCCATTTTGTTTGGCGTGTAGGGTCTACATGCCAAAAAAAAGGGCGTGTGGGAGTGCACACCAATTTTTGGCGTGCGGGTCTCACACGCCCTTTTTTTTTGGCGTGTAGGCCCCGCACGCCAATTTTTTGCGGGTCCCACACGCCAATTGTTTGGCGTGTGGGACTTGCTCACGTCATCAAACCGGTGGACTGGTTTGATGACATGAGCACGTCCCGCCAGGATTTCCTCCTGGCTGACAAGGTTGTATAACCTTGTCAGCCAGGAGGAAGTCCTCCCGGCCGGCGAGGTTGTATAGCCTTGCCGGCCGGGAGGACTCCCTCCTGGCCAATGAGGTTATACAACCTTGTCGGCCAGGAGGCGGGTGGACTTCCTCCCAGCTGACAAGGTTATACAACCTCATCAGCCAGGAGGAACTCCTCCTGGCGGGACATGCTCACGTCATCAAACCGGTGTGGTAATCCTGTTCCTTCTCACATCATTCTTTCTACATCTTATATTCCATCCATATATCCATCATTATTATTCCAGATTCAGATTGTACACCTTATTTTACCCCTAGTCACTCACTTGAACCATACTTGATTTCCTTGTGGATCAGAAGTTATTAACATTCATAGTGTTCATAGGTACATTCTTTTCTTTTATTTTCCTTTTGGCTTACATCATCCAAGTCATTATTATTTCAGTAAATAAAACATGTTACATAATCTACAAACACATGCTCATCATTACTACATACATTCACTTCACTATTACACTTTTAGTCTTTTGCTCATCACTATTACTATTATGGTCATTTCTCATCAAATTTGTGGTTTAGAAAAAACAACAATAATGAATAAGAGAAATTGAATAGAATTTAAGAGACAGAAAAAATAGGTTCTTGTAAGTAATTGACTAGACAGGCGTCTCAGTCTCTTTTAGTCAAGCTAGACAAATTAATCAAGACAAAATATTTTTATAGGTCACAAATAGTATGAGGCGTTAATTCAACTAATTAAATTTTAATATCAGAAAGTGAATCAAAAAAGAGAACAATCAAACAAATAGTGCTAGGAGTTTGTAAATACAATAAAACCTAGTAAATAAATGCAGTGTTCTAGTTTGGTCCAAGTTGATATAAGAAAAGATAAAGATGGGGATTTTTGAGAGGAACAGAAGCAGAAAAAAACTCAACAATTACCACCATGCAATTTCTACCCCATACAACCTGTATGAACTTTTACCCCAAATATTAGATTCAATTTCATCAAAGACACTTCTTACCTAGACATTTTTAGATATCCTTGCCATTTAAACCCTTTTACACAACCATTTTCCCTCACAACTTCTCATCAACTCCCCATACCTCAGAGGTAATAGTAGTCAGCCTATAAGTACTAGTCAGTCTAAGATTAAAATAGAAAAGTCACACCTTTTATTTTATTCTTAGTGTTACACTCTTCCCCATCAGCATTAGTCAGGAAGGCAGCTCTTATATCAGCACCTTTGTCTTAACTTACATTAGTACTAGTGTAGTTATACATATCCCTTCCAAGCTCTATTCTGGCCTTAGAGTAGTTCCACACCGGTCCAACGGTTCAATGATGTGAGCAAGTCCCACACGCCAAACAATTGGCGTGTGGGACCCGCACACCAATTTTTTTTGGCGTGCGGGGCCTACACGCCAAAAAAAAGGGCATGTGAGACCTGCACGCCAAAAATTGGTGTGCACTCCCACACTCCAATTTTTTTTGGCGTGTAGACCCTACACGCCAAAAAAAATTGGTGTGCGGGTTGGCGTTGGTGTGCGTTTATCAACGCCCTTGTGACAATGCAACATAGAGTTGCCCATGACTCAATACAGGATCATGAAGTACAATACCTACATTTCCAATTTTCTGGCCTTGAGATTTAATTATAGTTACTGAGAAAGCCAGATTTACGGGGAATTGGTTCCGTATGAGCTTGAAAGGCAATCCAGACTCATCAGGGTCTGATATGAAGGGAATGTGTGGTATAGCCACCAAGTTGTTGACTCTATTTCCTGGGGAATTGATAAATGCACACCAATGGGTGCAGGCCCACACCCACGCACGCCCATCTACAGGCGTGCGACACCCCCAAGGATGGGCGTGCAGCCGCACGCCCTGCCGGGGAGGACTGCAAGCCCCTCAGCCGGAGGGAATCCCCCCGGTCAAGGAGGTTATACAGCCTCCTTGACCGGGAGAGATCCCTCCGGTCAAGGAGGTATACCCCTCCGGTCGAGGAGGTTGTATGACCTCCTTGACCGGAGGGATTCCCCCCGGCCGAGGAGGTCATACAACCTCCTCAACCGGGAGGGATCCCTCCCGGTTGAGGAGGTTGTATTTTCTGTAAGCCTTGTTGAGTGGTTTGGAGTGATTTCATATGCTAAATGCTCAAACTGGAATATGAGATGATTTCACCGGTGAAGTATTTATTGAATCCTTGCCATAAGCTCTGAGAGATGTTGACCATGAATATGAAAATTTTCAAACTCATGTCCATTATTGTATATGTAGAGCTGCAAGAATTTTGGGACTTCCTGAGACATTGGCATGAAGCTTCCAATGTTGTGGTGAATTTTCCCCTTCACCTTGAAAGTATATATACCTTGTCCTTGGTTGTTCAAAGCAGCTCTTGTAGCACAATTAATACCAAGTGAACTAAATGTAAAGTTGCTATTTATAAAATGTATGGAACTTATCAGTTTATTTCCTTGAGGCAAGTGGTCTTGAGTTGCATCTTTGAAAGTCTGGAGTAAATCTGGAGGAGGGGGTGGTTAATTTATGTTGATCCTCCCAGAGAAAGAGCAGAGGGAATTGGTCTTGCCTTGAAATAGTATGGCCTGGCATAATGGACATTGCCTCTCTCTTCTCAGTGTGTGTGGTCTGATACTTGGAACCTAACCCTGCAAAACTTTATCTGGGGAATGTTTTTGGCTACATAGTTTTCATTTTCATTCATTACAGGATGGTCATCCAAAACAGCACCTGCAGGATTTTCAAATCCAATCTGGGAAAGATGATGATCAACCGGATTTAGACCCTGTTCCCAATTGGTTTCTGGAATATCATCCTCCAAGTGTGGTGGTTGCTCTACAGAAGGAAGGTTTGAGGAGTTATCATAGTTGGCGTAGATATTAATCTGATTGTTGGGAGAAAGATTTTGGGAATGGACCAAGTTGGAAATGGAAACCCTGGAGGGGGATTTAGGAGTTTTATGAATTCTATTGGTCTGATTGGTAATTCCACGGGTGTGGTTATGAGATATCAGTTGAGTGATTTGAGACAATGGATGCCTTTGTGATGGGAAATGATTTTGATTCAACTGGATTGGGGAGTGAGTTGAATGGTAGTTTTGATGGGGAGTAAGTGAATGGATATGATGAAATCTCTGATGAGAAACTGAGGATGGTAGTTGATAAGATATTTTCTGGGACTTTGGGGATGGAACTTGCTGAGAGATTGGACAGGACCTTGAGGATTGGAGTTGGTGAGAGATTTGATGCGACTGTTGAGAGAATTGATGGGAATGTGGATGGTGTGTTTGAGGGTCATTGTGTAGATGCTGAAGATGGGAAGGGTGATGATTAATGATTAAACTAAATTGGAAGTGCTGATGACTTGGAGAATTGTGAGAGTTGAACAAATAAGAATTAGTTGCGGGAGATGATGGATGGTGGAAATGATTGGGGTTAGGGGTGGTGGGCAGATTGAACAGAGAATTCAAGTCCCTTTGACAAAACCTAGCCATGGCTGGAGAAAGGGTAGCAGCAGTTTGATAAATTAGTTGTTGGTAGCAAAATTAATTAAAAATGTGACTTGGTTGCCAGCAACAGTCTACAATGTGTGTACTTTGGTTGGTAGCAACATGATTGGTTGTTATAATGTGTTATTGGTTGTTAGCAACACTATTGGTTGCTTTAGTGAAGAAGTGTGCACAATGTCAAAACAAAAACCCTAAATAATTATGTAAAACAAACAGAAAGACAAAGAGCAAAACAAAAAGAGGGACAAAAGAAAAAGAATGCAGCTCATGCAAAAAAGAGCAAGAGAATTAAAAAAGAGCAAAAAAAAGCAAAGAAAAAAAAGGGAAAACAACTTCAAAAACAGAAAGCAAAACAAAAAAGCAAAGCAAAACAAAAACAAAACAAAACAAAACAAAACAAAACAAAACAAAACAAAACAAAACAAAACAAAACAAAACAAAACAAAACAAAACAAAACAAAACAAAACAAAACAAAACAAAACAAAACAAAACAAAACAAAACAAAACAAAACAAAACAAAACAAAACAAAACAAAACAAAACAAAACAAAACAAAACAAAACAAAACAAAACAAAACAAAACAAAACAAAACAAAACAAAACAAAACAAAACAAAACAAAACAAAACAAAACAAAACAAAACAAAACAAAACAAAACAAAACAAAACAAAACAAAACAAAACAAAACAAAACAAAACAAAACAAAACAAAACAAAACAAAACAAAACAAAACAAAACAAAACAAAACAAAACAAAACAAAACAAAACAAAACAAAACAAAACAAAACAAAACAAAACAAAACAAAACAAAACAAAACAAAACAAAACAAAACAAAACAAAACAAAACAAAACAAAACAAAACAAAACAAAACAAAACAAAACAAAACAAAACAAAACAAAACAAAACAAAACAAAACAAAACAAAACAAAACAAAACAAAACAAAACAAAACAAAACAAAACAAAACAAAACAAAACAAAACAAAACAAAACAAAACAAAACAAAACAAAACAAAACAAAACAAAACAAAACAAAACAAAACAAAACAAAACAAAACAAAACAAAACAAAAAGCAAAAAAAGGGTGTTAATAAAAAAACCCAGTTTTTCCGCGTTTACACCTGGTTTTACACAGCGGCAACGTCAAATTTGCTGCACAGCACACCCGTTTTTCTGCTTTTACACAGTGGCAACGTGAAATTTGCTGCACAGCACACCCGGTTTTCTGCTTTTACACAGTGGCAACGTCAAATTTGCTGCACAGCACACCCGGTTTTCTGCTTTTACACAGTGGCAACGTCAAATTTGCTGCACAGCACACCCGGTTTTCTGCTTTTACACAGTGGCAACGTCAAATTTGCTGCACAGCACACCCGGTTTTCTGCTTTTACACAGTGGCAACGTCAAATTTGCTGCACAGCACACCCGGTTTTCTGCTTTTACACCCAGTTTTTTTAATTATTTTTTTGCAGGAGGATTTTAATTTTTTTTCAGGATTTTAAAATTGTTCAATATACTTCCAGGGGTGTAGAAATTTATGGTATAAGGAGGGTAGAATTCTTTGTGACTAAAATTTCTTTTTTAAATCATTGGTTATACTTTGGACTCAATTTATTTCCAAACACCTTCACGCCTGTGTTTCAAGATATTTGGGGAGTTTTTAAATGGATTCATACACTTTAGAGGGTGAATAATTCATTGGAAACAAATACTGATTATAAAATTAACTTTTTATCAGATTTCATGACAAAGAAATGGAAATATAATGATACACAGAGGTATGGTACATTGTATGATGCTTTGGACTGTTACATGTAAGATAATTATTACACATTACATATGGGTTCAGGAATGTAATTCAGTTGTGATTCACCATTTTTAAGCATTTTCTAGTTGTTATTGTAGAGAAGTAGGGTTGGTAATTGGTATGTATTCCAGTAGGTGTTGCTCGGAGGAGACAGATGTAGTCTCCTCCGGCTGGCTGAGCCCCAGCCGAGTCTACCATGTGACCTAGGTCACAACAGTTATCAGTGGCTTTTATGAAAATTTCTCTTTCTTATACTTATTATTTGTGTGTGCATTCTTAGTCTGTACTAATGTCTCTTTGTTGTTTATTACATTTATTATTTATTAATAAATTATTAACTTGCAATTATGTCTCTTGCTTTTTATTTGATTTATTTGATTTATTTTATTCATTTCATTTCATTTATTCTATTTATTATATTATATTATATTATATTATATTTTGTTTATTTTGTTTGTTTTACCTGTTTTACTTATTTATCTTATTTGTTTTGAATAAAATTTTGAATGAGGATGATTGGGGAGGCTGCGCGCATCTTAGGCCACCCTCCATAATTTTGTTTTGTTTTGTTTATTTTACTTGTTTTACTTATTTATTTTATTTGGTTTGAATAAAATATTGAATGAGGATGATTGGGGAGGTCACGTGCATAAAATACCGCCCTCCATATGCTATTTGCATAAAAATTAAAAATTAAAAAAAACCGGGTGCACCGCGCAGCCGCAGCTGCGCAGAAAACCAGGTGTAAACGCGGAAAAACTGGGTTTTTTTATTAATGCCCAAAAAAAAAACAGCAAACCAAAATGAAAAAATGAGCAAAAAAAGCAAAAAAAAACAAAAGTGAAGACAAAAAAGCAAAAAAAATGGGGGAAAAAAAAATGAAGAAAATGAAGAAAAAAAAGTGAAAAAAAAGTGAAAAAAAAGTGAAAAAAAGTGAAAAAAAGTGAGAAAAAGTGAAAAAAAGTGAAAAAAAGTGAAAAAAAGTGAAAAAAAGTGAAAAAAAGTGAAAAAAAGTGAAAAAAACAGTGAAAAAAAGTGAAAAAAAGTGAAAAAAGTGAACAAGAATTAAAAAAGAATTAAAAAAAAGCAAAAAAAGCAAAAAAAAAATGTGAAAAAAAAACAAAAAAAAGTGCAAAAAAGTGAAAAAAAAACAATTACATATTTAAGTTTCTAATGTCACCCTTGGTGTTAGAAATTAAACAGGGAATGTCATCCTTGGTGTTAGAAACTGAACAAAGGTTTCAGGCTTAGTTTGGCTTGCAAAGGCCATTCCTTTAGTTATATATAGATTGGAAAGCCAATCCTTCTTCCCAGACTTTATTAATCCAAATGATAAGAGCCTTGCATTCATTGAATCAGCAAGTCATTTTGTTGGTTGCAAATTTACTGATAATAGTTTATTAGCAGTTCCCAAGCCTGTAGGAATCATGGGAGAAACATTTACACATGAGCATTTCGCCTGGCGGGACAGTATAGAAGCTGTATTGAATTGTATGAAGTTTCCAAATGAATGATTTGTGATAACAATTAGAATTCTAATACTTGTTATGGTAGCTTACCACTGCATCACCAAAAAGATATTTGAGAAATAAATTGTTGGATTTTTGGTAAACAGACAAGAGGAAGGGATGTTGTGAACATACTCTGCGAGACTCAAAAGATGGGGACTTTTTTTTTGAGGAGAACTGATGTTTTGTTATTGCTTGGACTAGGCTATGTTTTCATAGACTAGTTAAAAGTTTTCAATTTGTTGTTGAGAAACAAATAATGAATAAAAGATAATGAATAAAAGATGATGAATAAACTATGAGAGACGGAAAAAACAAGTTCTTGGAAGTAATTGACTAATCAGGCATCTCATTCTCTTTTAGACAAATCAGACAAATTAATCAAGAAAAAATGTTTTGATAAGTCACAAATCATTTGAGGCATTAATTCAAATTAATCAAATTTTAATAATCAAAAAATGACTTAAGGAAAAAGGAAAAAACAGCAATAAGAACTTGAGTTGTAATTACAAAAAACAAGTATAATATATGGTGTAGTCTAATATGTGTCAATTTGATTTAGTGAAAAAATAATAATGGAATTTTTTGGGAGGAACAGAACAGGGAAAACTCGACATATATTATGAAAAAAACTCCACTTTGGTTGTATGAACTATGAGAATTCCATGCAATGTAAGCAAAAAACAACTTTATGAAGGAGCTGCAAACAAGGCATGGAGATATGCATCAGAAATACACAAGCCTAACTAATATTTAAAGAATCCAGTGAAAATATTTGTCACAGTCAGATTCATGTAGAGTATTATTGGTGGGTATTTGTATGGGATACAGATTGTAAGGTATGAAGGACCACATCATTATCTTTTTTGTATCAGGATCTAAGGAAGAAGTGAATAATTGGGATTTTTTGGCATTGAGATGTGATTGATGGTCAGCATTGTTTTTGCGCTTTTGGTTTATTTGGTATAGCTCACTCACACTTTATCAAGTTTTATTTGCAGCAATCATCACCCAGATGATTAATCAACAAATAAAAAATGATCCCATGTAAGGTAAGTGGATTAGGAAGAGGCATAATCATATACATATTGAATTTAAGCAATCATTCCCAGATGATCAATCAACAATTAAAAATTATCCCATATGTGGTGATTGTATTTGTTCAGAGATGTGGAAAGAGTGATATCAAGTAATGGGTCAAGTGTTTATTAGCAAAGAAAATCTTGTTAATAATTACATCCAAGAAGAAGAGACCATATTACAATGTGAAGATATTTCTTGGCCAGCTGAGAGAAAGAGAGTGTTAAGGGGGATTGAGCTGGAAATGCAGGAAGTTGTGAATGGATAATTAGGGGGGATGACCAGCTAACCTATTTAAATAAAAAAAGTTGGTTTGATACACTTCCTCTCCTTGGGTTGATACAGAGACACCTTTAAGACTTCAAAAGAAACTAAGGTTTTGATTTCAATCAGAAAAAGATAAAGACATGACAAGAGAGAAAAGATAAGGAATGTACCTAAGGGCAATAACAAATTTGACCGGTGAGATAAGACAAAGATAGGATAACAATAGAAGGGAGGGAAGAAGGTCACGAGAGATTTTGAAGTTGTATGGATGAGTCAAATTTCAGTGAGTTAATCAGGTGTCGAGCAAGCAGGAAAATAGCTCGAGTGATGAGATGGGGAGAAGAATAGGGAAGAGGGGAAGTGATAATGTGTGATGTAGATGTCAGGTGTCGAGTGATAAGAACGCAAGTGACAAGATGGATGGAGAAACGGGTCAATTTTAGATAAGATAGGGGATGTAAAGTTAAAGTTGATGCAGATGATAAAGCGACGAGGTTTCTCAGGAGCTGGAGGCAGGATGAGAGGAGTTTGGGGTTTTTATAACTATGTAATGGGATTTGGTAGAGCTAGTTGTTTCAAATAAGATTTCGGATAAGCAAGATGTGGTCATGGCGTGATTGAGAAAAATCAGGTAGATGATAATGAACTTAGAAGATGGGAGATAAAAAAAAGAAGAAAGAAAAACTTTATCAAAGAGCTTTGACGTGGTAATCCGCATGGCCGCTACTAGAGGAAGAAAGCATGCTATTACTTTCAACAACACCCAAGGAGAAGAATCAGTTTGCCTCTTATCCTTGGGCTGATACTGTATCAACCCAAGGAGAGGAAGCAGTTCTCTTCTTCTCCTTGGGCTGATACTGTATCAACCCAAGGAGAGAAAGTTTTTTGCTTCTTCTCCTTGGGCTGATAATGTATTAACCCCATGGAGAGAAAGTGATTTGCTTCTTCCCCTTGGGCTGAGTTTTCATGGATGGGCTGGTTGGAGATTTGGTGAGTGAGTCAAGGTAAGGGGCTGGGGAGTGAGGGGAATTTCCGATTGGGTTAACGAGGCTATGATCACTGAGGAATTTTGACTGATTCTCCACCTCTCCCCACCCATTTTTGAAAAGGTGGTGATCCCAACGGGGGGTACTGCAAATCCAATGTTGGATTTACCACCTTGTTGGATCCACAATCCCGCTCTGCAAGAAGTGCCCCCAAGGTGTAGTGTTAGCTTTGGAAAATAACCGCTACACTAACAAGTGACATAATTGTTTTGTTGCTAACACATTTTGAAGTTTCCATTAGTGTAGAGGCATTAGATCTATGCTACACTATGCTAACTGTTAGCTTTTAGCTGATTTTTTTCCTGCTAAATTTTAGCTGGTAGCTGAAGCTTTTCCCATTACACTATGCTCAAATAGTGGACTTGTTTTGCCCGCTAACTTTTGGTTTCAGAAATTAACATTGCTGCTGAATAAAAGTTTTTGTTATGGCTTCAAAAGGTAAGATCCTGCTGCATTACATATCTTAGAAGAACATCCAACTTCTTTCTTTTGTTTGAATTGAAACCAGGACCAAAACTTTAGATCCAGAAAAGTGAACAACTGCAGTTGACATGCAGTGTGCTCCAACCAAGCTACCATTGTATCTCCGCCCATTGAAATATACAGCTGTTTGGGCACAGTTGCTGTGCCTGTTACACAGTGACTGTGCATTAAAGCTTGGTTGATTCTGTGAATCAACAAACTAAAGATGTAGTATTTCTGAGTTAGTAAATTGAATCAGAAATACAATAATAAAATAAGGAAGAAAATTTGTACCTAAAGGCAAGAGAAACAATTTAGAATGACTAGCTTAGAACATTGAACAAGAGAGATAATAGAATAAATAACTAAGAAGAAGATATTAGTTATTTGTTTAAACTGGTGATAGAGGAGTCAAAACATTTATTACCTACAAATTGAGTTCCAGCGCAAATGAGATGTGGGTGGAAGAATTCAATGAGAAGGGAATGATAAGTTCAGAAGTTGTTAATGTATAGGAGTATAGAGATTAGAAGATAGTGAAACTAGAAATAAATAGAAAGGGGTAAGAAGAAATAAAGAAGAAATAAAGAAGAGAAAGCAATATAGGAAGGAAATGATTTCAATGGATGAGACAGGTGACTGAGGAAGAAAAAAGTAACAACTATGTGAGTTGTGTGTTTCCTGAGAAAGAATTTTCTCAGTAGTGAGGGAGTTTACACCAGGAAAAATAAGTTGTCACCTGACGTCTGGTGACATCAAGAAACAATGGCTGTAGCCTGTTTCTAGCTCTGATTCCCCTCCGACTAGGCTACGATGGCCCCTTTGTGCCCTAAAAGGGGCTGTACATGAGGCCAACATTGCTACTAATGGGCAGCTCATTGAACCTAGGCTGATGTCACCTGTAGTCTAGTGACAATTCATTTTTCCTGGTGTTATATGATGATTCAAAAGAGGATTGAGCGGGAAGAGTCTGAAGAGTCTTGATGATCCAAGCAAGAGAAATATTGTTTTTGACTAAGAAAGATGACAATGTAGAGGATCTAGAGTAAGTAAATTCTTATTTAGATTACAACTGAGTTTTGGACATGGAGATCAAGCGCGTATGCGCAACAAGTTGCAGAGGGAGAACAAGTGGATCATCCAGATCTCAACAGATTCACCCTTTGACAAAGGTTAGAGTAACGCCATCAGCTTCCTTAGAGTTTGCACATGTTGACTGCATTTGTACTCTTCAGGATCTCTTGTCACCCGCCATGTTTTGCGGTATAAATTGATCCATTGGGTAAATGACTGCCTGGAAACCTTAACTCCCAGAGGAATTTGGATGAAACTCTGGGAGTGATTCTGGAGATTCATTCAAATGGTTGCAATCTTTGTTGACACCTCATATTGTCTGAAAGGCATTTCTGTGGGGAGCTGTAGAGAAATGATCATAGCAGATGGGGTGACAGTAGAAATAGTGATAATATAACATGTGAGGGGGGCGTACCTGCAGCCTCAGGAGGTGAGATGAATTGGAAGACGAATCCTGCCGGTGGTTGCCTACTGTCAGATATTGGGCAGTCTGGGCAGAAACCCTCTGCTGGGACAAAACTGCTGTCCCGCTTGCATGTTAAATGCATACCTGTGGATGCGCAAAATTGTTTTTGTCCAACATATTCCAAAACCACAATATTTTTAAATACAATAAATACTCTACACATCCCAAAATATATTTCCCCTTGGTGGAGTTTTCTTACTTCCATTTTCTATATTTTTGGTACAAGAGTCCACAGGGTCAAGTTGCCAATGAGCTGACCCGCACAACGGATTGCCAAGCGCAACCTTATTCCTCACAACTGCCGTGTAGAGAAAAGAAAAGAAGAAAAAACACGAGCAAAGATAAACCTAAAATGATGATGAACAAGCTAAACCCACAGCAATTCCACCTTATCATACCTACTGCTGTTCAGCCCCGTACTGAGACATGTCACTTTGTCTCAACAGTGCATACCTGGCGCTACCTATTGTCGCTTTGCAGCCAAATGATATTAGTATCAGGACGTTTGTTGACACAAACTGGGGAGAAGAGACTTCCCGCTCAGCACATGAATTCATCTCCACAGTGTGGGGATCTCCAATGCCTTGGTCGTTGAACAGACAAAGCTGTGTTGCGCGCTCAACGTGTCAGGTTGAGTACATTGACGTTATTCTTTGCTTCAAGAGATGCATGTACATTATTGTCAGTTCTATCTAAGTTCTGCAGGCTTGCGCCGCCGTTGCCACTTTGCGACAATAGGGAAGCCGTTCAAATCAGCTCCGACTGCGGTACTTGGCAGGCTCATAGTTGGCTGCGATGATCATACACCCCCGCATCTGTCCAGCATTGGGTTCACCGGTGATTTGGTTATATTACACAGATAATCCTAATTGGGAATTACATTCCTCACTTCTGTCAAGATCAACCTCTGACTACTACCAGTTCTAAAATTGTGTTATTCCATGTTTTGTTTTGCTTTGAGTCATTCCATGTTCTATCCTCTTATACAATATCTTTTGTTTTTTTCAATTCTTTATTTCTGTTTCTAAGGGGTTCATTTTTTCTTGTGATCAATTTCCAAGTCTTTTTTTATTTATTTATCTTTTTGGTCATTCTTGTGGTTGATGAGGGGGGAAGGAGTGTAATGTCAAAATATGAGTTTATTATATTTTCCCATATCTTTATACTAATTACTTTTGTCTATGTTTATAGTTGGTTATGGTTTTAATTTCTCATCAACCAAATTGGATATGTATTTATGTACGTACACTCTCTAAAACTATAAGCCTTCCTCCGGGGGATTTTTTCTTCTAAGTCTATCAGCATCCATCCGTAGCTGCTCTACAGTCCCACTGTGGGTTCGATCCACGTTCAGCAGTACGGAAGCCCACATGAGACTCTGAAAAATGAATACAGCAGGGATACACAGCTGTAAAATCATTTGAACCCTGGCCATCAGTCGAATAGTGTAATCTGTCCATCATACAGTCACTGCTCAGCCGACCTGAGCCAAGGACATATTACTCTGTCCGATCGATTCTCCGCTAGAGCTAAGTTATAGCAGTCTGCTATAAATCCTTGCCCCGCTTGGTGATGAGAAGCCTTCTGAAACGATCAGGGTCGATGTCCAACTCGTTCTCACCTTTACCGTGGCCAATGCCAATGTGGGGTCTGCTGGTGTTTGAGTGCCGCTTCAGATCATGACTTTTTTTTTTTCTTTGGCCGGCCACCCCAATGCCATCTCAACCACCTCGATCCAACAGCACCTGAGGGACTGTAAGATGTAACTCCGAAAGGGGCTACCTCACATAAAGTTTCTCGTCCTGTTGGTGGTAGGACTTCAAAATACAGCTAGCCCATGATCCTTTCCCAATTTAGATACATATCAAAATTCATAACTTGGGGAAATCGAAAACCACGGACAATCACCCCATTAAGTTGATCACTGCGTCAACGAAGAGTGTAGAGTGTGTAAACAAAAATATTTAAATACGAAATACTAATAAGCTCTGGGAAACCAACCCGGGATTGATTTATAACCACACGTCTGTCATCCAGCATCTCAATCCAGTCCTCCATCCACCAAGCATTTTACTTCCTCCTGCCCCTTCATTGCGGCATGGTCAACTCCTATCGATCACCCAGACAATCCGGTCTGGCAAGACTCTCAATCTTCCTCTTCCTTGGCGCTCCAAATCTAACTATCATCAAGGCTGCTCTCAATCAATCATCCGATGCTTCGAACGTAGCCAATCTACCCATCAATCCAACAAGTCCAGCTCCACCCCTCGTTCCTAGCCAAGCTATCAACGCCACCACCACCGCTACCTCCAATTTTGACTTTCAAGTGATCCCAGCTCCGCCCGGTTTTGAATCTTGGACATCACCCGTGGTGTACGCGATCTGCTCCCCCTCAACTCCATCCAGCTATCACTCCCTTTCTACTTCTTCTTCTTCTTTTGGTTGATTTATCAAAAAACTCTTAACCCTTTGTGGTCCAATCATACTTGACATCAACTTCCAACTTCCTTATACACAACTTATCATCTCATGCTTTGCTAACATTTACTTTATTCAAATCGTACTTTATTAACCACAGCCTTCCTTCGCCGGCTCAACAAGGTCCCTCCCCTTGGACTAATGCCATCCAACGCGCCAAACAGTTTGTAGCTCAGCTTACTGTCGAGGAAAAAGGTGAGCCCACTTTGTAGACTGGATCATCAAAAATGAATATTTTGAAAAATAATCTAAAAATATGAATAAACAAAAACAAAACAAGAAGCAGAACTGAATAAAATAGTCCAACTGAGCCATTTTAAACCATTTGTAAATCTCTTCCATGATTATGTAATTCAGTCAATTTGACAACTGGGGCTGGAATTCAAGGTCGATGCGTCGGCGAAACAGGAACCGTGCCGAGGTTGGGCTTCAATCGGCCGATTTGTTTACAAGATGGACCGGTTGGTGTTCGTTTCACGGACTTCAACTCTGTCTTTCCGGCTGGCATCAATGCCGGGGCTACCTTTGATAAAACGCTCATGTTCAAGCGGGCGCAAGCGATGGCGAATGAGTTTAAGGATAAAGGCGTCAATGTTTTACTAGGTATGCACTGGCTGGTTGACGCTTTTTTTTTGTCTAAATGTTTCTGCAAGCAAAACAAGACTCAAGACACCACCGGCTGATCTCATTTAGCACCAATGACTAACCTCTTAAGAACACCCGAAGCCGGTCGCTCTTGGGAAGGTAACTAGCACGTGTAGAAATTCACAGATAGTTTTTGTCGGTCTGATTCTAACTTGAGTCTATCTTACAGGTCCGGGAGCCGACCCATACATGGCAGGTGTTGCCACGACACAGGCAGTACTTGCTATACAATCCACTCGAGTCTCGGCTTGCGTCAAGCATTACATTGGGAACGAACAGGAGCATTATCGAGGAGGAAGTGGTGGGACAGCCTCTAGCTCAAACATCGACGATCGCACCCTTCGTACGTTCAGGCCCAGCTCATCATTTTTTCTTTCTTTCTTTCCGTAAATCATAACTAACGTATTATTACTCCAGGTGAACTGTATGATTGGCCATTCGCTGAAGCAATCCAGGCCGGAGTGGACTACATCATGTGCTCTTACAACCGAGTCAATCAAACCCAAGCTTGTGAAAACTCCAAGCTAATCAATGGTATTGTCAAAGGGGAATACCAATTCCAAGGTGTCATCGTCACAGATTGGGCAGCGGCCATATCAGGTGTCAGAGTGGCTTTGGCTGGTACTGACATGAATATGCCTGGATTTATGGCATACGGTCAACCATCAGAGCCCAACCCTTCCACGGCCAATAGTTCTTATTGGGGATTGAGGATGATCGAGGCTGTCAACAATGGCTCGGTTCCGATCCAGAGGCTGGATGATATGGCCACCCGTGTTCTGTCGACTTACTACAAGCAAGGTCAAGACAAGGATGATTACCCGAGGCTGAACATGATTAGTATTGGACAAGGCACCCCCGAAGAACAAGTCAGGTTAAACAAGCATGTTAACGTCCAAGGAGACCACTATAAGTTAATTCGTGAAATTGGAGCAGCATCAACAGTTTTACTCAAGAACACCAACCACACCTTACCGCTCAAATCACCAAAGGAGCTGAGAAGTGTTGTAGTGATTGGAAGCGATGCAGGCGATAATCCTCGGGGTATCAATTCTTGCCCGGACAGGGGATGCAACAGTGGTACACTAGCAGCGGCATGGGGCTCGGGTACCGCAAACTTCCCGTACTTGATCGCACCAGCTACGGCCATTCAGAACTACTTGATGCAGGCCAATCCAACGATCTCTTATCAATCGATCTTCGACAATTACGCCTACAACGAAATTGGCAATGCTAGCGCATCAGCCGATGTTGCCATTGTACATGTCAACTCCAACTCAGGCGAAGGCTACATCACTGTTGAGGGAAACGCCGGCGACCGAAACAACATTTCCTTGTGGAACAATGGTGACGATTTGATACTTAGAACCGCTCAAGCTTGTAACAATGTTGTCGTTGTCATTCACTCCGTTGGCGCAGTCGACATGGAAGCTTGGATTAATCATCCCAACGTGACAGCCGTTCTGATGGCCGGCTTACCAGGACAAGAAAGTGGAAACGCGGAGGTCGATGTGCTGTGGGGCAAAGTCAATCCAGTTAAGCAGCTTGATTACTTTCCCTCGTGCCTTTGCTACCTGGCTGGTCGTTTGCTTATATCCCAAATGGTTTAATCTGTTAACCTCGATCCCTGTTCAGTCGGCAAGATTACCCTACACCATCGCCAAAAAACGCTCAGATTATGCTGCGGACGTTCTTTATAATTCGACCATGCCAGTCCCTCAACTAAACTACGCTGAGCAACTACAGATTGACTACCGTCATTTTGATACGAACAACATTGAAGTTGGTCATATTCACAATTTGGTATCATCATTTAGCCCATAATTACCTTCTGACGCTCTTCGCTTTCAAAATTCAATCATCACTTTCGTGCTTTATCAAAGCCTCGATTTGAATTTGGGTTTGGCTTGTCATACACAACCTTCAAGTATGACTCGTTAAAAATCGCTAAATCAACCCAGGCCCACACCCAGTTCAGTCCTCCTGCGGTACCATCGCCGCAAAAATCAATTTCTCTAGACCCATCACCTAGCACGGCAGGTCTTTATCAAAACATTCTCACCGTGGAATTCCGGATCTGTAACACCGGCCAAGTCCCTGGTAATGAGGTTGCTCAAGTGCGTGCATCTGACTACCCCTCGAGCGTGTTTGTAAATGCTTATAACAAGACAGACGATAGCTAATATCCTCGATTCTTACTTGCCGTGCCTCAAGTTGTATGTTGGCTTCCCCGCTCAGGTCAATGAGCCACCCAAGGTCCTTAGAGGGTTTGAACGAGTGTTCATACCCCAGGGGCAAACCACATCTGTCTCTCTGCATCTTCGAAAGAAAGATTTGTCTTACTGGTGTGGCTCGTTTCACTGTTGGCCACGCAGATATTTTTCAAGGTTGCACCAGCTGATATGTATTTTCATCATTTGTCCATCATTCACACTCTGCAGGGACGTAATCTCACAGTCATGGAAAATCCCGAACGGAAAGTTCAAGTTCATGGTTGGCAGTAGTAGTCGACAAATCCTCCTGCACGATGAGCTCGAACTCTAAATCACTTACATACTATTGACTCGGAAACTTGCTGAGGCATACTCATATTGTAACTTTCTTTTTCTTTTTCCCTGGTTGGTGCCAGGGAACTATTCATCCATCTTGCCACCGCATTTCTTTCGATTCTCATGATGCAGCAATATTTCCCTTTTTACATTTAGAGGTCGTCTCAGCCCACCGTCATTGTATTCCAACTTTTTTTTTTTTTTCATAGCAAAGCTTCTCATCATGTGTTACCAATTGCTGAACACTTGCAAGATGCCCACAGACATCATTGAGAGAAATTATATGTGTTCAAACCTGGTAACTTTTACCAGGCATGCTAGCTAGGACATTCTCTGGCTATGTTGATATGCAAAGGCCTGGTTTTCATGAAACTTGCCGTCAGTACTGGCCACTGCGCACACAGCGGTGTTTAAACATGTTCTCAAGTTAGCCCAAGCCACCGACTTACAAAGTTCTTCCCGGCTACATAGTCTGATTCTTCCGCAAGTACCCAAAAAGATTGCGACGAGGTGAGCTAACTCCAGCTACACCAGTAGTATAATTATCTCGTTGCTTATCCCCAACCAAAAGGCGCCAAACTTGAGTCAGTTTTTTAATCACATCCCAAAGGGTGCTTATGTTGGCCGTACACTGTACATACAGAATGGGTAAAGTTCACGTTTGCAGCCTTTAATGTCCGGGGAAGGTCCGCTCCACATTGGATCGGCAAGAATATCAAAAGAAGAAAATGAGCATACCCCAGCTCCTCTAATGTCTTTTGTCCAAGCGTCTTCCTTGGACGGTTACACTTATTAATTTGACCAGTGTTCAAGATATCATCATCTCCACATCCCTTACGCGCCGCCTCCCGAAGTTTGCGCGAGCTATGTCATCTAACTTGATAAGATATTTGTTCCTACTGATTGCTTATTCAAGTCTAGATATCTTTAACGTTCAAGCTGGTCTGATCGATCATCCCCAAGAGCAACAGGGAGACGATGATTTAACGTCTGCTTCGTTTGATCGATCAACCCTGGATTCTTCGGATGATGACAATAGCAACGATGGTATGAGTGCTACTTCAAAATTTAATTTTGAGGTCATGGCCGCTCCAACTGGCTATGAAGAATGGACTTCACCGGTCGTGTGCGCACTTGTCTTATTTTCTGCTTTAGCTGTTTACTTTTCTGCCCTCGGTATTTAAATCGACCTCGAGACGATTGATTTATTTATTACTAAAATCTCAACTATATATCCGCTTCTGATAGTGAAGAATTGAATTAACCAGGTGGAACTCTTTTAATTGGTTTGATGAACATTTCAGGCTCCCAGCACCTTCCCAACAGGGTAGCTCTCCTTGGACGGAGTCCATCGAACGCGCCAAGGAGTTTGTGGCTAGACTGACCATCGAAGAAAAAGGTAAGCTGGAGATCAGAGGAGCAACCGGATTTGACCTTCGATATATCTTTTCTTCTCAGACTGAGTGGGACCCAGTCTAACAGTTTCCCTTTTCCGCCTGACTCCATCCAAAAGTTAACTTGACCACCGGCTCAGGCACCCAAGGCAGATGTGTCGGGCAAACGGGGTCCGTGCCCAGGCTGGGCTTCCACCAATCGATTTGTTTACACGATGGCCCAGTTGGTGTCCGATCAACAGATTTCAACTCCGTCTTTCCCGCTGGAATTAATGTTGCCGCCACTTTTGATAAAACTCTCATGTTTAAACGAGGTCAAGCTTTGGGTCAGGAATTTAGGAATAAAGGTGTTAATGTTGCGCTTGGTTAGCATTGCGTGTAGTGGATTTTTTTCGTCGTACAGACTGCTCACAGCCATCTTGAAAATGGCCAATAAAATTGAACAGACATCTCATCTGTGATTTCGATTTACCCCTTTTGCTGATCAGTACCGATGACTAACCTCATGAGGACTCCCGAGGCTGGGCGCTCGTGGGAAGGTAAACCAGTTCTGTCCATCCAAAATGGTCTCAACTGTTACTAACCTTCGAAGTCTAACCTCTAATTCAGGTTCGGGAGCCGACCCTTATGTGGCAGGCGTTGCCGCTACGCAAGCAGTTCTCGGCGTTCAATCTACCCGCGTCTCGGCCTGCGTCAAGCATTACATTGGCAACGAACAGGAACACTATCGAGGCGGGAGTGGTGGAATCGCTTCCAGTTCTAACATCGACGATCGCACACTACGTGCGTTCACTCTCAGCCTGCCTTCAGCCCTCTCTTCTTCGAAATTAAAATAATTGCTTCTGTGGCTGCAGGCGAAATGTATGATTGGCCATTCGCTGAAGCAATCCGGGTCGGAGTTGACTATATCATGTGCTCTTACAACCGAGTCAATCAAACCCAAACTTGTGAAAACTCCAAGCTAATCAATGGTATTGTCAAAGGGGAATACCAATTCCAAGGTGTCATCGTCACAGATTGGGCCGCGGCCATATCAGGTGTCAGAGTGGCTTTGGCTGGTACTGACATGAATATGCCTGGCTTCATGGCATACGGTCAACCATCAGAGCCCAACCCTTCCACGGCCAATAGTTCTTATTGGGGATTGAGGATGATCGAGGCTGTCAACAATGGCTCGGTTCCGATCCAGAGGCTGGATGATATGGCCACCCGTGTTCTGTCGACTTACTACAAGCAAGGTCAAGACAAGGATGATTACCCGAGGCTGAACATGATTGGTAGTGGACAAGACAGCTCCTCAGAAGAACAAGTCAGACTGAAGAAACATGTCAACGTCCAAGCCGACCACTATAAGTTAATCCGTGAAATTGGAGCAGCATCAACGGTTTTGCTCAAGAACACCAACCACACCTTACCGCTCAAATCACCAAAGGAGCTGAGAAGTGTCGTAGTCATCGGAAGCGATGCCGGCGATAATCCTCGGGGTATCAATTCTTGCCCGGACAGGGGATGCAACAGTGGTACACTAGCAGCGGCATGGGGCTCGGGTACCGCAAACTTCCCGTACTTGATCGCACCAGCTACGGCGATTCAGAACTACGTGCTCCAGGCAAATCCATTTCTCAGCTACCAAACCATCTTCGATAACTATGCCTACGAAAGAGTCGCTGATGCTAGCGCCCAAGCTGATGTCGCAATCGTGCATGTTAGTTCAGATTCAGGTGAAGGCTATGTGACCGTTGAAGGAAATGCGGGTGATAGGAGCAATATTAGCTTGTGGTATAACGGCGATGATTTGATCCTTAAAACTGCCCAAGTCTGCAAGAATGTGGTGGTCGTCGTTCACTCAGTCGGTGCAGTTAATATGGAGGCTTGGATCGATAATCCCAACGTAACGGCTGTCTTAATGGCCGGGCTACCCGGTCAAGAAAGTGGAAACTCTGAGGTTGATATACTGTGGGGGAGAGTAAACCCAGTTGAGTATTCCTATTGACTTTGTGTGTGTGTGTGTGGGGGGGGGGGGGTATAGCTTCCCTTCTCTATAGACGTTATCAATTCTAACGTAAGTCTTGTCTCCATTTTAAAATCGTCTCAAACCATTTGAACACATGTCACCTTCTTCTCCTAGTCCGCAAGACTACCATATACGATCGCCAAGGAACATTCAGACTATCCGGCTCGTGTGCTTTTCAATTCCGACTTGAAAGTACCTCAAATCACTTACTCAGAGCAACTCAGGATCGATTATAGGCACTTCGACACCTACAAGATCCAAGTTAACTATTTTCACTGTCCATAATAATCATAATAATCAGACACCAACAGATTTATATCTATATATGCTTACGTGCTAACGGTTTTCCTCTATCACTCTCGTTTGAACCACAGCCTCGTTTTGAATTTGGATATGGTCTGTCTTACACGACCTTCAAGTATCACTCGTTGAACATTTCCAAATCAAACAAAGGCTCTTCTCGAGGGAAAACTCGAATCATGTCCTCCAAAACGACATCATTATACGCAAACATGATCAACCTGCAGTTCAGGATCACTAACACGGGTGCGATTTCTGGACACGAGGTTGCCCAAGTGAGTCAGAGTTGGCTGTTTTTTGTTTTGATTGATTGATTTTGATCACTGAAAATGATTTTAACCTTTACTCTTATATATATATCTTAGTTATACGTAGGATTCCCTGACCAAGTCGATGAGCCACCCAAGGTACTCAGAGGTTTTGAGCGAGTTTTCTTGGGTGAAGGGGAGACCAAGCGAGTATCGATTGAATTAAGGAGGAAGGATCTATCGTATTGGTAAGTTTTTTTTTTAAACAAAAAAAAGGTTACTCTCTTTCTCCCAAAGAGGATGATTTACATCTTAGATGTTTTAAATTGTGTATCTTAGGGACGTGTTTAGTCAATCCTGGAAAATCCCAAAGGGCTCGTTCAAATTGATGATCGGTTCTAGTAGTCGTCAAATCAATTTAAGTCAAGAGTTAGAGATTTAAATCAATAAATCTCTCATTTATTCGAAAGAAATCCCGGAAGATTTTAATCGAATCTATTCCATGCTTTTTAATAATATGTTAAATATATGTGTCTCAGTACTGACATTCTCATTAGACATTTTTTTTGTTTGTTTTTGTTTTGAGTTTCCATCTTTTTGATCTCTCTTTGGAAGTCAAAGCTATTCCTATAAGATAACTCAGATTTCAGAGAGGGTTGAAGGATAAGGTTAGCTAATGATAAGTTGGGAAGGTTAAGGTTCAACGACAAAAACTCCTCGGAGATAATAACAGAAGTTGTAAGGTAGGTCCGTGTGGAGAGAGAGAGATTGCTCCGAACTTGGAAGTGTGGATGATGATGATGATTAAGGTTTATATGATTTTAAATAATTATATTAATTTGTAATCTGTTCAAAAGTAGTGTCTTGGTTTTTTTTTGTTGTTGTTGCTGTATTTCAACTTAAAAAAAAATTGAGCTTGGACAACCGGATACCCAAGCCTCAAGAAATTTTATTATTATTTTTCCACCTGAGTCCTTAAGTTCTTAAAGATTTATAGCTCTTTTAAGTTTTGCCAAGACCATTATCCATCCAGCTACCTCCTTCATAGTCATACTCCTTCATAGTCATACACCATCTTAATCTTGCTCATCTTCGATCTACTCCTACCGGCACAACACAACACAGCACAGCGCACCCTCCTTATTATCAACAGTTTCAAGAAAATCACAAAACACCACTCACTTCCATCCACACACACACATATTTATTTATATTCTTATACATAAAATATTTATAAGCTTCTAAACCTTAGACCTTACTCTTTAAGTGTGAGATCAAATTAATTAAATATTTATTTATAACTGTTGTACCCTCAACACAAGAGTTCAATAATTTAACCTATTTCTTCACCAACCTATAAGCAACCATGGTCTCACACGTCGAAATATCTCAACAGTTGACACAAGATGGCAAGTCAATTCGAGTGATCAAAATCTTGGAAATCTCTAGGAATCAAACCCTAGAGTCCAAGAAACAATCCATCGATCATCATCATCGACCATCGGCTCCAAATCAGTTCGAGCGTCTACCAGACGAGTTACTCGAACGTATCATAAACTTTGCTGGGATCAGAAATACTACCTCGGCCGTTATCAAGATGGACCCTTACGAGGCAGGTTGGAAGGACGAAGAGGAGGTCATTCAGTAAGTTTCCAGTCACTCACTCACACACACCTGTGATTACTCACCCTTGAGCTGACCCCCAAGTTATTTCCTACTAGGGATGCAATCGGCTTTAGGACTTGTATGGCAACCCTCCGTCTGGTCTGCTGGCGGTTTTTCCATCTGGCAACACCCCTGTTCTTAAGACGATTGGTGATCTGTGATCCAAACTGGTCTCATCGTCCACTCGATCTGATTCAGAGACTAACTCAACTCCTCAGTACTACCACCACTCGTTCATCAACCAGAACTAGTAATAGTAACAACGCCCAAGAAAGGTTGTCGATCAATCAAATTCCCAAACATCCTAGCTTTCAATCACCCTACGGTCATCACGTCCGACAGTTAATCATTTCCAATCGAACGATCCCAGCCAGATTGGTATGCCAAGTACTAGAGACCATCCATTCCTTGCTCCCAAATCTTAGCTCACTCGGTGGTCTCAGTCTGAGCCACATGCCCAGGTTACTCAGTCCAACCATCCGCTTTCCACGTCTGCTTTCGATCACCGGAATCGATCTGGCAGCCTCCTCAGAGCTTTGGACTCTAACACAGGATCATTACCCGCTCATCGATTCAACAGAGACCCAGAGGCTCTTGGCTGGTCCCAATCAGTTCATCTCTCAGGAAGTCTTCCTCGGAATCTTGAACCATCACCCTCACATCTCTTACCTCTCCTGTCGCGGATTACAGATCGACGAAGCCGGTGCAAATCGCCTTTCGGCCCTCCTACGCGCCAACCAATACTCGATCGCCTTGATGCCCCCATCCTTACGTACCGAAGAATTCACAGGACTCAAGATGTTGCATATTGGTCTTAATTCTGTAATCGACCTTCAACTCGTTAGATTATTACCCCATGTAGCACCCCATCTACAGCAGTTTGTCAAAACGTTATCCTAAGAACCAGTCGATCAATCTATCTATCAACTAACACAGCTCAATCCATCTCCCCTTAATAGGTTACATATCGATGCGGGTTGTAAATTGGAAGATAAATCGACCGATAGCTCTCGCGCCTGGTCAATGAACGAGCTCCTTGGGATGCTTCCACGACTCACTCATCTCACCTTTATTGCTCAACACAATCTTCCCAGTCGACATGGCTCATTAGGGTGGGCTTCGTCCAATGAACTCCTCAGAGTAAGCGTTCTGCTTGGACTGATGATCTTGACCGAATGCTAATAACTTCTCTCACTTTCCCAACCATCCGATAACTTGGTCTTCCTGTCTCTTCGTTCACTCTTTTTTTTCTTCTTCATATCCTTTCTTTTCCATTCGTTTCAAGTTCTCACCGTGTGCCCAATCACTAAATCTACGAATGGATTCATTCACAACAGCCAAATTTTTTGACAGTCTCATCGACGACACGATCACTCTTTGCCAGCTAAACGTCTGGCATCGACCCACGCTAAATCTGAACCCAGCTTCAGAGAGCTGGTCGATCATTTCGTTTGACTCTCCCAAGAGACTTCTCAAACTAGGCCACGCCGTCCGGACGATGAAGAAGGCCGGGCTCGAATGGCCAACGATTGACAATCAACAGAGAGACCTTTGGCTGAAGCTCAAGGCCTTGACTGAGCTAGATTTGTTCGAAGAACACAGGCTTGATGACTCTTGCGATGATCTCTGAAGTCGTGATAGTTTTTTTTTTCTTTTTTTTTTTCGAAATCTTCCTCTTTGGAAACCACGGTTCTATAATGTTGTAATGTTTACCCCAGCCAAAATCCCCATATCGCAACATCCCAAGCACCTGGTCAATCCCTTTTGGCGGGCTCCAAAGGCTACAGAATAGGTTTATATTTCTCCCCCCTGCTATCTAGTGCTTCTCTTCCTTCCTCCTCATCAGATCACATACAGCATTCCAAAAAAACAACACGATGAATTTTTAAATAATTTTGTTTTTTTTAGTTCGTTCTTGCAACCTCATCATGCCCTCTTATTCTCATGTTACATAATTGCCCCCCCCCCCCCATTCCCATTCCCATTCCCCTCCTCTTTTTTGTCGATCCTCCATCGGAACTTTTCGTATTTGATTATCGTATATATTCCACATTGAGTTGAAAGCTCCGGATCGCAAATGTAATTAGTCTTCGCTACTTATTCTATGTATCAAAGTACACATTAACAGTTTATATTCTTACAAACAATTAAAATGGAATCCATAAAACTATCCACGAACAATTTTATGCGATCCAACCCCGTCTCCGAATTGGAGAGATGAGTAAAAATCTTAACAAGCAATGTTTTCCCGAGGTATGACACGGGCAGATGGCCGAGTGGTCTAAGGCGCTAGTTTTAGGTGGATCTGACCATCAAATCACTAGTCTTCGGGCGTGGGTTCAAATCCCACTCTGCTCATTTTTTTCCTCAGCTGGTGGCTGACTGGATGCACCCTTTCCAGAGAGGCATGGACACGCTCCTTGTGAGGGTGTCAGGTCACAAGAGCCCGTCCTGTCACCATGACACTTGGGGCTTGGCCGACTTTGACTCGGGACTAGCGCCTCTGCTGATGTCTCCTTGGAATTGCAAAGCAAAGCGGGGTGTACAGCCTGTTGGAGGATCTCCAACAGACCTCGTGGACCGCGCAAGTTTTGATGGACTCGTTTGGTTGCTCAATATTTTTGGGGTCCAACATACCCGTTGAGTGAGTGATCCCGGGTCCATCCCCATCCCAAACTAATAAAGTCCCTGAACCTTATTACAATCGCGCGGGGAACTAGGACGTAGAAAAATCAATCATGTCCTAATCAATAGACTCTGGTGAAGAAGGGGATATAATCTTCTTATTATGATCCAGAGACTGATCAAGAACCCTAGCACAGAAGTGAAGTGATCCAAGTTGACATAGGAGAAGACTCTGTTTCTATTATGAAACACACGTGGTGAGTCAGTCAGGATCGTCCTCAGAAATGGAATGAATCAACTAAGTGTTGGTCGGTGGACTTTTTTATGATACCAAACTGCTTACCCATAAACTAGACACGGGGATTGAATTGTTATACCTTAGGGAAAACCAGCTATTCTACAGTAATATTTAATAAACAAAAAAAGATTGTTTCTAAAGGTACTCTTATAAGATATTATTGGTGATTTTTTCTCTCTCCCTTTCTCTTGTATTAGTGCAGATGTTTTTTTAAATATAAATTATCCAGACTGGAAATATTATCTATTACCAGTACCTACTAAACTTTAAAGCCAAGTTTATTAGTTGTCATTCATCCAAGAAACCAATAGGAAATATACCTATACGTCTCTCATCTTCCCTGATTCCAGAGGACCCCTACAGTTGAATGTTGAGTTTTTTGTAGCACAGGATGCTGCCATTGCTGATTATCTCATATTAAGAAATGGCAGTTTTTTTGGCATATATATGGTTTTGATATCTTATGATAGATACTTTCTTCAATACTATTGGAGCAGATAATTGTGGAAAAAGACAATTGCAAATATGGAATATTGGACATATACAAGATTGATGAACTTGCCCTCCCTCCAGATCTGAAGAAAGATATAATAATCAAGAACATGTAGCTTTCAAAAAAATAATAATCATATTTCTCACATGCCTCTATTAGTGAAATATTGGATGATGAGGAACAACTAGATATCCTTAAAATATGTTATAATAATCAAGAAGCATTCTGTACAACTGCAGAATCTATAGGACGTGTACTAAACCATATCCACCAGTTTTGAGGAGCCCTCCTTATCCCTCTAGTCCAAGATTTAGGTTAGCTCTACAAAATCACATTAAAGAACTCTTAGAATTAAATGTTCTTGGGGAAGTGGGTCACAATGAACAATTAGATATTCCAACTCCTGCTAATATATGCTGGCATGATGAATAATCCAGAATGGTAGGTGATTTTCAGAGCTTCAAATAATACTATTAAAGCTGATAATTACCCAATACCTAGAATGGTATTGAAGTGTCACAGATCTAGACTCATCTGCTGAACAACTGCAGCAGCTTAAGATACGCAAACCGTTAGATAATGAGATAATGAGTTCTGAAATCTAATCATGTAGATAGATATATCACCACTTGTTCTCAATTTTAATTTTCTCTTTCTTCATTCAAGTGTCACCATCCTTGTCTCTCCAACTCGCGCTCATCCACACTTGTCTCGTTCTCACAGGTCTGATCTAGTTTCTTGTTATCTCAGTCAACTGCTCCTTCAACTTATTTTTTCTTTGTTATCATTTCATTCAGGTGTGGCTTTTCTTACTCATCACTCGGGGTAGTGTTCCTGAGTCTCACTCCTCTGTGGTTCTTCATAAGAACTACATCCACCTTCTCTGTCTTTAAATAGATCATTCCCTACATCATCTATCTAAAGCACACTATACCACTTTGATGGATGTAATGCAATTTTTTAATCAGATCCCTATTGATGTAGACAGTTTATGAGGATAATTTTCCAAACTGGAGTCTATGAATACTTAAGAAGACCTTTTTGAATAAAAAAAATTATCTGTCCCACTTTCCAAAAGATGATGGATTCCATCTTTGGATCATTCTGTGAATCAACAAACTAAAGGATTGAATTTCTGAGTAAGTAAAGGAAGACAGAAATACAAAGAGAAAATAGAAAGAGAAGAATTTATACCTAAAGGCAAGAAAAATAATGAACAGACAAGTTCTGAGAAGTAGACCAGAAAGAAAAGAAAAGAGGAAGAAGAGAAAAGACACACTAATGAAAAGAATATCAGTGATAAGAAGAGTAAGTTGAGGATAGTTAATTGAACAGTTAAGAACCTACAATGTGGTTTATCTTCTTAAGACGAGAGGATAGAAGTCAAAGAGAAAGGAAAATATAAGGAAAGAAAAAGGGGATTGGCTTAAAGCACACAGAGCATTGTTGATAAGAAGGGATAGGCAAACTGCACGCAATGATGAAGTGTGATACAAGTAGGATTTGATCTTGAGGATGATAGAATGGAAAACTAAGTGATTTATCTATGTATCACTGAAGATTCTTCAGACAAGGGAATTGAAGTGAGTTTATATAATATATTCATGGGGGATCAAGCGGAGAAGGGAGTAGAAACCTTGAGGGTCCTGGCAAGTGGTAAGATGTTATTGTCTGTGTGTATTGACATCACAGGAGGTTCAAGAACAAGATTTGAAGTTAGACTGGGTTAAAGAAGTTGGGCACAGCGCGCATGTGAAAAGGCGCAATGAGTCCAAGAGGAGGAAATTGCGGTGCACAAGTGATAAGGCACAATGAGTTGAAGAGGAGGGAATTCAGATCTCAACACATTCATCCACTAATTTTAGATGATGATATCATTATATATTCTGAAGAACTGGGATTCTCACAAAGATAAAAAAATATATTTCTACTGACTGCTATAAAAGCTGGCCTTGAAAATGTCTACCAAGAAGTTAATTTTTTTCAGATTCACACAGAGTTGAAAGCACTTGGCCACATGGTGTTGTGACTTTCCCAAGCTATTGACCAGAAGAAAGTAGCCACTGTACTGTTGCTGAAAGCTATGCCACAAAAAATCACAGAAATGCAATATTTTCTTGGCTTCTGCAGTTATTACAGACAAAATATTCAGCAATTTGCTAAGTATGTAGTGAGGATACAATTTTTCAAATGAACTACACACAGAGTGAAAGACTATTAATCTCTGAAACAAGCTATAAATCTTTCCCAGTCTTGGCTCAACCAGACTGCACATTACCATTGATTCTATAAATTGATGCCTGTCTAGATGATTTAGGAGCAGTGTTACATCTCAAGAGCAACAGCGGGCCCGCTACGCTAAAATTAGCTTTAGTTTAGCATAATGTTAGCTTTTTTTGCTACACTAACACAAAAATACTGTTAGCGGAAGATTTTTTCAGCTTACACTAAAAGATTTTCATTCAAATAAAATAGCCAGTAGTGTAGTGTTAGCAACATAAAAAAAAACTTCAATGCTACAGAAATTGCCTGTTAGCTGGAAAAAAAGCTACACTAACAGTTAGTGTAGTGCTCTTGTCAGCAACACTAACTGTTAGTGTAGTGCTCTTGTCAGCTCCGCTAACTTTTAGCATAGCAATCTTGTCAACTATGCTAAATGTTAGCATAGCGCTCTTTTCAGCTATGCTGACTGTTAGTTCAGCACATTTGTGCGCTACACTAACTGTTAGTTTAGCACTATGCTTGCGGGAGTATAGCAATCATTTCTTGTATTGAGGCTTTGATTCTTACAAATTATCATTTTTCATGAATCCTGCTGAAGCATTTCTTTTCCTAATTTACTCACTTCCTTTGAGTTAAATAAGAATTTCTTCTCATTCTCTGATGGTAATTCTGATTACTGTTTCACCAATTTCCATATGACCAAGATGTACAGCCAAAATGGAAAAGCTTACGGTTCTGGCGGCCTGAAAATCTGATCCCCCATTGACTTCAGCCACTGGAAGAATACATATCCTGTATTCTTCCACAACTTCCACTCAACACCCTCCTCCCTCCTCCCTGTTTCCTTTTAATCTCGTCTCTCTTCCGCCTCATCTCAACACAACTTGAAATCTAGTCCCTTCTGAAATCCAATATGATAAATTAAATCACAGAAATTTCAACAGATCAATCATCATGGGATGTAGCATGTACCACCTCTAAAGATGACACACATGAGCAAAACAGGTGTGGGTGCAATGATGGCCACATCAAGCCCCACGCCTCCTGAAATTCATAGTCCATATTACATGGATCAGCCATGCTAACTTGGGCCCTGCTGCCCCAACAGGCCTTATCACAAGGTCCCAATATTGCTAGGTCCAACTCTTTAGCGCAAACCAGCTACCCTGGACCACTTTAAAGGAGCTGTGACTGTTTGATTTTATTACTCAAAGATAAAGACCAGAAAACCTAGATAACAAGATTAGAATAGAAATGATTAGAGATAAAACTGAGAGACAGAAATAAAGACCAACCCTAGATGAATGTTGTTTTCTAGCTGAGTGATTTAATAAGATGATAGAGAAGACAATAGAGTACTTGTAGAATAAGATTGACAAGATTTTAGTAATTGTTTTTGAGAGATAGAAGTTGAAATGAGATAACAAACCCTAAGGATTGTAGGTTATAAGCTAGCTGATGTTTTTTGATGGAAGATCAGATAAGACTGGAATTGACTAAGAATGACAAGAGAATGGATTAGTGATGTTGTTGATTTGAGGATCATCGGATGAAATGCTATTGTTGCATTTCTCACCAAGTTGGAAGCTAATGAGGCTGTCCACTGTTAAAGCTTCCCGGACTTGAACTTGAGGAAAGGGAGTCTTGATCTTGAGTTGAGTGCTTGTGATGATCTTGAGAGTTGACTTTGATGGGGAAAGAGAAGAGAAGTGGAGAGAGGACAGAGTCGGATGAGAAGGGAACTCTTGAGTGGTTTATAGTTGTCACAGTGGTGTCACAGAGTTTCAACACCCCCCTCAACTTGGTGAGTAATGAACTAAGAAGCATTTCTCCCAAAGTCTATTGAGGGATTTGATGTTGCTCAATTTTTTTAAGGTGTTGGCAATCATATCTTCAGATGGGATGAGTGTTACCGTGATTTCATTTTTGTCATTCAATATACGTAGCCATTTCATTTTTATGTCGAGGTGTTTTGTTTTTGAGTTGGATCCAAATTTCTTTATTTTTTCATCTAATCCTTGATTGTCAATGTGGAACGTTGATGGTTCTAGATCCTCACTCCATAGCTCTTCCACAAGGAATTTGATCCATTTGTTTTCTTGAACCCTGTCGGACAGGGCATTCAATTTGGCTTCAGTCAATGATAATGCTATGTTTTGTTGACGCTTGCTGTTCCAGGCTATGGGACATTTCTTCCAGAAACAGATCAATCCGCTCCGAGAGAGACGAGTTTCTAGATCGTCGGCCCAAGTGGCGTCGGTGTAATTCTGGATTGAGTTCGACTTGTCTGGACTTGGTCGAAGGGTAAGATGCAGATGTTTTGTACCTTTCAGGTACTTCCAGCAGTGAAGTAATTCCTTCCAATGGACTATCCTGGGTTCGTTGTTGAAACTGGATAGGATTGATACGGCAGGGGCCAGGTCGGGCCTTGTTTGGCATGAGAGATAATTTAGCATTCCTGTGTATGATCTATAGTTAACTTGTAGTTTTGAAAATTCATCCTTCTTGCTTTGAGTCGCCGGTTTAAGTTGAACAGAAACTGAAAGAGGTGTGTTCACAGCCTTGCAATTGACTAATCCCAACACATTTAGACCCTTATCTATTAACTTTTCTTGCGATAAGGATATTGAGCTATTGGTTTTTTCAACATCCATTCCTAGTAGTGTGTCAGGATCATGGGCACTGGAGTTGGGAAACCGATTTAGAAACAAATCCTCAAATACATCTACATTACCAACAACAATCAGCTCGTCTACATGAAAAAAAATGAATTATTTCTTTTCTTTGTGGATGTATAGACAGGGGTTGGATGTGGATTGTTGATACTGGATTTGTTCAAACCAGGACGTAAGCGTTTCGTACCAATTAGCCGGTGCTTGCTTAAGTCCGTACAGAGACTTCTTTAGCCTGAGATATGGTGCTGTTCTGGATGATCCTTCAGGGGTCTTGATGTATAGCTCCTCCTTGAGAGGTGCATACAGAAACGTGCTCTTCACGTTGAATTGTTGAATTGGGAGATTTTTTGTTGATGGCAAACAACAGGATAACAAGCAAGGTAGTGAATTTCCCTGTTGGGGCGAACATGTTTTCGTAGTCTTCTCCTTCAACTTGAAGGTAGCCTTTGATACACAGCCGGGCCTTCTTTCATTCTTCAGCGGATAGGGTGGATGGTTTGGTTTTGAAAACCCATAAGGTATGTAAAAAAGAATCTGGGGTGTCGAACATATCCTCCCACACTTGATGATGTTCTATGTTTGAGAGTTCTTCATTCACTGCAGTTTTCCACTTTTCTTGATCTGTGGACTTCATTGCATTCTTATAAGAGTTAGGGTCAGATAATAGGTAGGAGTACTTGACGGGTTTGACATGAGATGTGTGATCGCAAAGAACTCTTGTATTTTCAGGTTCGGGTATCAGGCTTGCGGCTATTTCCTTGTTGCTCTCATCTACCGTATGGCCTACTTCTTCATCAGGTTCTCTCTCTTTGAACTGTATTGAAGTGTCTTCAATTGAGATGTCCCAGTTTGATGTTTTGGACGTAGGCGGTGTATATTCTAAAAATTGAACATTTTTTGAATCTATGATTCTGCCTTCATCTGATAAGATTTGATATGATCTTAATTCTTCAACCTAACTGATACGTTTGCCTAGCTTCCCTTTTGGTTTCATCTTTGATTGCAATTGTTCAGGAAGGATTAGGTACAAGAGTCTATTTCCAATTGGACAAAAGTAGTTTAGCGGCAGCAATTTGTCTTTGAACAACTCATAAGGTGACTTCTTTGACTTGTGAGCTGGGATTTGGTTTAAGGTCAGCAAGCTGACTCGGGAAATTTTTCTCCAGTCCAGAGTCCTCTAATATTTTCCTTTTAGGAACCAATTTAGCCTTCTCAACCACCTATCACCCACAAAATAATGGACTAGCTGAAAGAATGATTCAAACACTAGAAAGAAGATATGCTGAGGAGATTTTGCGCTTCTTGGTCTAGGATTTGAAAATCATGACTCCTACACTCATGATTAACTTGCTGCCAGCTCTAGAAATAGCATATAATAGTAGCGAAACATCTTTCACAAAAGAAGTAACCTAAATTACAGAAAGAAGATGGGTACCAAGATTACCCAAGAATCTCATGTTAACTCTAAGTCACCTTTTACATCCCACAGATACTGACTTAAAAAACATGTTAGATATTAACCATGATCACACCAATAAATGTGTGCAGTAAGTGGTAGAATACAACAAAACCAGATAGGATAATGTCAGAATTTGAGCTCCTTAGTCCACTCACTTTCCTCCTGTCACCTGTTCCTGTTCCTGTTCCTGTTCCCTGTTCCTATTCCTGTTCCATTTTCCTCTTCCTGTCACCTGTTCCTGTTCCTGTTACTTGTATGCTTTGCTGTACCCTGTTCAGTTACAGTCCTGTTCCTGTCTCCAGTTCCTGTTGTTTTTTGGTCTAGGAGTCAATTTTTTAGGCCCCCTTTGGATCTTGCAAGGGGGATCTCTAGTTGTCTTACTTGAACTTGCTCTTCTCATATGAAATAAAATTGTTCAGTCAGAGCATTACAAATCAAGACCCACCAGTGCCATCAATTCAGTCCTTCTCCTTGTTCACTCCCCACTGCTCACCTCTCAAATTTTCCCTCAAGAAGTGTTGAGTTTTTCTGTTCCTCCTCAAAATTATCTTCCCTTCATTAAAAGTTTCAGGGAATCAACTTGTGTTTTCAGACTAGAATACATCATAAATATTAAGCTATTTGTAATTACAATCCTTAATTTAATTGATTGTTATTTCTTTTTTCTGAACTCATTTTATGATTACTAAAAATTGATTGGTAAGAATTAACACCTCTTATCATTTGTGACTCATAAAATATTTTTACTTGACTAACTCATCTGGCCTGACTAAAAGAGACTGAGAAGCCTTGTCTAGTTTGTTTTTTACAAGTACTTATTTTTTTGTCTCTCAATTTTTATTCAATATTCTTTATTCATTATTGTTTTTCAAACCACAGTTTGAACTCTTCTATTTAGTCTATTTAAGCCATAGCCTGATCAGAGTAAAAACACCATCAGTTCTCCTCAAAAATCAAAGTCCCCATCTTTTGAGTCACCCCAGAGTCTGTTCAAAAATCCCCCTCCTTTTTTCATTTCGCCAAAAATCTATCAAGAAGTGAAATCCCAACAGATAAAAGCCATAAAGAACCATTATTCAATATAGGATATAAATTATTTTCATCCGCAGTAAATTTCAAGAAAATGGGAGGAAATAACAAGCTTAAAACTTCTTTTTAGGCCCCTTTACAATTAAGAAAATACATGGAAAGAATTCAGTAGAATATGCACTAAGTGATGAATTATCCAGGAAACATACAGTCTTCCCAGTTAGCCTAGTGAAGCCTTTCAAGCAGAGATAATCTGAATACCCCATATAGATACAAGAATCAGTACCTCTGCTAGTAAAACCTGATGCTAACATGAAGTTTGAAGTTGAAAGTGCTGAAAATACTAAAAGAAAAGAAAGAAAGGATGCACTGCCAGCATAATTGCCTAGGATGAAGTCATCCCAGTTAAGTCATCCCAGTTAAACTGGGATGCACTCAACCAATTTAAACTTGTTTGAAATCAACTGATGAAATATAAATCCAAGGGAGCCCCCTTGGTTTTATATTTCATTGGTTGAGGTCAACCTACTTTAAATTGGCTTGTTTGCATCCTAGTTTAACTGGGATGAACTCAACCTAGGCAATTATTCTGGCAGTGATGAATGGTAAATATTTAAGACTATACCTTGTTACACTGCAAGAAAAACTGGATAAACTTCCAGCATTTTACATGCAGCATGCTCCAACCAAGCTACCATTATATCTCCAACCATTTACATATGCAGCTGTTTGGGGACAGTCACTGTGCAACATGCAAAGTGACTATGAATGTAATTCCAGCTTGGTTGATTCACCCTTTGAGAAAGGTTGGAGTAACACCACCAGATTTATTAGAGCTTCCACATATTAGCTGCAGGTAGTCAAGCCAGTTTTTTTTTTTGCAGTTTTACATATAAGAATACTTCTGCAGACAAAGATTAATGGTTACCCAAGAGAAATATACCTGTTGGCCCATATATATCTTAGGAACTTGAGAGTTTCAAGGAGGAATTAACACTCCAACAAAAACTCTACAGACTTCCAGAAGTTGACATGAAGAAGCTCAAAGCATGCTTGTAGTACTAAATTATAATATTAAAATTGAATTGAGTGTGAAAAAAATGGTTGACTTTGCATGTTTTTTAATTCTGCTGACTCATTACATTCTTTTAGATAAAAAAATATCCCTGATGTAGCAGATGATTTTCAGTGACTCAATTAAACTCAAAAAATAATTTCCTTTTTCCATCTTCTTCCATGTGATTCTATTGATTATTACTCTACCACAAGTTGATCCTATGTATATAGTCTGTATAAACTAGCCTACTACATTGTACATAGGAATAAGAATTCCCATTGTTATTCCTCAGTCTTTTACCAGTGCCACCTCTGAGCCCAATCTTGAGGCCCCCAGAAATAATAGATTATGATCATCACCTTCCCATCCTCTCATCCTCTCAGCATTACAGATTCCATAAATTCTAAAAATTTCAGATTGGAAAGGCTTATTTTGAGGTTCTTTCTACTCCACCCAGGTTATAAAACACATTAAATCCTGCTCCCTTTTTCTCTTCCCTGAAATTCAATAAATACATCCAAGTTTTTTGTGAAAATGCCACCACTTGTTATTAAATCTTATATTCACACCTAGTAAATCCACACAAGAATAAAATCTGCTTAAATTTCCATCACTTGACATGCAATATCTTGGGCATTGATATTTGCACGCCGATGGGCGCACGCCCACGCCCATTGCACGCCGATAAAAAAAAAGGTGTGCTGACCGCACGCCTTTTTTTTATCGGCGTGCGGGCTGCACGCCCACCCCTGGGCGTCAGCACGCCTGTAGATGGGCGTGCGGGCTGCACGCCCATCTACAGGCGTGTGACACTGCAGGCGTGCAGTCGCACACCCTGTTCAGAAAAGGGCGTGCGGGTTGCACGCCCTTTTCATGTGTATAGGCAGGGGCGTGCCCCTGCCTATATACATAGAAAGGGCGCGCGGTTCGCACACCCTTTCTATGTATATAGGCAGGGGGCACGCCCCTGCCTATACACATAGATCGGCGGACCGCCGACCTATGTATATAGGAAGGGGCACGCCCCTTCCTATATACATGCTTATGTCATGCATACAAAACAATGTACGCATGACATCAGGATCCTTCCCCCCCGCCCCCTCCCAACCTCCTCGACCGGGAGGGATCCCTCCCGGGTGAGGAGGTTGTATGGCCTCCTCAACCGGGAGGGAATCCCCCTCCGGTCCGGGAGGGAATCCCCCTCTGGTCGAGGAGGCCATACAGCCTCCTCGACCGGGAGGGATCCCTCCCGGTCGAGGAGGTATACAACCTCCTCACCCGGGAGGGATCCCTCCCGGGTGAGGAGGTTGTATGGCCTCCTCGACCGGGAGGGAATCCCCCTCCGGTCGAGGAGGTTATACAACCTCTTCAACCGGGAGGGATCCCTCCCGGTCGAGGAGGTTGTATGGCCTCCTCAACCGGGAGGGATCCCTCCCGGGTGAGGAGGTTGTATGGCCTCCTTGACCAGGAGGGAATCCCCCTCCGGTCGAGGAGGTTATACAACCTCCTCGACCGGGAGGGATCCCTCCCGGTCGAGGAGGCCATACAGCCTTGTCGACCGGGAGGGATCCCTCCCGGTTGAGGAGGTTGTATACCTCCTCGACCGGAGAGAATCCCCCTCCGGTCGAGGAGGTTGCAGTCCTTCCCGGCAGGGCGTGCGGCTGCACGCCCATCCTTGGGTTGTCGCACGCCTGTAGAAGGCCGTGCGAACTGCACGCCCATCTACAGCCGTGCCCACACCCAAGGATGGGCGTGCAGCCTGCGGGCTGCACGCCTTTTTTTTTAAGGGCGTGCGTGGGCGTGGGCGTGCGCCCATTGGCGTGCATTTATCAATGCCCCAATCTCTTTGATGATACACCTTACTCTAGCCTTACTCTGAGCATAATTCAGAAAATCTTCAAATTGAAGGCACATGAATGATGTACAGTTACAATGCATGATGCACACTTACTATGCATGATGCAAAGTGACTATGCATTATGCACAGTTACTATTCATGATGAAAATTCACTGTGAATCAAAATTGACCTTCAAGTAAGACCAAAGCTGGGACAAAGTATTTGGGATGTCAACTAGTGACAGTTGAGGCAGTTTTTTTTTCAAAGTAGAATAGGATTCAAAGCTAATTAAACAGGATTTTCATCTCAAGGAAACAACTGAAAAAATATCCTGGTAATGCAAGACTTGTCATAAATAGTTTCATCAAGCACAAAATTACTTTGCTGCCAGACTAATTTGGCCACAGTTTCAACTTGAAAATATTTTGCAAGTTTGGATCAAAACTGTTCTGTAACCATCTTGTGGATGTGCTTATTCTGGGAGGGTGAACTTAGACCAGTGATGGGGTCATCCAAGGCTAGGTGGAGAAAACTGTTAACAATGTGTGGTTCTTCCTTAGCTCCATAGCCTAGGGTTTTGAGAAGAGTAACTACTCCATTGATTGTTAGAAATGCTGATTTTGCTTGCTTGTGTGGCTGTTCACTTGACAGTAATTGTGCAACTTGGATTAATAAATAGATCAACAAAACTGACTAATCATTTTTAAACCATTTGCCAATCTATCTCCAAAAACTTCAGCATGTAGAGCAGCCACACCAGTTCAGGATTAAATATAAGATTAATATATTGAGTTAATCCTGGATTAGGGCTAATACTGTGCTGCAACCACATCAGTACAGCATAAACCAAGGAGTAGCATGGTAATCCCTAATCTGGGTTTGTGTACATATTCAAAATGAGCTTAATCCCAGGATCAGCAGGGATCAAATTTGATCCTAGCTAATCCAAATTAGCCTCCTAGGATCAACTTAATTGGACTAACTTTGTGCCAATGTGGTTGACAGGGAAGATTAAATCTGCTAATCCTACCCAAAAACACAACCAATGTGGTTGCTCTTAGGGAGAGAAGAGGTGCAATGACTCCAGATTGCTGGAGGTAATGTTGTATGGAATACACATCAAAATTGTCATTTTTTGCAGAAGAAGAGAGAGAAGATTAGATTTTGAGACCATGTTGTGGCCGGGCCAGGAATCTGTTTAGTTTAGTAATTTTTGGTAAGACTTTAAGAGCATCCACAATTGTATCAATAAGCCGGCTTGATAAGCTAACTTTAATCAAGACAATGCCCCACTTGTGCACTTGATAGCACTCAATAACTATCAATTCTCTAGGATTCTCAATAGAGGTCCATAAATTTATGAACCTCTATCAAGCTTGATAAGGTAGGTTGTCCCAGCTTTCACAGGTAACTCTTTAGTGAACCCTCCTCCAACTTCTCCCCCCTCATTAAAATACCACCCTGTGTAGTGTTCCTCTGCAACACAAGCTATTGACTTGAGTTGCAGAGGAGCACAAGGGCCTGTACCATAGCGCCTCCCAGCCCGCTGTTTTCTGTTTTTATTGGCCAAAAACGTTTTTGACCAAAAACACGTACCACAGGGGCTTATTTCAGATCAAATCAAGAAAACAATTTTGTGCATTTTTTGCCTTTTTTCAGAAACACCCCCCCCCCCTGTTTTTGAAAACAGTTTATGCCTTCGATCTCAATCGCTGAGCTCCACAGCTCAATTGCTGAGCTCCAGCTCTGAGCTCAATCTCAATCGCTGAGCTCCACAGCTCAATCGCTGAGCTCCAGCTCACTTGCTGACCTTGATCTCAATCGCTAAGCTCTACAGTTAAATTGCTGAGCTCCAGTTCAATCGCTGAACTCCATCTCAGCAATTGAGCAATGCTGCCAATGACATAGTGAAGTTCTTTGAGGTTGTGTGGGTGAAACGGGTGATGATGTGTTTGGTTGGTGCTCCAGTGGTTGATGAGGTGAAGCGGGTTTGTTGTGGTACACAATTTTGTAAAAAGTGTTTTCAAGACCTGTTTTCAAAAAAGCGCATATTTAAAAACAGGTAAAAATGATTTTGAAAACTGGGCCGCACTGTGGTACAGGCCCCAAGTGTGGAACCAGCTCAATAACCCAGCAATAGAGCCGGGTTATTGAGCTGCAAGTGGGGACACTCTTGATAAAATAACTGTTGAGCTTGCTAAGAGGTCAACAGTTGTCAAAAAGTTATCCAAACAATTGTGGATGCTCTAAGGCCAGGAATTTGTTTAGTTTAGCCTTTTTGGTAACACTTTATTAATGAGCTGGGGTACAACTGAACCCCGTGATAGAAACCAGACACGGCTACTCAAGTGAGTGGAACAAAACAGATGATGAATTGCTTGTAATCTATGGGACAGTATATATACATGAATTGTATCATACAAAGGGGGCCTAGTCGAGACCCAAAGTGTAACCCCTAACTGGGCTACAACACCCCGTGCGGGCTGGGCTGTTGTCTGTCGGGCTATGTGTCTGTCTGTCAAGTTTAGGTGGAGTTTGATCGCAACGCAAGTGGGACAATTCGGCTGGTTCTGCTTCTTCCCTGGCTGCAAAAGCACGACCCTTGCAGGGATTGAACCTGCGATCTTTCTCTGTGTACACCGGCCAGGGTTCACGGCCTGCCCGCACCGGAGGAGAACACCTTACCACTTGGCCAAAGGGCCGCCTGCCGTATCAGCCGGGCCAGGAAAACTACTTAGATACAATTCTGCAGACGGCATCCCCGGCAGCTCATCAGGCTGCTATCCCGACGCACCATGGTGTGATTGGTCACTGTACCCGCTGTTTTGCTCAGAGAATGTTTTCGAAGGCATCGTTCGAGCTGAGCCGGCTCCTTAATGACCTTTAATCATGACTCTCAGCTGTGTTGGCGCTTGCATGGAATTGCGTACTAATTTGATAAACATTTTGGGTTGCTCACATTGCGAGCCAAGTCTATGATATGGATAAAACACAACCAAACAAAGTGTGTGTCACCTAACTTTCACCGAGTTGTTCACCATGAAGCAAATCTAGTCGACTCAATACATGTGTAAGCTGACTTGAAATGTCGAAAAGCTGTGTATTCCGAGAGACAGTATGTACATATTCCTCTCTGGGAGCATGCCTGGGGCAAGCTGTCAGACACGGGAGAGTAAAAATCTACAAGTAGGTGCAATAGAACGGATGAGATCGCGGTAACGGGCATGGTGCGTATTTTAAATATTTAGTAGTCACCCTTCCAAGTGGATTTACTGTGCTGCTTGTTACTTGCAAGTCAGCAAGCAGCGGAATATCCACCTAGTCTTACTCGATTATCCCGTCCCACTCGTTCGAAAGGCACATCGAATACCTCCCGCAAGAATGTTTTCTCGCTTTCGCGATTCTAAAGAGACTAGCCTGGAGCACTTGACAATTGACCCAGAGCTCATGAAGGAGTTGCCGTTCAAACACGCGGATCGAATTCGCCGCCTCATGGAGCTGACTCGTTCCCTAAAGTCTTCTATTGGGCATCAGTATGTTATTGAGCTTCCAAGAATAGTTGTTCTGGGGGTGAGTGTGAGACATACACAGCTTATACTTACGAGACTGTCTTTGGCAGTGGGGATTATATGAAAAGCTAACATCGCCTTTCACTTCCAGGGCCCACTTACAAAGCAGAATTCGTTATTGCAGTGTATAACCGGGGTGAGTTTTCATCTATTCCCCCACTTGTTAACTTGAAACTCACCTGCTACTTCACTCTGCCCTACTGGTTCGCCGCGAATGGTTCTGGGACGAATGTATATACGCCTAGGTTCAAATCCCTCGAGAGTTTGAACATGACCAAAGAGCCCCCATAGAGTTCCGTTTGATTAACACGATGGAAGCCGACTGGAGCTGTCGTCTTAAAATAAGGTACGACTACACGCGGCAGAATTCCAAGCAGATCCCAGAGCATGTGGAAGAGATTACCTTTGGCGAGAAGATTAGCGACCCAAGGAAGGTCGAAGGCGCGTTGCGTGAAGCCCATAGCTATCTTTTGCATCGTGATCATTGCGTGACTGGCTCTGGGGGTAGCTATTTTGAAGCAGCCACCGGTGGCACCCAAAAATCATTCCAGGGTAGCCATTCATTCAGTAAGAATGCGATATGTTTGGAAATTCGAGGGCACTCAGTGGTAGATTTGACCTTGGTCACCTTGCCCGTGAGTCTTATATACATTCGCACGGAACCTGGGTAAACAAACTTTTCCCCATGTTTAATTCCAATGACTTTGTTACAATTAATAGAATTTTACTCGAATTCACTCCGACCGCGCGCTTCAAGAATTTGTAGTCTCTGATTACCTTGAGACCAACTGCTATATGGTACTATTGATCAATGGTACAGGTACGCCTCACAACATTGACTGTCCAAAATTATCGCGAGCAGTTCTGAATCTCCAACCTTTTGAATAGACCGTCCTCAAGCTCATCCAGATTTCGGTTTAGCCCAGCAAGTTGATCCAATGGGAAACAGAATCATAGGTAGGTCCCTGGATTGAATTGGCAAGAGTCTTGCCCTCATCACCTAACGATTTTTTATCTGGGTGAGGGTAGGTCTCTTCAGCTGTCCAGCCGGTGAAGCAGCACATCCCAGTTCGACAGTCAACTTAGCAAAGGTTATCCAATCTGGATTCAGAGCGTTCCGCTCAGCTTCTGCCCCGAAGGGGATGTCACATCCCCCTTCGAAACCAGCTGCTTACCTCGTAAGGCAGATCAGCGATAGGTCGATTCGAGGCCCGACCACAGCATGGAAAGCGATAAAATGGCAAGACCCATTCTTTTCTGAGGCGAAGTTTGAGTCAATGTTCGATGGCTCAGAATTAATGATATTTTTTGGAGAGATCTTCTCGGAGTTGTTACAAGAATCGTAGGTACACTTCAGCTCACGTTACTCTGGCTGATCGGATGAATTAATGTCGAGTACCTTGAATGAAAATGTTTAGGATGCCAAAATTGCTGGGAATTACCTCTCAAATGTACACCCTTCCATCGCCTACGGATATCGTGCCAAAGAGCAAAGATGTTACAAGTGACAGTGACTTCTATCAGGTCTACGCTACTTGTGCTACGGAAATAAATCAATTGCTGGCTAGAACGATTTCTGGCCAAGAGCTTGGCAAGGAGATTGAGGAAGTGTACGAATTACTAGGATCCCGGGCCTTTTCAGACCTTCCGCTTTTTGTCCCGGTACCAAGGCGCGAGGATGATCTTCCGGCTTTTAAGCAACTTTCAGAACTCGCTGACACAAGTCTATACCCGGAGGCTTACACGGATCCGCAAAAAAAAGACATCCGTTCACGCCGTCCAAGGGTCTATTTGACGGAGGTGCAACACTATCTGAGTCACATGAAAAGGTCAGATCTAATTCTTAGGTCCAAGTGATGTGGCGTGTCCACGCGCTGAATGGCCCAATTCATCATTCAATTTCCAACCTCCATAGCTCAACGTTAGCAGGAAATTCTCAACCTTTCTGCGAAAAAACTCCTCTTATGGACCTGCCAATTATGAAGTGGAAATCACATGCCCACGATGCACTATCACAGGTGTTTCGACTCCTGCAAGGTGCCATTGACCAAATCATTTACCAGCGATGTATAAAAATTCCTAGTTTTCAACCCCAAATTAGGTTAGTAACCTACACAATTATTCTAATACATGATTTCGTTACATGGAATAAACACGAATGCATGTTTTGGGTGCATTTTAGCAAATTCATATATCTACGTCTCAATGATATATTTTCGGAAGCACAAAAAACCCTGGACACGACACTTGAATTTGAATTGGTTCCTTACACCCAATGTCTACAAAGGCTTTTGACACTTCACAATAGCCTATTGGAGAAGTACCACCTATCCTGCCATCTTCTCCTGAACCGAGGCGAGGAAAAAAGAAGCCCAGAGGTCACAAAAAAGGGTGCTATGCCCCAATCAGGTTTGCGGAACATGGGCATGACCTCTGAACGTCGAGGAGCGTCTTCATTCGAGCAGGCAAACCAAAATTTGAATGGCTGGGACGTAGAAGTGAAAGCATGTGCTGAGGCGTCGGCTTACCTAGATTTGGCACTGAGGGTGAGTCTATCCTTCCTAAATCAGGTCTGCCTTGTGACAAAGACGCTGATAGATCGACTGGTTCACCCGATGAAATTGCAAGAATTTGTTGGAAGTTACATCGGTGGTTATTGAGAGGGAGCTGATCGAAGAAGTGGATGCTTGTGATCTGGCAAAAATCTCTTTCTCCGATTACAGTAATCCCATCCCTCCTTCAACGGTCTTACATCTAGTGGACGAAATTCAAAATATCATTCAGGATGAAACCGAAGAGCTTCTTCTACTTGATCCTTTCAAGTGTTGACATGCCTTCAGTAGGAGATTGTTGTGGGGGTATCAAATTAGATTAGAAGTGTTACGATCAGGCCAAGACATCAACTAGGCCTGAACCACCGTCGGAGAAAATGTACATAGCAAATTACTTGGAAAAATAATGTTGTATCTAATCCAAAATTGAACTGTTTCATAAATGTCTTTCCTTGATCATATTTTATGTCCTTCATTTTGCATTACTGATGCCATACTTTCAAATCATTCTTTTGGTTCTTAATTTTTAACCTCGTTTTTTCACCGCCTTTCAGAGTCTCCAAATCAGGCAGCTGCTAATCAGCTTCAAAGGTTTACATCTCTGTTTTTTCCCTGTTTGATGGTATGGGCCTGGGCATGCAGCTTGGTGCTTTGTTTGACCAATGTCTTCGGAGTAAATTTGACGATGGATCAATATTGCATTTTGACATTGATGCTTGCAGTGGAATCCCTGCTGAAGATTCGGAGTAGAGGTACTGTAATTCTAAAAAAACCTGTCCCCCTGACCAATAATCTGGAAAAATGCTTGGTGAATCCTGGGCTTTACTGACAGCTGTTAGATAACACCAAAGCCTACAAATTGTTAGAGTTCAATACAAGAAATGGTGGGCCGCTACGCTCACATTAGCCCAGTTCACGTAGCAGCTCATCGGCAAATAAAAAATTTTGGACAACATAATTTTACCATAAAACCCCCCCGGGATTTTATCCCGACAAGCAACCCCTATCTTGCAACGAGCGATTGGAACCGCAACCATCATCACAAGTCTCCTTCAACCTTTGCCCCCTATTCCCCCCGAACTATTCCACTTCTCGTCAGCACACTCCTCTTCCCTTGGTAAACATCAACTATCCCCAGCGCTCAACTCGAGTCACTATCCCGGCATACCTGTAAGTTCATTTGTCTCCTATCTGTTTTCTTGCATTCTAAAACTCCTTTACCTCCCTCCCTGTGTTAGTGCAATGAGAGGACATACCAAACGTCAAAGCATCATCTGAGACATATTCTTGGTTATTGTCTAGCTGGAACACATTGAAATTGACGACATGGTTGACTCCGCCCTCTTTGGGGAAACAATGCTCTTATTGGAAGCAAAGGCAGTTTTCCCCCGTAGCAAGATTCTTCAACTCATGTTTGAATTCCTCAGTGATGGGGGATTGTTTGAAGAGCAATTACAAATCCTCCTCATCAACCAATACCTCCATCCCTGTCCTACACCAATAACCCGCAACGAGTTTGACATGCAAAAATTGTTTGACATGCCAGATGCGGACTTCCGACAGGCCTCAAGGACAACAAAACCCGGATTCGTACATGTTCTTAATTCAATCTTTAAAAACTGTATTCCATCGTGGTTTAATTCAACCCCAACTTCCCATTGCACATCAACTAGCACTTACACTCAAACAATTGGGGTCAAATGGTGATGGGGCATCAGTTGGGCAATTCTCAAGGACGTTGAATGTTGGAAGAGGTACTGTGTCAGTGATCAAATTAAGCTGTTGTGTTATTGAGGCATTGACTTCTCTGGGGCAACAATATGTCATGTGGCCCAATAAAAATTTCCAAGCCAAGATATCTGATGTCATGAGGGAAGAGGATTTTGTGGGTTGTGTTGGGTTTGTGGATGGCACTACAATGCCCTTGTTCCAGCGCCCTGGATATGATGGAGATGTATTCTATGACCTTAAACAAAGATACTCAATTAATGCACAGATTGTATGCAAGTGTGACGAGAATATCACATTAATCACCGGCTGGCCAGGATTGTGTGGAGACATCTGAGTTTACAAAAGGATGCATCTGCATGAATTCACTTATGATTAATTTGACAACAGTAAGCAATTTATTAGCTTGGCATTTAAATTAGTTTGATGATACAATTCTCATATATGCCTCTTTGTATGTAGGTCAATACTTGCTGGCTTACTCTGCTTATGAGTTGACTAATACTTGCATACCAGCATAAAAGGTCCCGGCAGCAAACAAACCAATCAACTCAAGCTTCAACTGCTGACTTGCCAAGTCTTGCGTCCAAAACAAACACACAATTGGATTCCTCAAATCTTGCTGGTCTTCCCTTGCAAGAGATGCATCTACATCTCGATTTTCTCAGTGATGTGCAACAATTTGCAGCATGGCTCTACACCTGCATCATCCTCCACAATATTCTCACCCAGCATGATTACCAATGGGTAGAGAAATATGCAGAGGGCCAGTGTGGGAGAACTTATATACCAGAGGTGCAGCACTGAAGCTGAGCCCGCAGCCGCGGGCTCAGCGGCAGACTGAGGCTGAGGTAAGGGGGGTATCTACCAAATGTCATCGGACATTCCGCGGGGAAAAGCACAGGGCGCAGCATGTGACATTCTATAGTTGGCGCGGGCGATTGGTTGAGCGGACGAAGGCCGCTTCAGTATGCGCGACGTAATGGACCGGGCGGAACCACGGGGTTCGGGGCGCCAGGCCGCGAGCGGAGCGGGGGCAGAAGAAGCGGGGTCGTGCGCAGGGAAGCGACAGACGGCTGCGGGGGTCAACGGGGTATAGTAGTCGGGGACAGGCTGCGGTGCGATGCGGGATCAATGAGACAGGCAAGTAGGGTTCCAGGGACAGTACCGGGGAATGCGGGACATGATCGGGGGACTGTTGTATAAAAAGAGTGTTGTACCAGGGTTGCGGGATTTCTTATGGGATCTTATCATCACAGTAGATAGCTATCAACTACGGCGTATATAAGAAAATCTCAGTGTTTAGAGTTCTCTCAGCGATTATTCAGCGTGTGCGGAAAAGCGGAACTGCGTAGGGCATCATCAGGACGACGAACGCAAGAGGAACGGTCCCCTTGCTGAGTATCAGGTGTTGCAGGGAAACCAGTTGATTATCCGCTGACAGTGTTTATCCCGCAGAGGAAATCAAAGAACCACCGGAACCAACCAGGAAGAAGGGCAACCTAACATTTCTGTTACCGAGGTCGTCATTATTTCCACATATTGGGGGTCTGGCCGGGAAATTCTTTCTGTTTCCAACCTGCGGACGGGTCAAGACATTTGTCTTTTTCTTTATTTTTTATATATCGTTTATCATTGTTCGAGGATGAGTGGTTCTGACACTTATCTTCCTACGACTGCGTCGGGCGGAGCGTCCTCCTCCAAGTTCACCCTCCCTCCCGCCAAGTTCGTCCCTCCCCCTCCGAAGGGGGGAGGTCTGGGTACCTACGGCATCACGTCGGAGGTCAACATGGACGACGGAACGGAGGAGAATCGGAAGGGGAAGCAGGCGGCTGGTGAAGCGCCGGTAGGGGTGAGGAGGCGAGGGTTGGCGTCGGACCCACCGACGGGCGTCAAGATTCGGCCGCGGGATTTTCCCGCAGTCCGGTTCAGTATCGATGCGGTTGATCGATTTTTGAGTCGTTTCGAATTGGCGGCGGAAACCGAAGGGGCGTCGGACGGCGACAAGGTTCGTCAAATCGTCAACTTCATTCAGTCCGAAGAAGAGTTGCGTGATGTGGAGGAAATGGAGGGGTACGAGGCGAAGAACTGGGAGCGTCTGAGGGAGGAGATGTTGGAGAAGTGGGGTCCGCGTCAGCAACGGTATCGGGAGGCGGATTTGGAGAATCTCGCGTCGAGCAAGGCGGCATTGGGTGGGGTCAACGATCGAAGGGCGTTCGATGAGTACGTCACTTCCTTTGATCGCATCGTGAAGTACCTTAATCGCAATGAGGTGATCATTGGGGAGCCGGCATCGGTCAAGCGGAGTTTCCTCAAGGGGCTCGCCACGCCGGTTCAGGAGCGGGTGCAGCGGAGGCTGTACGATCAGAACCTCATTCGGCGGTCGAGGGATGGAGGGACCCTGTTGCCCGACTTGGCGTCGCTTAGGGGAGCGGTCCGGGCGGAGTTCGACATGATGGAGTTGGTGGCCGAGAATTCGGGAGTGGCGATCTCGACCGGAATCGGGCCGGTGATCTCTTCCCGGAACACGGCGCCGGTGGCGCCCGCTGAAGTGGCGGAGTTGGCTGACACCTTGAAGGAGCTTCGTTTGTTCATGCAGAAGACGGTTCAACGGGAGTCCCAGCCTCAAGCGTCGGCACCGGCCGACGGTCAGCGGAGCGGTCCTCCGCGTGCGGGGCCTCCGGGGCTTCATTGCACTTATTGCGGGTCGAATACCCATTATAAGTCTCGATGTCAAGAGTTGACGGACGACTTAAACGGTAGGCGGGTGAGGATCTATAACGGCGATTATTTCCTCCCTAGATCGCGTGAACCGATCGAGGCGGCCGTGCCGCGCGACGTGGTTCGTGCAGCGGCGGCAGGGCAGGGGGAGACGGCGGAAGGCCCGAAGGCGGAGGTCAAATCCTCGATGGGTATAGTTGTCGGGACGTCTGGATGGACTCCCCCGGCTGTCCAATCAGAGGTGTGGGCCATCCAATCCGATGAGGTGACGGCCCGCTATGGCGGGTACGACCGCATGGATGTGGATCCTCCAAAGAAGGGCAAGGCGAAGGAAGTTTCGCAGCCTGGAGGAGTGGCAGTGCCCACCGGGAAAAAGAAGGCGGCGGAGTTGGCCAAGCGCGCGCTGAACGGGGATGGCCCGCTGACTCTTTCCATCAAGGAATTGGCGTCGGTTTCCCCTCTAATGGCGGAAGAGCTCATAGCGTCTCTTAAGGAGACTGCGGGCCTCAAGGCGGAAGGTAATCGGGTGGCCTTCGACGTGAGTTCAGCGGAGGCCGAACATTCGTGCCGACACCATCCGGAGGAGTTCCCGTCGGACTCCATTTCCTGCCCCCTTGGTTATGTTCAGATGACCATCGGGGACCAGCAAGTATGGGCGATGATCGACAGCGGGTCGATGGTCAACCTTTTGCCGGCGGAGGTGGCGCAAGACTCGGATCTCGTTACCCGACAAGCCAACATCGGCTTGCGAGGAATCGGCGGCCATGAGTGCGAGGTGGCGGGTGTGGTGGAGAGTGAGTGGGTGGAGGTGGCGAAGACCAGGCGGAGGGTCTCATTCTTGGTGGTGAGGTCCTCCGAAGTCATCCTTGGACGGCCGTTCTTGTTCGCCTTCCGAGCCGGTCTTCGGTTCGATTTGGTCCGCAAGGAGGAGGTCCTTTCGGTGGCGGACTCCCGAGGGCGACGGTTCGCGACGACGATCTGTCGGCCATCGAGCGGTCGATGGGAGACCCGGCTGGGGCCGGAGGTGGGAGAGGAGGAGTGCCGAGGGAGGGAGAAGCAGGAGGCTTCCCCCTTGGCACGGGGTTTTTAGGTGTCGGCCGATCAATCCGCACGATGTCAGCTCTAGCATCGCGCGGACGGTCGACTCCTAAAGAGCGGGAAGGAATAGGGGATGATGGGGCGGAGGCAAAAGACCCAAAAGTAAGTCCTCCCAATTGTGCACCTCCGAGGGTATCTACTACCATTCGTAAAACCCTACAGAGTGCCACGTACGTGAGCGAATTCCTTTCGTCTGGTCATAGGCGGAAATCTTGGGAAGTCGGTCCGCACTCGGAACCGGAGGTCTGGAGAGAGGGAATGGAGGAGGAAAGCGATGGAGCGGGGGCAACCAGTCTAGAAGTAAGTCCTCCCAATTTTGCACCGCCAAGGGTTTCTACTACCTTTCGAAAAACCCTACCGAGTGCCACGTACGTGAGCAATTCCGTTTCGTCAGGCCACAGGCGGAGTTATCGGGAAATCGGTCCGCAAGATGAAGTGGAGGTGTGGAGTGAGGGGACGGAGGAGGAACACGATGGAGCGGAGGCAAAAGGTGTAGAAGTAAGTCCTCCCAATTGTGCACCATCAAGGGTTTCTACTACCGTTCGAAAAACCCTACCGAGTGCCACATACGTGAGCGATCCTTTTCCGCCCGATCATAGGTGGAAACCTCGGGAGTTCGGTCCGCATCAGGCGACGGAGGTTTGGGAGGAGGATGAGGAGGTTTCGGAGGGAAGAGCGGAGGAAGGTTCTTTTGGGGCGGAGGCAAACAGTGCAGAAGTAAGTCCTCCCAATTGTGCACCGCCAAGGGTATCTACTACGTTTCGAGAAACCCTACCTTGTGCCACGGTCGTGAGCGAATCGAGAGTCTTTGGTTTCCCAGTCCGCAGGATCTCAGCGGAAGAAGGCGTCGTTCTACGGCGGGTGGAATCGGGCGGGGCAAAGTACAAGCCGGTGGCGCGGAAGGTTAGGCCGCGGAATGAGCCAATGCCGCAAAGCTTGAACTCACCGTTGAAGCCCATCCAGTGGGGGAGAGACCCCTATCTTACCCCACTTTCGGTGCGGCCTCCGGAATTCGTGCCGACAGAGCGTATCACGGATGAACAGATGGCGAGTCTCAACTTCGGACCTCCGGGGTGGGTGAGCCAGGAGGAGTGGAAGCTCTTAGCCCAGGTCGTCACCTTGCGGGCGAAAGCTTTGGCGTTTTCCCCTGAAGAGCGCGGGCTGTTGGACAGGGGAATAGGGGAGCCTTATCGGATTCCGGTGATACCCCATGAACCGTGGCAGATCAAGCCAATTCCGGTTCCGGCGACCATTCGCGATACCTTCACGGAGTTGGTACGGGAGCGGGTGCGGACGGGGTTGTACGAGCAGTCTTGCTCAAGCTACTCCAGCCCAATTTTTCCGGTGCTGAAACAAGATGGGACGAGTTTGAGGATTGTTCATGATCTTCAGAGACTGAATTCCGTTACCATTCTGGATGCAGGGCTTCCTCCGCGCGTCGATGAGTTCGTGGAATCCATGGCAGGGCGGGTTTGCTATGGGTTGGTTGATGTCATGGGCGGGTACGATCAGCGGGAACTGCACCCCGAGTCGCGGCCACTCACGGCTTTCGAGACTCGGTTGGGGCGTATGCAGCTGACTCGTCTTCCGCAGGGAGCCACCAACTCGGTAGCAGTGTACCAAGCGCAGATGGCGTGGATCCTCCAGGACGACTTGCCTCATCTTGTCCAGATCTTCATTGATGACGCGGGGATCAAGGGACCGAAGTCGGATTACGGCGGAACTGTCTTGGTGGACAACCCGGGCATCAGGCGTTTCATTTGGGAGTATGCGGTCACCTTGGAGCGAATCTTGTTCCGAATCGAAACCGCGGGTCTTACGGTTTCAGGGAAGAAGTTTGCGGTCTGCGTTCCGGCTTTGGAGGTCCTCGGTCATGAAGTCTCAGTTCGCGGGAGGAGCATCACTCGGGCTAAGTTGAACAAAGTCTTGGAGTGGCCAGTTCCGAAAACCGTAACTCACATCCTTCAGTTTTTAGGGTTGTGTAGTTATGTGCGGATGTTCATCGAGCGGTTTGCGGAGATCGCAAGCCCGATGAGGCGGCTCACTCGCAAGGGGACTGAGTGGAAGTGGACCGAGGAATGCGATCGCGCGTTCACCCGGCTGAAGGAGATCGTCGGTAGGGAGATCACGCTCAAGGATCTCGATTACGGGAAGGAGGGAATTTGGTTGGCGGTTGACTCCAGTGAATTCGGTGCGGGAGGCGTGCTGACGCAAGAGGAGGACGGGAAAGATCGGCCGGTTCTTTACGAGTCGATTACCTTCACGGAAACCGAGTCGCAATACTCCCAGCCGAAGCTTGAGCTGTGCGGGGTCACCAAGGTGGTGCGGAAGCTGCAACACGTGTTGTGGGGGGTGTTCTTCGAACTCCTAGTTGATGCGGAAGCGCTGGCGAGGATGATCAACTCTCCTACTCTCCCTAATGCTCCAATGACTCGATGGGTGGCTTACCTTCAATTGTTTTCTTTCAAAGTGGTCCATGTTCCGGGGAAGGCGTTCACAATGCCTGATGCATTGTCGAGAGTGGCGGAAGAGGAGGGAGCGGAGCGGTTCCGCTCAGCAGAGGCGTTGGACGTGGAAGAACGGCTGATGAAAGCGGGCGCGACGACGGTCGGCATCGAACTTCCCCTTCGCCAGAGCGGGAAGTACGAGCTGATGGAGACCTACCTGAGTACCCTCAATTTCCCTGATGATACTTCAACCGAACTGAAAGCGTGGGTTCGTCGGAATAGCGTCAACTTCTTTGTGAGGGAAGGTCAACTGTGGCGTAGGCGGTCTCCCATACCGCTGGTGGTGGCGACTTGTCAAGCGAGCCAGGAATTCATCCTTCGGAGCCTCCACGAGGAGTTGGGGCATCGGGGCGAGGTGGAGACGCGTGCCCGCGTTTGGCAGCGTTTCTGGTGGCCTGGTATGGTGAAGTCAGTCCGTGACTGGGTCCGGAGCTGTGAGGCGTGTCAGCGCCGGAGCTCGGCGCTCCCCAAGGAGGTGGGAATTCCGACAGGAGAGGATTCGTTGTTCAGTCGGATTTCCTTGGATGTTGTCCACATCAAGGCGGGTAAGTACGCCTACTTACTCGTGGCGAGGGATGATCTGTCGGGGTGGGTCGAGGCCATCACTTTGGTCAAGCTGTCGGCGGACAAGGTCGGCCAATTCCTGGAGGAGTTCTGGTTCTCGCGGTTCGGATGTGTGCGGCTGGTCACAGTGGATGGGGGTGCGGAATTCCGAGGAAGTCTGATGAAGCTGGTTCAGTCATGCGGGGCGAAGTTCGGCAGGGTCACGGAGTATTATCCGGAAGGCGCCGGGATGATTGAGCGGGGACATCAGCCAATCAAGAACACGCTGGTGAAGATGTGCGGGGAAGACGGCCGGAAGTGGCATCAATTCCTTCCGGCAGTCCTTTTCGCGGATCGGATCTCAACCAAGCGGGGCACCGGTTATTCGGCGTACGAACTCCTGTATGGGCGACAGCCTGTGTTGCCGGTCGATATCGAGATGCTCACTTATCTCGCTATCGACTGGTGGAAGGTGAAAACTTCAGAAGAATTGTTGGAAGCGCGGGCGGAACAACTTCTTCGACGAGAGGAAGTTGTCGAGAAGGCGGCGAAGCGCTTGCGGGAATCTCGGGCGAAGTCGGTCCGCTATTGGGACGAGCGTTGCGCTCACCGGTTGCGGGACCCTTTGCGGAAGGGCGATCTTGTCCTCCTGTACAATCGGAGCTTGGAAACCCAGTGGGGAAAGTTGTTCGCCAACCGATGGAACGGGCCTTATCGCGTGGTCAGCAAATTTCCGGGGGGAAGCTATCAGTTGGAAGAATTGGACGGAACCCCGTTGAAGCGGAAGGCGGCGGCATCCCACGTGAAGCGGTTCTATGCTCGGGGATCGACGTCGTTCGACGAAACCCTCGTTTCAGGATCTGAGGACGAAAACGATGAAGACTCAGATTTGGAACCAACTCCTTCGGAGCCGCACGCCGATGAGGCGGGTCGATCGGATTCTCCCGGCGCCGATGAAGAGGTGGCCGGTGAGCGTTCCTTGCGGCGAAGTGCGAGGAACAAACCGCTGAGGACAGCGGCCAAAAGCGGGGGGAGGATGGGGGCCATAGGCCAAGCCTTAATTGGTGAGGGGGTGCGCTAGCTGGTCTACAGCCGGATAAACTAGCCACCCCAGGATGTCAGTCACCCTAAAGCGGGTTGTATTTGTGTTTTGTGAATGGGTTTACTGGTTTTCTCTGTTATATATTCAGGATGGCGAGGGGTACGGGGAATTGTGCGGAAATTCCATCTGGGGCGGTCCAGGTACCTCGGCGGGCGGGTTGGGTTTTCGTTTCAGGACTTCATAGATTGCGGGCGCGGTTTCTTTCTCTCATCTTTAGGTTGCGGGTGCGGTTTCTCTTTCTTTCAGGATTTCGGCGTGGTATTTTCAAGTCATCAATTTCCTCAAGTTATCAGTTTCCTTAAGTTATCAGTTTCCTCAAGTCATCAATTTCCTCAAGTTATCAGTTTCCTCAAGTTATCAGTTTCCTCAAGTTATCAGTTTCCTCAAGTCATCAGGTTCATCAAGTTATCAGTTTTCTTCAAGTTTTCTCAAAAGTGTCAATCTCAGTTTCAGGTTTTAGTAGCGTGATTAAAAAAAAAAAAAAAAAAAAAAAAAAAAAAAAAAAAAAATGGAAGTGCGGGGACTAAGTGGTTCTCAATCCGGGGCGGTCCGGGCACTCGTGACTTATTTTTGTTTTGTTTCTCTCAAGTACCTCACTTTGGCACAGGTGCTTGTCTCAGGTTAGCGGGGGCAAGCATATGGCGCATAGTATTTCAGCATAGGGGAATACAAGAGGGGAAAAGGGATACAAGGTATAGAGTAAGTGAAAGAGAAGTCCGAAGCGCTCAGTCCAAGAACACAGCGGGTCGGAGGCGGGCGCGCAGCGCGGCGGAAGACCGGTGGAATTCTCGGAGCATTTCTCGGCGGGTTTCGGCGGGGATCGTCACCGCTTTCTTCAACAATCCTTCGACCAGCGAGGTCTGACCTTCCAGGAACGGGAGGAGGTCCGCTTCAGGGACACCGGACTCGTATTCGTCGTCGGGGATTGCGGCCCGGTATGGCGACTCGAGAAATCCGGGTGCGGGAGCAGCACCAAGAGGTCGGGAAGAAGAGGGAACGGGAGCCGGGGAAGGAGTGCGGAGAGGGGGAGGGGAAGCGGGACGGGGTGGTAGGAGGGAGGTCATAGATGGGGGGGAAGGGGTAGGTGAAGGGCGAGGAGGTAAGGGAGGGGAAGGAGGGGGAGGAGGTGTTGGTGGAGGTGGAGGTGGCGGGGTGGGCGAAGGGGGTGGAGGAAGGTCTGGGGAAGGAGGGACGAAGAGGGTGGTTCGCGGGGGTGGTTGAGGTGGGGTGGAAGGTGGGGGAGGAGGGGTAGGTGATGGAGGAGGGGGAGCATGGAAGGGAGTCTGGGCTCGGCGGCGCGGAAGGGGAACCGGGGATGGTCGCGGCGGAGGGATCGGAGAGCGGCGAGGAGCGTTTGGGTCCATTCCGGCGCCAACGTTGACGCGGTGGCGAGTCGCCCAGGCTCAGAGGGCGGCGGCCCAGGTCGGTCCATCGGGGAAGTTCCTCCGTTCAGGTTTCGGAGTCATACGATCAGTTCCGACGGGAGTTCTCACGCGATCGGAGCGATGGCGGCGTCGAGGAGGGGAAGGGGTGGAAGAGGAGATGGAAACGTGGTCTGGAGTGTCGGAGGAATCCTCGCGGCGGCGCCGTTTCTGACGGGATTGATTTCCGGAGCGGGAACGAGGCTGGGGACGAGGACCGGTTCTGCGGGACAGAGAACATTGGCGATGGGACCGAGCGCAGGCCGTGCAGGCAGCTCCAGGCGCGGGTTGGGAGCAAGGAGAAGAAAAGGAAGCGTGGCTGGACCGTGCAGCGCAGCGATCACAGGGGGGTCGGGGATAGGGCATGGTGGGTATGGGATAGGGAGGTGGGTATGGTGGGTGTATGATCGAGGTATGGGAAGGTGGCGGGTAGTGTGGGAATCGCTGAGGACAGGATTCAAAAGCGAGGGGGATGTGGGAGAACTTATATACCAGAGGTGCAGCACTGAAGCTGAGCCCGCAGCCGCGGGCTCAGCGGCAGACTGAGGCTGAGGTAAGGGGGGTATCTACCAAATGTCATCGGACATTCCGCGGGGAAAAGCACAGGGCGCAGCATGTGACATTCTATAGTTGGCGCGGGCGATCGGTTGAGCGGACGAAGGCCGCTTCAGTATGCGCGACGTAATGGACCGGGCGGAACCACGGGGTTCGGGGCGCCAGGCCGCAAGCGGAGCGGGGGCAGAAGAAGCGGGGTCGTGCGCAGGGAAGCGACAGACGGCTGCGGGGGTCAACGGGGTATAGTAGTCGGGGACAGGCTGCGGTGCGATGCGGGATCAATGAGACAGGCAAGTAGGGTTCCAGGGACAGTACCGGGGAATGCGGGACATGATCGGGGGACTGTTGTATAAAAAGAGTGTTGTACCAGGGTTGCGGGATTTCTTATGGGATCTTATCATCACAGTAGATAGCTATCAACTACGGCGTATATAAGAAAATCTCAGTGTTTAGAGTTCTCTCAGCGATTATTCAGCGTGTGCGGAAAAGCGGAACTGCGTAGGGCATCATCAGGACGACGAACGCAAGAGGAACGGTCCCCTTGCTGAGTATCAGGTGTTGCAGGGAAACCAGTTGATTATCCGCTGACAGTGTTTATCCCGCAGAGGAAATCAAAGAACCACCGGAACCAACCAGGAAGAAGGGCAACCTCACATTTCTGTTACCGAGGTCGTCATTATTTCCACACCAGACATTGTTTGATCACAACAATCATGGTTACCCAACTGACCCCGCAGAATATGCAGATACTTTTTGGACTTGTTTGACTGCTGGATGTGTACAGTTCAAATATACAAAGGGAGTTCTGACACAAAAAACCTCAACAAACTCCATTCTCTCTTGTAACCTCTTGTTTTCTTCTCATACATTACATTTTAATTGCTCTACATTGTTTTGAGAAAAAATCACTTAAGAATGCTATGAACACATCCTCTACAACAAAATGAGACACATGGTAATATCTAAAATAAAGAATAAATAAATATACCCAAAAAAGGGAGTGATATTTTGGCAAGGGAAAACCCATTGAGATGAATGGGCATGATTTACTAGCTGATTTCTTTTTTTACTCACAACTTTGTTGTGTGTGATGAAAAAAAAAACTGATTTTTTTGTTTCTCATACTTGACTGGCTTTGTTTCTCACACTTCACTTGCAACTTGGTATCAATAATATTTTCTTTAATGATTTATAATGATTTATCATTAATCATTCTTTGAGCTGCCAGGGATTGAGTGCATAAGAAAGGGGAAAGAAGAGATAATAAATTCAAAGAGACATAAAAGATAATGGTAGAAAGAGAGGCAAGAAAAGAAAGGTAGAGTGACAATCACTGATAGATGAGATGGAAAATAGCCTCTGCTTTGGCAACCAATTTAACATTTGCAATTAACTCCATGACCATTTTTTTTCTCTTCTCTGATTCTGGCCTCATTTTCCTCCTTGGCAATGGCAAACTTCTCATCTTGAATGTATTGCTCCCGCTCCCACTCATGCTGTTTGAACCATGAATTTTCTCTCTCATCTCTTTGATCCTCCCGCGCTTCATTTTTATCTGCATGCTTATCCTTGCAATCCATTCTCTCATGCTCCACTTGGATTTTTTTTCAAGGATCTCAAACAGGCCATTGGTGGATCCACTGAATGCTGTAGCCAAAGAAATCTTGGAATTCTGTTGTGGAGGTGTTGGGGTTGCTTGGGAAACCCTTGATTTGGAATGTGGAGGAGTGCCCCATGCGCCAGTTGTTGATGGAGTTGAATTCTTAGTGTGGAATACTGTTGAGTTGCCTGTTAGTCTGCTACCATGATGTATCACCAGCTGAACCATGAGCACTACCAACCAACACCCTGGCAGTCACAAGCGTCTGTAGCCTAGTTGGTAAAGGCAGCACTCTAGCATGTGTCTCAGCTTAGCTGAGGTCGTGAGTTCGAATCTCACCAGACACATCTCCATTTTACAGTCTCTACAGGTTATGAGCCCAGATTCTACCTAAGCGCTACTCGCTTACATAAGAGACTGAATGAAGATGTGAATGCTTCATGTAAGACCAAAAACCCCTCTAAGCCTACATCAAGGTCCCGGGTTCAATTCCCACAGCGGCCACACCTACATGGGTCAAAATCCCCATCCTTCCTTGGGTCACATCCCCACACTTACTGGGTCACATCCCCACACTTAATGGGTCTAATCCCCATACCTCTTGGGTTCAATCCCCACTCTCCACATCATGTAGCAAGGGGGGGTGTTGAGTTGCCTGTTAGTCTGCTACCATGATGTATCACCAGCTGAACCATGAGCACTACCAACCAACACCCTGGCAGTCACAAGCGTCTGTAGCCTAGTTGGTAAAGGCAGCACTCTAGCATGTGTCTCAGCTTAGCTGAGGTCGTGAGTTCAAATCTCACCAGACACATCTCCATTTTACAGTCTCTACAAATACAAGCAACACCTTTCCATCAGCAGGAGTCCTGTGTGGAACCAAGTTTGAATGGATGCTTAATTTTTACAGTGTGCTATCTTGGGTTTCCTCCCACCCCATTGAAGTTGGGGTGCTTTGAATTGGATCTGGGGAGATTGGTTGCTGTTCTGAGCCCATTGCCTCATTTGGATTGAAATTATCAATCAACTCAGAGTCACCATCTTCATCTCTGGAGAACTTGATTTCTTGATGCGTTTGGGAAAGGTCAACCTCATACATTTCTGCTGTGACATTGGCCTTTTCTCTGAGGAGATCATCCAGGGGGTGATAGCACATACATTTGGCCTCCAAGAGATTGTAGAGGGTTTAACTTTGAGGTCCATCACAATTCTCAACACCGGCTCTGGTATTTTCCTCATATTTCTTTGTATTGAGGTACTTGTTTTCCCATCAGTCAATCCTTTGTTGAATACACCTTTCATTTAATAAGAGATTGAGGTTGAGTTGGTTCATCCATGAGGAAAAGACCTCAAAGGCTTGAGACCTTTTCATCTGTTTCACACCAAGTTTAGTTTGCAAGCCATCATTATACAAGGCTGTGTAGTTTTTTGAATCCTCCAGGTAAATAAATATGTTTTAATCTTCACAAGTAAAAACATTCCCTCTGTTTTAATTCACAGCTTGAGATAATCAAGCCAATAATCCCTTTGCCGCTTGGGCTAGCTTCTGTTGCTTCTTCAACTGGTTCTCTTGATCCTTCAATAATTTTTCTTGGGCTTTAATAAGATTCACCATATATTTTTTGTGTTCCTTGTGCAGGCGCACCTGTTCTTCCTCTGCACAAGCCACAGCCATCTTTGCCTTTTTAAAATGGCACTGTTTTGCTGGGGGTAGTAGTCTTGCCAATGCCGGTGGGAGATTTCATTTTGGAGGGATTCATATTCAACTTGGCTAGATCCATACTTTACAAGTTCAGCTGTAGAAAGTTATCCAACTGAAACAAGAGAAATAACAATATGTCTTTCAATCAGATATCATCAACCCAAACAAGAAATATAAATTCAAAGAGAAGAACACCATGGCAGTATGACAGCCATTGGAGTGATCCATACTATGCATCTGTTGAGATGATACAACCTGTGATGACACCAAGTCCAATATCTGAAATGGACAGTGATCATAAATTTCACAATCAATTCAAAATAGTTAAAAACAAACAAACCTTGGTAAGGGAATTTTGGCCTAAATCTTCAAGATTCACACTTGAGCTGGGTGACTGTGGGGAATAATGTAAAAAATTAGATATCAAATGAACATTAACATTACAGAGGTGAGATGAACAAGATATACCTGCATTTTTTGGACCTGATATTCCATGTTGTGTGTTTGGTCTTCTTGAGGTGTTTGGTGTGTGGTTGATTGGTGCTTGGATTGAGTTGGGGGTGTAGTGAGTAGTTGGGTAAAAGTTGGATTGGTCAGGGGGGGGGGGGGGGGGGGGGGGGGGGGGGGGGGGGAGGGGGGGGGGGGGGTGAGCGGGTTGGGATTTTAAAAATAAATTGTATGGGAGGTGAGTAAGTTTCCCGGCAACATGAGCAGCACAAGTTTTTTTTTTGCTTCAAATTTTAAGGCATGAGCAGATTTGATTTTATGAAATGTGCATAAAACAGCCCTACATGAACTTGGCTTTTAGCTCTGCATAGCTTAGTGTTAGGTTTTTTAGCTACACTACCACAAAGCTACTTTTGGCTGGAGATTTGGGAAGCTAACACCAAAACACTTTCATTGACAGAATAGTGGTTAGTGTAGTGTTAGCACCATTGAAAAAAAAAATTAATACTACAGAAGTATCCTGTTAGCTGATTTTTAGAGGTGTTAGGAAGAACAAACGCTACACTAACTGTTACTGTATGGCTCTTTCCAGCTACACTAACTGTTGGTGTAGCACCCATTTACGCTACAACAGTCAAAATAGCTGATTTTTTTGTTGTATTTGTGCAATCAGAGCAATTAAAACAACTGTTTTAATTGCTGTACTCATGCAAGTACAATAATAAAGCCAGCTGGTGTTTTATTTGCTGCACTTGCACAATTACAGCAATCAAAACAGCTGTTTTGTTTTTTGTACTGGCGCAATTAAAGAAATTAGAACAGCCGCTTTTTTGATTTCTGCACTCAAGTGAGTACAGAAATCAAAACAGTGTGAAATTACAGCAATCAAAACAGCTGTCACTGCAAGAAAAACTCAAGCAACTGCCAGCAGTTGACATGCAGGAGCTCCAGGCATGCTCTACCTCAAGCTTGAATGAAGCTCTGGCCAAGCTCTGGTGTGTACTCAGTAGTGAAAGGTTGAGCCAACTGCACAACTCAAATTAGCCTGTGAAATAAGCAGACTAAGATAAACACTCAACTCAGCTTGTCCATCCAGGTTGTACAAACCAGTCACTGAACACCTCCACCCAGTAGCCACTACATACCACCCTCCACTGGGGCTCATCGAGTGGAACCGCGTACCATCCCACTTGATGGCATTGAGTGGAGCACACCCTCCACTTTATGGCTGGCCCAGAACCAGTCATCAACCACCTCCACCCAATGGCCACTACATACAGTCCATTCGGTGGAGCATGGCCCCCTCAATAGCCAGTACAGTACAGACAGTGTGGAACTACTCTAAGGCCAGAATAGAGCTTGGAAGGGATATGTATAACTACACTAGTACTAATGTAAGTTAAGACAAAGGTGCTGATATAAGAGCTGCCTTCCTGACTAATGCTGATGGGGAAGAGTGTAACACTAAGAATAAAATAAAAGGTGTGGCTTTTCTATTTTAATCTTAGACTGACTAGTACTTATAAGCTGACTGCTATTACCTCTGAGGTATGGGGAGTTGAGGAGAAGTTGTGAGGGAAAATGGTTGTGTAAAAGGGTTTAAATGGCAAGGATATCTAAAATGTCTAGGTAAGAAGTGTCTTTGATGAAATTGAATCTAATATTTGGGGTAAAAGGTCATACAGGTTGTATGGGGTAGAAATTGCATATGGTAATACTACAACAGAGTGGAGTATATATGTGTAAAGGGCCCTTCAAGAGGGGAACAAATGATGAGCACAGTATTACAAGATATGATGATGAGCAATGTCCATAATAGTAATAGTGATGAGCAAAAGACTACAAGTGTAATAGTGAAGTGAATGTATGTAGCAATGATGAGCATTTGATGTAGATTATGTAAGATGTTTTATTTACTGAAATAATAATGACTTGGATGATGTAAGCCAAAAGAAAAAGAAAAGAAAAGAATGTACCTATGAAAACTATGAAGGCTAATATCTTCTGATCCAAAAGGAAATCAAGGGCAATTTGAGTGAGTGACTAGGGGTAAAATAAGGTGTAGAATCTGAATCTAGAATAATATTCATGGATATATGGATGGAATATGAGATGTAGAAAGAATGATGTGAGAAGGAACAGGATTACCACATCCTCCCCCAAGTAAATGTCTGTCCCCAGACATCAGGGAAAGAAAGAAAGAAGGAAGAAGTCCAAGTCCAAAAGAGTCCAAGTCCTGGAGAATCCAAGTCCAAAAAGTCCAAGTCCAGAAGGGGAAATCCAGATCCAAAAGAGTCCAAGGTCCAGAATCCAGAAAGAAATCCAAGGTACAGAAGGAAATCCAAAGTCCAGAAGAGATCCAATGTCCAGAAGGGAGGTCCAAGGCCTAAGTCCAGAAAGTTGATGAATTCTAACTAATATTTATGATTTTAAAAGATTTTAACACTATGAAATATCTAGAAAGACTACTGTTATTTTTATTGATATTTGACTATTTCTAATAATTAAAACTGATGGATTTGTATAACATATCACCAGTAACACAACAGGTTACTGCAAATGATGGAGGTTAAATGAGAAGACCTTTGCTATACCCAAGATAGTATAGACATATGACAGGTGAATTGAACAGAAGACTACTATGAAAGAGTAGTTGAACTAGAAGTCTAGAGAGTATGCAACAACTCTACTAGGAAGATGGGATGGTGGGTTCAGTTTTAAGCTAGAAGGAAGTGAAGATATCTCTAAGAATGCCAGTGGAATTTGATGATGGTCCAGGATGTATGAAATGGTTTTAAGTCATAAGATAAGAGGAAGAAAATATCCAAGTGCTGTCCAGAAGTCCAGGAATCCAGTATGGCCATGTGATTTAATTTGAAGGAAATTGGTGACTGATCCAAAGAAGATTGACTGATCCAGGTTCCGGGAAAGAATGGTTGGATGAAGATGAACAGGTTTTATGGAAGATGGATGGGGAATTCCAGAAACAGGGAACAGTTGGTTTGGGTAATGAAAGAATTGTTGATGACTGATCCATGGAAGAAAGATGGCTCCAGGTCCAGGGAAAAGAAAGCTTGGTTTTGGAAGGATTAAAAGAAACTACTAGTTGAATTTATCCAAAAGAAGAGTGACTGATCCAAAGAAGAATGAATTGATCCAAAGAAGAAATGAATTGATCCAATGAAGAAAGAATTGATCCAAGGAAGAGTGGCTGATCCAAAGAAGAATGAATTGATCCAAAGAAGAATGAACTGGTCCAATGTAGAATGAATTGATCCAAAGAAGAATGAATTGATCCAAAGAAGAAATGAATTTATCCAAAGAAGAATGAATTTGAACCAAAGGAGAAATTGATGGATTTAAAGGGTGAAGAATGACTGATCCAGAGAAAGGTGAGGGGTACTGGTCCAGAGGAAAATGATTGTATGCTTTAAGGGTGAAATACCAAGTTGTGGAGAGGTGGATAGATGAAGAAGGATGAAGAAAAGAATGGGAAAAGGAGAAGAAAAAAAATTAAAATTCCTGGGTATGACAGATGAGGTGTTCCTCCCCCAACTTATTGTCTGTCCCCAGACAATGGAGAAGAACCCATGAATTTTGGAAGGGAGTGGTGTGGAAGAAATGAGTTGATGAGATTGGGATTTGAAAGAAAATAGATGGAGGAAGGTGGTTAATGATGGATGATGAGTGAATGGTTGAAGATGGATGGTGAGGATGGATGAGGATGATGATGAATTTACTAGTTATGATGGAGAGATGGATGAATTGGTGAGGATGAATGATGATAATGGGAAATTTCTAGTATGGAGGAAAGATGGATGAGAAATGAGGATGATAGAGGGATGAGGATGGAAGAATGATGATGGATGGTGATGGAAAGATGGTGATGGGTGGATGAAGAATAGAGAAAATGATGGATGGAGAAATTTCAGGGGAAAAAAAACAAATGAGGGTGATGATTTATTTGTGATGGACCCCTTGGTCCAGATGAATGGATGATGATGATTCATGAGGATGGATGGTGATGGAAGGATGGTGATGAAGGAATTTCTAGTATATGGATGAAAGGTGGGTGAAGATGATGATGAAGGAATATCTAGTATATGGATTAAATATGGATGATGGTGATGATGAAAGAAAATCTAGTATATGCAGGAAAGATGGATGAAGATGATGATGAAAGAAAATCTAGTATATACAAGGAAGATGGATGATGGTGATAATGAAAGAATATCTAGTATATGCAGGAAAGATGGATGATGGTGATAATGAAAGAATATCTAGTATATGCAGGAAAGATGGATGATGGTAAAAAAAGTAGATAATGAGATGGATGATGGAAAAATAAATCAGGATACTCAAAGATGGATGAAGGGGAAATTAAATTTATATGATGTATGGAGGAAGAAAAAATTTGGATTCATGGTTGATGATGAAGGAGTAAAATTAAATTGATATCCCCAAGAAAAAAATCAGGAACCTCCCCAAGTGGATGAAAGGAAAATTATTTATTTTTGTTTGTTCTTCCTTCATGATTAATTTTTTTTTTTTTTTTTTTTTTTTTTTTTTTTTTTTTTTAGTGTATTGACCTCTCAGCGGAGTGAGGAGAGTTGCCGGAGGGAAGTGGTGAATCCGCGCGGAGAGTAGACGCGGAGTCCCGGGTGCTACAATGTCCGCGGAGTCGCCGGCGTTTCCAAGGCGCAGGAACGGTCCTCCGGGTCGAAGGACGACCTCGGAGATGAAAGCAAACCGTTCTTCTTCGATGGAAAGAAGAACGGTTATGGGGAGAACATTCAAAGGCAAAATGAAAGATAAAGGAAAAAAAAGAAAGAAAAGAAAACCCGGGTCGTGCACCGGCATCGCCAAGCAGTTGTAGGTGTTGTAGGCCAAGGGAAAATGACCTGAGAACGTATATCCGGGTCGTTCACCGGCGTCGAAAGGATGTTGCTGTAGGAGGGAAAAGAACGAAAAGAGAAAAGGGAAATGAATCGAAGCAAACAGCTTCTTAAATCCGGGTCGTCCACCGGCGTCGAAAAGATTTATATATTTTTTTTTTATAAAAGGCTTCGACGATGCTTTTATCGTCGTCGTTCCCTCACCTCGCATCCTTCACAAAATACCGTACCGAGGCTGTTGTATAATTTTAATCGAAATTTGTTGTAGTTTTTTTTACTTATAGATCCCAATGTCGTCCCCTCCTCGCCCGCTATCTATCACATCTTCCCTGTCCTCGTCGACGAACAGCGCTTCCTCCCAATCACCAACCTCCAGCAACCCAATCCCTCAGCTGGTTGCCAACGTGGAGTCGTTCGGACCGTTCGTCCGCGACTCGTTTTCCTTAGAGGAGCTGGCCGCGCTCCACGATACCGTGAACGCGCACCTAACCGAGTTTGCCCGGTCCAATCACTGCGATCCCCGGGCCGCGGCAGCATCCCGGCACCGGTTGTATAGTCGCCTCCAAGACGCGTTCGATTCCGTATGTACTCTTCTCTAAAGATACAAAAAAATGATAAAAGAAACTGATTTTTTTTATTTTTTATTTTTTTTTATTTTTTTTATTTTTTTATTTTATTTTTTTTTTTTTAGATAATGATGCATACCATCATCCAGGAAAGACAGGAAAAAAAATAAAAAATGAGATTTTTTTTTTTTTTTATTATTATTATTTATTTATTTATTTTACTTAAATTCTATTTTTTTATTTTATTTTTGTGAGTTTTTTTTTTTTTATTTATTTATTTATATTGTATTTTTTTTTTTTTTTATTTTATTTGATTTGTCTTGTACTAACTTTTTTTTATTTTTATTTTTTATTTTTTATTTTTTTTTTGTTTTGTTTGTGTTTTAGGTAAGCCAGGGGAATTTATTCTATATCAATTGGTCTTGAATGATATTTTTTAACATGACTTGCTGCATATCTTCTGTTTAATGCAGTGCCATCCAGTTCCTCCAATGAATAAGAGCCTCCAGGATTTTGAGTGGTAATTCTGTAAGGTCCATTCCATTTGTTTTCAAAGAGCTTTCCATATTGAGAGTCCAAAGATTTGTTGTATACTAATACCAAGTCCCCTGTTTGTAGTGGTTGTCTAGGTGTCTTCTTCCTGTTCCAATATTCCACAGATGTTTTCCTTGTATCCAGCAACTTTTGATGGGCCTTCTGAAGAATGTCATCCCTGTTTTCCAATTGGAGAGTCCTGGCCAGAAGGAGGTCTTGAGTGCTGTTCACTTTTGTCCAATCTATGCCAAAGAAGGTTTCCAGTTCCAGATCAATTGGTAAGATGGGGGGCTGTCCAAGAACCAGTTCATAAGGGGAGTATCCAGTTGATCTTTTGGTGGAAATCCTATCTGCAAATAAAACCAAAGGTAAATAATTCCTCCATTTCTTGCCTTCTTGTCCACAGAGTTTAACCAAAGTGTCCTTGATGGCCTGATGTCCTCTTTCCACCATTCCATTAGCTTCAGGGTAGTAAGGTGTGGTAACTTTGATTTTTATTCCTGCTTCCAATAGTGATTTCTGGAACTGTTGACCAAATTCTGAACCTCCATCCACTGTAACTGACCAAGGTGCTCCATATCTGTAGATCCAGTTGTCCAAGAACCATTGGGAAATCTTCTTTGCTTGAATCTTTTCCAGACCAACTGCTTCAACCCATCCAGAAAGATCATCTCTAGCAATTACCAAGTATTTCCATTTACCAGCCTTGATATGAACTGTATCCAAGCTGACTCTTCCAAAGATTGTTGCTGCTCCAGTAGGCTTCTTGGGTTCCATTGGTAATACTGAATTCCTTTTCTGGCAAGCTTCACAAGACTGGACCCACTTGGTTACACCTTTCTTGAGTCCTGGCCACCAAAACCTGAGTTTAGTCCTTCTGTAAGTTTCTGAAATACCTCTGTGGCCTAGTGTTTCATGAAGAGATTGGAGGATATTGTTTTGGGCTGAGGGAGTGGTGACAACTATCTGGTAAAAGGGTTTGTTAATTCTGTGCAAGACATTATTGGAGAGGAAGAAATTGGCTGATTTATGCAGAATTTGTTTGAAATCCAGGGGGCTGCATCCAAGAGGTTTGTTCATTGTTGAAAGATACTCCTGTAAGTGTTTCCAAATTCCTTGTTGCAGAGGCTTTTCCCCCTCCCCCAAATAAGCTGATGTCCCCAGAAGCAATCCAGGAAAAGAAAGAAGTCCAGAGGAAGAATGTTTGAGGCCAAATCCAGGGTGAGGTTTAATCCAAGGTTCATCTTCATCAAAACTAGGGCAATCTTCTTCACCAGGGTCAGGAGGTCTTCTGGATAGTGCATCTGGAAGGGTGAAGGTTTTGCCAGGGGTATGTTCCAAATCAAAAGAGAAGAGCTGAATGAAAGCAATCCATCTGTTCATAGGGGCATTTGGAAGTGAAGGGTTGTTGATCATTCCAATAAGGCACTTGGCATCCACTCTGAGCAAGAAATGTTGGCCCCATAGCCTATGCTGAAGTTTCTTGAGGATTTTGGTGACACCACAGAGTTCCAACTTGGATTGTGAGTATTCAGATTCTCTTTTGGAAAACACTACTGACTCATAAATCACAGGCCTGTCCAATCCAGAGGAATCCACTTGGGTGAGGACTGCTCCTGCTGCAATGAAGCTAGAATCCACAGAGAGTTTGATCTGTCCAGCTCCAGGTCCATAATCCAGCTTCTTGAGGGTGATATCTGATCCAATGATTCTCTTGAGTTCCTCAAAGGCTTCCTGGCAATCTTCAGTCCAATCCCAGGTGGAATCCTTCCTAGTAAGGTGTCTGAGGGGAGCAGTGATAGTTGAGTAATTTTTAATGAACATCCTGATGTAGACACAGATACCTAGGAAACTCCTGACAGCAGATGGAGTGGTGGGAGTTGGCCAAGTTTCTATTTTGTTGAGCTTCTTTGCTGATATCTTCCTTCCTTCTTTGCAGACAACATGGCCCACTAGATCCAAGGCAGGGACACAGCAAGCAAACTTTTTACCAGAAATAGTGAGTCCAGCTTCTTCTATCCTAAAGAGAATCCTTTCCAAAGTGATGGCATATTCATAAATAAATTTTCTGATCTGGGGGTTGGCTTCCAGGGTTTCTCCACCATAGTCTGAGATTGGTCCTTTAATTCCTCCATCATCAATGAAGATTCCAAGGTGCTGAGGGAGTTCATCCTGAAGTATCCACATCATTTGGGCCTGGTATACTGCAACTGAATTGGTGGCTCCTTGGGGTAATCTGGTGAGCTGGAATCTTCCTAGAGGGGTTTCAAAAGTGGTTAAGGGCCTGGATTCTACTGATAATTCTCTTTCATCATACCCTCCCATAATATCACCTAGTCCATAGCATGCCCTTCCAGTGAAAGATTCAATGAGATCCTCTGGTGATGGTGGTAGGCCTGCATCCTTAATGGTTACTTTATTGAGTTTTTGGAGATCATGAACTATTCTTAACTTCCCATCTTGCTTTTTGACACAGAAAATAGGGCTGGAATAACTGGAGAAGGACTGTTCATAGAGGCCAGTGCTGAGTCTTTCTCTTACTAATTCTATGACTTGATTTCTGATGGGAGCTGGAATTGGAATTGGTTTCTGTTGCCAAGGTTCATGGGGAATAACTGGAATGATGTAGGGTTGTCCATAGGTATGTTTGAGGAGTCCCCTTTCTGTTTCTGTGAATGCCAAAGCTGCTTGCCTGAGAGTGATGACCCAAACTAATAGGAGATGTTCTTGTTCTGACAGCCATCCAGGAGGTCCAAAATTGATAAGGTCCAGCCTCTCTTGAGTGATTTTAGAAGTGGGAATGAATGCTGGAGGAAAAGGATTTAAAGGAGTGGAATATGGGTCCCTAGAAAGTGGAGGCCTTGAAAGAGGTGGGTTGAGAGCCAATGGCATAGGTTGGTTTACTGGTTTTACTTTTTTTAGAGTGGATTTATATTTTGCTGAATGAGTGACTAAAGTTGGTTCTTTTGGGTTATTTTCCAGGATTCCATCTGTAAAGGAGTGTAGTTGGAAGCCTGGCCTTAGACTAAAAAATCCAAAGATGCTGAGTTTGCTGGGAGAGAAGTTTCCCATTTCTGGTGACTGGGAAGGATGATTGGGACCAGGTAAGTTTGCCCAGAAGTGTTTTTGATTTCCAGTGATTCCCCTCTGTCTCCATGGTAGTTGATGGTTGCTGACACATCCATTAAGAAGGGTTTTCCAATGATTAGCTGAACAGACCCTCTAGCTACCCAGAAGTGGACAATCCTGGATACTTTCCCAATGGTGACAGTAACATCTTCAGCGATTCCAGGCATTTCTGTAAGGTGACCTCCAATTCCTTTGAGTTTCATGGGTTTAGATGTGATCTGAAGTCCAAGTTTGTGGGCCAGGGATTCAGGTATAATGTTGATCATTGATCCAGTATCCAGAAGGGCTTGATGCTGTTGTCCATTGATGCTGAGGTTTATATATCCAAGAGGGCAAGAATAGTGAGTGGCAGGTTCCTGGGGTTCTTCTTTTTCCTGGTCCAAGTCTCCAAAGTTTGCTGATTTAGTTTCTTCCACTGGGACTCTTCTGTTAGTGATTTTTCTCTTTACTGCTTCTGATAATGATGGGGAAAGAGCAAGAGTTTCTCCAATGGTGAGCTGGATGACTTGTTGGCCTAGGATCCTATTGGCAACTTCATCATCTATTCCAGGGTAGTCTTTGGCCAAAGCCTTCTCCAGGTAAGTCTTTCTAGCTGGTTTTTCCTTGGAAGGGTTGCTGGAGGATGGTTGTGCTGAAGGCTGTTGAAATCTGACTTTTGAAGCAGGGGCAGGGGATGTTGGAGAAAAGGGAGTCCTGGCCATGTTGAGCAATTCCTGGGAGTCCATATCCATGAGAGTGGTCTTTTCCTTCCTGGTCCTCTTCTCTGGCATAGCTGGTTCCTCTGAAGATCTGGTCCTTTTTCCCATGTCTGAATCATACACAGTAAGTTGAGGGTTGTCATATTCCTCCAGTTGTCCAAAAGAAGTTGAAAGTTTGACTGATTCCTTGGCAAATTGCTCCACCACACTTAAGATTGGCCTCCTGGTGTCCCATGGAATTAAGGTTTGATTTGGAAGTTTGTAGTCCTTTCCATCCTTGATTACCTGTCCTGAGCTGATGTCCTGGGATAATCTGATACATCTGTTGGTCCCATGGGTATCCTGGAAGCAGTAGAAACATTTGAGGGGCCTGTATGCTAGGGTGGTGTTGCCCATGTGGGGAGGAAGGGATTTGCCAGTTGTGAATGCTGCAAGTTGTTTGGTAAGATTATCCATAGTCTGTTCCAAGGGAGCTGATCCTGCAGGTTTGAAAGGTCTGGTAGGGATAAAAGGTTTGGTGGGGATAACAGGTGAGTCCTTTGTATTTGGGGTTTCTGTCCTGTAAAGTCTCCTCCTGTTGATGACAGCTGCTGATTTGACCTTCTTGTGTATGTAGGTGAGAAGAATTTCAGTGTTTGGTAAAATATCACCTCCATCCTTGGTTGAAAGCATCTGGTTGTCCCTGAGAAGTTCATCTGTTACAGCAAGTTCCAGTTCCTGGCTGAGGGCTTCTAGCAACAAATCTCTGAATTCTTCCAGGTCAGTACTGTAATTCATCCTTACTAGATAGTGGGAAATGGTTTCAAATTTGGTTCTGAATGTCTTGAAGTCCTCCAGGGTATTGATTCCTCCATCATGGGCAGTAGTGCTGACTAGATTCCTTAGGTCCCGTCTGGTGTATCTGACCAAAGGCTGAGAGGATCCAAACCTGTTAAGCAACTGTTTCTTTAACTTTTCCCAATCCAGTTCTTCATGTCCTGACATCTCCTCTACTTCATCTTTTAGATCCATACCCTTAATAAATGAAGTAATTTGATCAGCCAGTTCTTTTGAGTTAGCACCATCATGCCTTCCTGCAGCCTCAAATCTCCTGATGAACTTTTCCACTGGCATATTACCACCATCAAAGAAGAGCTCTTTGTCCATTGGTTTGATCTTGATTCCCCTGGAGGTTGGGTCCTGGTACACTGGCATGGAAGCTTCCCTTTCAAAAAAATGTGAGTTGAATCTTGCTGAATCCTGGGGTGGTGGCCTGTGTAGGTTTCTCATGGGTAGCTGGGTTCTGGGGGACTGAAGTGGGATTCCTAAGTCTTCTGAATCTTCTGATGGTTGGGGATTGTTTCTGTAGGGACCAGGGTTGTGACCAGAAGCAGGAGCCATGCCTTGAGGAAGGGGATTGACTGGGTTGGTAGGTTGACTAGGAGCTGGGTAGAGACTGGGAGCAGAGAAGTTGATGTAATTTCCAGAATGAGACATCTTTAAAGGGGAAGTGAATTTAAAAGGTATGTAGGTGGGATTTAAATGAGGGTGCTGAAAGATAAGAAGGGGGACTGATGATTGATTGTGATTTGAAAACCTTTGTAGGGATGAAGAGAGGAGTAAGAGAAGTGAAGGGGAAGGGGAAGAAGGGTTTTAAGGAAGAGGGTGAGTGAAGAGAAGAGGTGTAAGAAGTAGTGTGTAGCTAAAGGTAAAGTTGTTACTAGGGCTGAAGATTTCTGAGGGATGGAAAAGGCCACTGTTGGGACACCACTTGTGGAACTAATCTAAGGCCAGAATAGAGCTTGGAAGGGATATGTATAACTACACTAGTACTAATGTAAGTTAAGACAAAGGTGCTGATATAAGAGCTGCCTTCCTGACTAATGCTGATGGGGAAGAGTGTAACACTAAGAATAAAATAAAAGGTGTGGCTTTTCTATTTTAATCTTAGACTGACTAGTACTTATAAGCTGACTGCTATTACCTCTGAGGTATGGGGAGTTGAGGAGAAGTTGTGAGGGAAAATGGTTGTGTAAAAGGGTTTAAATGGCAAGGATATCTAAAATGTCTAGGTAAGAAGTGTCTTTGATGAAATTGAATCTAATATTTGGGGTAAAAGGTCATACAGGTTGTATGGGGTAGAAATTGCATATGGTAATACTACAACAGAGTGGAGTATATATGTGTAAAGGGCCCTTCAAGAGGGGAACAAATGATGAGCACAGTATTACAAGATATGATGATGAGCAATGTCCATAATAGTAATAGTGATGAGCAAAAGACTACAAGTGTAATAGTGAAGTGAATGTATGTAGCAATGATGAGCATTTGATGTAGATTATGTAAGATGTTTTATTTACTGAAATAATAATGACTTGGATGATGTAAGCCAAAAGAAAAAGAAAAGAAAAGAATGTACCTATGAAAACTATGAAGGCTAATATCTTCTGATCCAAAAGGAAATCAAGGGCAATTTGAGTGAGTGACTAGGGGTAAAATAAGGTGTAGAATCTGAATCTAGAATAATATTCATGGATATATGGATGGAATATGAGATGTAGAAAGAATGATGTGAGAAGGAACAGGATTACCACAACGGCTCATCGAGTGGAATCACACCTCCACTTGATGGCCGCTACATAGGCCCATCAAGTGGAACCCCGACTTCTCCACTTGATGGCCACTACATAGTTCCATTGAGTGGAACTCCACCTTCTCCACTCGATGGCCGCCACATTGGCTCATCGAGTGGAACCGCGCCTTCTCCACTCGATGGCCGCTACATAGGCTCATCAAGTGGAACCGCTTCTCATGGGTTGTTGACCGTTTGCTTTTTCTTGTCTGGCAGCAGGAGGGGGAGCAGAGGGGACCTGGACGACTTTGACGAGTGATTGGATGACAGGTGTGCGTATGACACATTTGGGTGTCAGGGTATTTCCCAGTGGCTTCTTGATCGAAAAGATTGGCGTGCTCAGGGGACGTGGAGGATTGGCTGGCCGGGAAACTGGCCTGGGAGCAGAATTGGGCGTGCTTATTAATGCTGATTTGACTCGGACTGCGTTGGCATATACAGCTGCAGATTTCTTGACTTGTTGGCGTGCTTTTTCGGCCATCGTTTTTCCTACTAATCGAGTTAATCAGTGTGAACCAGATTTATGTTTTCAGTCTTAGAAGCGGTGGGAGGTAAGAGAGTAGGGTTGGATTGAATTGTAGAACTTACCTGCCGGAGTGTAATTACCCCAAGATTTCGAGCTATTCAACTTCTTTTTCTTACTCCCAATACCGTAATCAGTCTGTCCAGTGAAGATAGCCTTTTGTTTATGTTGATCTGAGCGACTAGCTTGGACCTTTTCCCGTAGACAAGTAGATGCAGACGCAAGGGCCTCTTCCTTGGCAAGTCGAGTTGTGAAATAAAGAAGCCGGTTAGGTGGCAGGTCTACCTCTTGCAAGCCGCTTTCATTTTCCAAGGGATGTGATGGTCCGGGAGATGGAAGGCGGACAGACGGGGGAATTGGCATTTCATTGGGAAAATCTCTTGAAAGAAAATGGTGCCAAATTTCATCCGATTCCAACATAAGATGCTAAAGAGCAGAATGGTTATTAGTCGAAGATTCATCAATTTGGCGAGAGGAGGAAAACAAAGAACAAAGACGACTGGTAGCTGATGGATATACTTACAGGAGAGGAGTCTTCAATATGGGCTAGCTGATCGGGATGGCAAGCAATGAGAACAGGCCTAATCAAACGATACGGACAGTTGCCGACTTCAAGGAGACCTAACCGTCAAAAAACGCAACAAAAACAAAACAAGCCAAGTCAGAAATTGAAAAAAGATATTGCAAGGCCTTGGAGAAAGCTTACCGCCCGAATGTGCAGTGAGAACTAGGATATTGGGAACGGACCAACGAGGGAAACGGGAAATCGAGGCAAGTCAGTATGATTCTACCGGGAGTGGAATTCAAGAGTTACTGATCCAGAGGGGAAGGAATACTGACTACACAGACATGACTCTTTGAGTGAAAAGACCATGGCTGAGTGTCAAAGGTTCATTACTAATGAATATGCCAAAATCTATCAGTGAAGCATCAAGCTGGCCGTTTTGCGACGAGAAGGTTCGGTACCCGGTTGCACTTGACGAGCCCTAGTGGAGGGTATGTAGACCAAGGCTTCCCTGTATTGTTTGCTGGGAGGAAGTCTCCAAGGGGAGGGAGAGGCATGTAGGAATAGGTGGGTCGAGATAAGGGGGCATGGTGTGTATCAAGTACCCCCATGCTCAGTAGAGCTGGGTAGCTGCGCAAAGTGTGTCCAATGTTGAGCTTTGACTCAACCTAATGTAAAGAGTATCACACTAAGTTCAGCTTTTCTTACTGTTATGGTCTGATCTGTGGAGAGGAAGGCTCTGGGGTTCTGGGGTTTCGGGGGTTTCGGGATCCTATAATGTAGATTGCAGGATGAGGAAGAGATGTGGATCCTCGTCCTGACAGACTATATAGTGGTCTGTCTGTGACATGTACGTGATAGACTATCTACATGTGGTGCGGGCTTTGGTGCGGGCAGGCCCGCAATACGGCTCATGACATTATCCCCCTTTTAATGCTAAATCCTCCACTCATTCGCCAATCAAGAAAAAAGAAAAAAATTCCACCTCTTATCAATTTTGTTCCTCACTTCCTTCTCCGCATCCGCCAATGAGTATTTGCCGCATTCGGAAAACTTGAATTAAATCCCGCTACCAGTTCCTCGCAATTCTTCAAGTTTTCCGCCGGTTCCCATGAGTTGTCTTCTGTTCCAAATCCCTTCCAGCTGACCAGGTATTGGGTCTTCCCGCGTCGTCTTCTACAGTCCAGTACCTCTTTGACTTCCCACTCATCCCCGCCGTCCGCTGTAATTGGTTCCGGGTCTTCCCTCCGTCGTTCCGCAATTTCGTCGGGTCTGTGTTTGCGGAGTATTGATACGTGAAATACGGGGTGTACCCCCCGCATGGATATAGGGAGTGTTAGTTTATACGCGGATCTTGAGATTCTTTTACAGATAGAGAAAGGTCCCAGCCATCTATGTTCCAATTTTGGGCTGGGGCGGGTCGTTGAAATGTTGCGTCCGTCTAGCCATACTTCGTCCCCTACGTCCCATTCCGGTGTTTCCCTTGTGTTCTTGTCAAATTGGCCTTTCATTGTTTCTTGCGCCTCTTCTAAGCAATGCTTGAGTTCTTCTTGGACCTCCGCAAGTTTGCGGAGTCGTTCTTCTACTGTGGGGATGCATTGTTCTGTTGAGGGGGTTCCGCTATATGCCGGGTTGAATCCGTAGTTGGCTTTGAACGGGGAAACTCCTGTCGATGTGTGGTCATTGTTGTTGTAAGCAAATTCGGCCATTGGGAGGAGTGGGGCCGAATCGTTCTGTTGGTAGCAAACAAAGTGCCACAGGTATTGCTTGACTGCTTTGTTGGCGATTTCGGATTGTCCATCTGTCCTTGGGTGGTACGCTGTGGATGGCTGTAGTCTAATCCCCATGCAGGAGCTCAACTCACGTGTGATTTGGGAAACAAAAATACTTCCCCGGTCTGAGACAATTGTCTTGGGGGTTCCATGGAGTTTCCATACATGTTCCGCCATCAGTTCCACTAGTTGCTCCGCGTTCATGGTTTTCTTGCATGGGATGAAGTGGGCCATCTTGGTCAGTCGGTCTACTACTGTTAGTATGCTGTCACTCAAGCGGGATTCAGGGAGGTCAGTGATCAAATCATAGCTAATGTCCGTCCATGGGCCTGCGGGGATTGGGAGGGGTTCTAACGTTCCAAATGGCCGTCAAGTGCTAGATTTGACTCTTTGGCATGAATCACAGCCGTCCACGTACTGGTTGACAAATCTCTTCATTCCATTCCACACAAAACTTCTCCGTACTAATGCCAACGTGCGGGATCTGCCTGGGTGGCCTGCGGACTTTGTGTCGTGTCGACTTTTGAGGATCATCGTCCGCAATGCCGAGTCCGCTGGTACCACTATCCGTCCCTTGTCATAGAGTACCCCATCGGCTTCCGCATACCTGTTGTGGTCCCCTGTCGGTTTCTGTAACAGCTTAATCCAGTCAGCCAATTTTGGGTCATGTGGGGTCAGTTCTCTAATCCTGGCAATGATTTCGGCGTCAGACAACTCTAGGTCGTCCGTTCCCGCATCTTCCAAGTCAGTCCCCATCACGTCCACCTCAAACCAATGTTCCCCGTCATCCATTTGAATCGATTCGTCCAGAAACCAGCTGTCCAATTCCGCACATTCCGCAAGCTCCTCAAACGTCCTCTCTGTGATGTTACCTGGCTTCAAAAGCTGACCAAAGGTCAGGTTTCTCCCGGTGCTGGGGCGAGGTCCGGTCTGCGGGATAGGGCGTCGGGTTTTGTTGATTGGCGTCCTGGTCGGAATATGATCTCGAAGTCAAAACATCCCATGGTCTCCACCCATCTTGCCTGTCTTCTCGTGAGCTGCTTGGTTGTCATGAAGCTTTCCAAATTGCGGTGATTGGTGTATACAATTGCCGTCAAGCGGTGTGGGTTCCCCTCCAGGTATTGCCGCCACTCTTTGAAGGCAGCCACAATAGCCAGTAACTCTTTGTCAAAGATCTCATAGTTGCGTTCCGCCTGTACAAGGGATCGGGACAGGTAAGCTACTGGGTGAAGTTCCTGGTCCTTGGTGCAAACCTGGGACAGTACTGCGCCAAGCGCGAAATCGGAGCAATCACATTCGAGGACAAACGGTTTGTACGGGTCCGCAATTTTCAGGATCGGAGCGGATGTGAAGGCGGTTTTGAGGGATTCAAACGCGGAGTTGCACTTGGCGTCCCACACAAAGGGGGTTTCTACTCTTGTCAGGTTGTGGAGCGGTCTGGTCTTTCCGGAGAAATGGTCGATGAACCGGCGGTAAAAATTAGCAAATCCAATGAATCGTTGAAGTTCGGTGACATTCTTTGGTGCTGGCCAGTCGGTTACTGCTTGCACCTTTGCGGGGTCCATTCTGATTTGGTTGCATGATATCAATAATCCTAGGTATTCTACCTCCGGCCTTGAAAATTCACACTTTTCGGGTTTCAGCCACGATTGGTGCTTGCTCAATGTGTCCAGTATACTGCCCACCGCTTCCGCATGGTCCGACCCTTTCCGCGTGTAGATCATGATGTCATCTAGGTATGCAGCGGTGTCTTTCCCAATCCGTCCGAGGAGGATGTCCTGCATGAAGTATTGGAAGTATCCTGGCGCTCCCGTGGGACCAAAGGGCATGGTAAGTGGGGCAAATTGTCCTGCCCTGCAGATGAAAGCCAGCTTATCTTTGTCGCCTTCCGCAACTCTGAGGTTTCCATATGTGTTGCGGAGGTCAAGCTTTGTGAATGTGTCCGCATCCAAAAGGCTGTCAACTAAGTCCATTGTCAGTGGGAGCGGGTACTTGTTCTTCACCGTTACCGCGTTGAGTCTCCTGTAGTCAAAACAGGGTCGCAGGTTTCCATCCTTCTTTCCAGTGAATAGTACCAGTGCTGCCCACGGGGATGTGGTCCGTCGAATGGTCCCGCTCGTCAGTCCTTCGGCAATCATAATATCAAGTGCCTGGTTCTCTGCTGGGGATAGCGGGATGATCCTTCCGGCCTGTGGGATGGCTCCTGGGATCAGATCTACGCGGAAGTCATACTTTCTTCGCGGGGGAAGTCTCATGGCGCTTGATTTCCGGAACATGTCAAGGTGTCGGTGGTAGCACCGCGGTACTAATTCTTCCGTAGTCCGCTCCGCAGTCGTGGCTTTCCCTTTTTCTGCCAATCAGGCCAATGTCGACCACAATGTTTTGGCCATGCTGATCACTGCAGGGGTATGTCCTAGGGGGGAAAGAGGCTTGCCAGCTGTTTCGGGATTCAAATGTGGGGGAGATCTATCAGACTCACATTGCGGGGGTGTTATTGTGCTAAAAGCACACACCCCCTCGTCACTAATCCTAGCTTTCCCCATGGGCCTGTAGACCGTATGTGGGGATGTTGGCGGAGAGGACGATACTGCCTTGGCAGTAGCAACAATTTCATCGGGTACCTGGTCAGAGTGTCAAGTCTTGGGGTTCTTGGCGGGGCTTGCGAATCTATCTACAAGGCGTACAAGCTTGCAAGCTGTCTCAGGCGGTAAAGTATGGGGTGGGGGATTGTCAAACTCACATTGCGGGGGCGTTATTGTGCTGCAAGCACACACCCCCTCGTCACTAATCCTAGCTTTCCCCATGGGCCTTTTGGCCTTCTGCGGGGATGTTGGCGGGTAGGACAATACTGCTGCCGCAGTAGCACAAGTTTGATTGGATACGGTTTCATCGGGTACGTGGTTGGGGTGTCGGGTTTCGGGATTCCATGTGGGGTTCTGGGGTCTATCTACAGGGTGTACAAGCTTGCCAGCCGTTTCGGGAATGATGTGGGGGATAGGGATATCAAACTCACATTGCGGGGGCGTTATTGTGTTCAAAACACACACCCCCTCGTCAATCTTCCTAGCTTTCCGCGACTTGCCGGTTGGGGTGTTTTTCGGAATAGACGAAACCGCCGAAGCAGCCGCAATGTCCGGGGTCCATAGGGTACGGTTAGTCCAATTGATTCGGTGTCCATATCGGCGGATCCAGGGCATCCCTAGGATCCCATCATACGAGTCTTTCAGTCGTGTAATGATGAATCGGGACAGGCGGGGTTCGTCGTTCAACCTTGATCTATCTCATGGGTTGCTCTGCTTGCGGACCCGTCAAATCCAAAGACGGTTCGCCCCGAGGCCGAAGCGGCCTCGAGGAGTCCCCATCGGGATGCGTACAATTCACTCAGAACGTCGTGGGTTGCTCCGGAGTCTATGAGGAAGGATAGGGGGGGATAGGGGCTTTGGGGTGTGGCTCTGGGAGTTGTGATGGTGCATGAAAGGAAACATCGGGGATCAATTTCATTTACATGTAATGTCTGACTAGCACCAATACTGCATGACAACTCCGCTACGCTTGGGAAGGGCACAACCTTCATTCCCGAGCGTCTCCATTTTTTGACTTATTGGCCCGTCCCTTGTTTGCCTTGTCCGCCTGTCCCTCCCTTTTAAGCGCCGCCAATCCATCGGCTAGCTGTCGGATCTGGTCCTCGAGTGCGGAGACTGAGGCAGGTGTCCGTCCTTTCCCTTTCTTGTTTGGACACTCCCGAGAGATATGTCCTCGCGTCCCGCAGCGGAATCAAAGTCCTTCCCGCATCATGCGGGCCTTCTCGTCCTCGGACAGTCGGCTGCTGATTGCAGATGTGTCCATGGCGTCGGGATCTGGCTGAGTCTTTGCAAATCCAGTGGTTGTTTCCGCCCCGTGCATCTCCGAATCAAGCTCCATGGCTAGACCCGCTGCCTCATTGACAGTGGTGAAAGTGGTGCGGGCCAGTACTAGTGCCGTCCGGATGTCCCGTTTTAAGCCCTGCCGGTATTGGCTGATGAGGGTCGGGACTTCCCATCCAGTGGCAGTAGCGTGGGTGAGGAATGTGTGGGTGTAGTCGGCCACTGTCCTCGTCTGTCGTAGCGCTCGTAACGCCCGTTCCGCCTTTCCTTTCTTTTTGGAGTCGAAATACATCGTTCCAAAATCCTTCATCCACCCGTCGTACGAGAAGTCCGCCCCTTCCGTGACTAGGTCGATGTACGGGGCGGACCACTCGTCCACCCATTGTACGAGAAGTCCGCCCCTTCCGTGACTAGGTCGATGTACGGGGCGGACCACACGGCGGCGGGTCCGGTAAGGTAGGACGCGGCGAATAACAGCTTTGTCCTGTCGTCAGGGAACATGGCGCTGTTGACCAATGTATAAATTGCCACTTGGCGGGCAAACGTTTCTGCCTTCGTCCCGCGTTCACCATCGAACTTGTCGGGACATGCAATCTTTGGTCCACGGGTTGGGGTGGAACCGGTTGGTTGGGGTGGTTGGTCCCGCTGTGCTTTGGCCGCTCTTTGGCGGGATCGTTTGTTCTCCCTTGCTTGGGTCATCTCCTCAAGCTGTCGTCGGAGTTGCTCTACTTTGTCCATCTTTTGGGTGCGGGTGGAGTTGGGATCGTTCGGGTTGTCTGTCTGGTTTTGTTCAGGTGTCTGGGTGTTGGTTTCTTGCCTTTGTCTCCGTAGTGTTAGATCCTGCAATATGTTATGGTCTGATCTGTGGAGAGGAAGGCTCTAGGGTTCTGGGGTTTCGGGGGTTTCGGGATCCTATAATGTAGATTGCAGGATGAGGAAGAGATGTGGATCCTTGTCCTGACAGACTATATAGTGGTCTGTCTGTGACATGTACGTGATAGACTATCTACATGTGGTGCGGGCTTTGGTGCGGGCAGGCCCGCAATACGGCTCATGACACTTACTGAGCACCACCATTGCATGACTAAAGCATGAGCTCAGGTTTCATTTAAGCTTGCCGCATGTCAACTGCTGGAAGTTGCTTGAGTTTTTCTTGCAGTGTGTTTTGATTGTTGTACTTGTGCAAGTACAACAATCAAATCAGCTATTTTGATTGTTTTACTTGAGAAAGTACAGCAATTACAAAAGCGTCTGTTTTGATTGCTATACTTGCACAAGTACAGCAATCAAAACAGCTGATTTCTAAATTCTGATTATTATTATTTAAATTTCTATCTGTAATTTAATTTAGTTTTTTTTTCTTTTTTCTTTTTTTTTCAAAAATAAATTGTTTTTCAGTGGGGCTTTCAGGCTCACAAATAAATAATCTACTTTGGCTCTGTACAATCCATTTGTCAATTTCCCCTGCCCCCTGTTTTCTATAAAAGGGGCTGCATGTGGCCTCAAAATTTATGATTATTTCCTTATTTTGATGTCTAAATTATTTTTATTGGAATGAATTTGATGTTAAATGATGGATCTTGGTACAATGCTGTTCTGGGGACCTGAATGGAATCATCAGATTTATGAAAACACTAATTCAAAAGGATCAAAGCCTCAAAAAAAGACAACTTGGGCAAGGGAAAAACATTCACCATTCCCATATCCTTTTCTTTGCCCAACCACCTCATACCAACTCATGGTAAAATAAGAGGGCATTTAATTCACACAAATGCTTCTGTTCAGATTATTCACTCTGCAAGTAAGTAGGGGCTTTCATTATGATTTTTTAATTGATTGATTTTGAACTGAATGGGACCCAGCCAGTTTATTGTATTACTGGAACTTCAGGAGCCCTGACTGCCTCAAAATGTCTTGGGACTTTCCAAACATCAGCAAGAACCCAGCACTCATTTCAGCTATCTGTATGAAACTCTGGCTTAATTTTTACAAAAATCCAGGTACTATCACTGTGCTGAAAGGTTATCAAAGTGATAATTGCTATACTCTCCCTATAGTGTCCAAACTACGCAGAGAAGATAACCTAAACTCCTTGTAATTGTCAGATTTAATCTAAAAATTATTCAATCAGGAGAAGACTAACAGCTAACTGTATAATTTTGGCTATCTTGTGTCTTTTTATGAAAGCTGTAACAATATAAATTGTTACTGAGAAGCTGGAAAGCACTTGAGCTGAGTGGCTACTGTTAGAGGTGGTATTCCTGGGGGTTAGATTTATTCTTGAAGGGGATTGATTTCTCAGATTGATTGAAATAAGCTTAAATCCTTTAATCTTCCCTTTGGCTGGCTCTCCAACCACAGGTGCCTTCCTGGTTCCAAAGCAAGAATCATAATTCTTTTGGATTGTTAGCCAGTAAATGATTATGAGAAATTCTTCCTTCTTTAGGTGAGCCGTACTTTTCTCAGTCCTATCATTTTCAGACACATTTTTTGCTTGCTTATTGATTGATTTGTTCCTTTTTGCTGATTACTTTGGTATCACTTGGGTGATGGAGTTCTTGGGGATTGATTTTTTGGGAGGCATTTCTTGGGGGTCAAGGAATAATGGATCAATTTGTTTTTCAAGAGCACATTTATAATCAACAAATCTTGCCAAATTGTGAGGAAATTTGAAGAATAGATCTGGGTTGTGATTGAGTGGAGTTGTAGTGGGGAGGATTTCTTGTTGGCTGCAGTTGAATTGTGGAGGAAAATTTGTTGTATTGAGGATCTATTTTTGTCAAAGTTGAATCCTGAGTTGTGATTGGTTGGATTGTGGAGGATTGTGGGTTTTTGGAATGACATTGGGGTTTTTGCTGTTAATACTTGACACCAAATAATTGCATTACCTGGAATTTTTATCAACTGGTTTCATAATTGTGCATTTAGTGAAACCCATTGATTAGATAATCATGGATTTGGTCATATTTGACACCCTTTAATGGTAAGAATCATTGAAGATAAATATTTCCATGTGAAATTGTGTTTGTGGAATATGAATTGAGCAAAACTCACATGACCAATTAGGTATCTTAGACTCAGAGAATAGCACACATTATTGAATACTGTCAAATTCTTGTTGATCTTGATGTCTAAACTTTATGCAATTGATTCCCTGTTTCCCAATGGGGAGATTGAATTTTTCTGAGGGTCAGGAGCATGTGTAGCTGGTGATACATGGTCCAGGACAAAACTTTGTGAAGGTGCCCTAGTGTCACCTATGTGTGTGAAACACTGGCTTAATTTCTATAAATAAGCCAGGTACTATCACTGTGCTGAAAGGTTATCTGAATAACTATGTACATTATTCTCTCTATGGTATCCAAACTAAGCGCAGAGGATATCCTAAACTCCTGATGATTGTTAGATTTGATATATAAAACAGTCAACTGGAGAAGACAAACAGCTATTCTTTGTCTTTTTGGGTAATTTATAGCAATATAAGTTTCTATTAAGCAGCTGGCAAGCACTTAAGCTGATTTGCTACTGTCAGATGTGGTGTTCTTGCAGCAACTGCTCTATAAGGAATAGATCAAGGCCAAGGATGGGGAATTCTAAGGTAACTTGAGACTAATTCCAGTAATAAAGGTTGGGTTGGATAAAGGGAATACACTACTCTAATAGTAGGAGGAGAATATTCAGGTTACTTACAAATATGGTACTGGGTGAACATGCTGAGGATCCAATCCTAGGCCAGTAAATGGCCTCCTTTTATATTCTAGAGGTCTTCAGGGGAAGGTTCTAGAATGTTGTTGTATATTCTGCTCTATTGTATTACAATTCAAATGCACTGTGATGCAATGGGAATTTGTATTGAATTGAGCACAGTATTTGTTAGAATTCTGCCCCATGCCCAAAAGAGGGCTTATTTTTTTCATTCTTTTCCATTATTTTTTGTTCCTTAGAACAGCTAGGCCCTCAACTTAGGCCCCTTTCTTGTCATGAATTTCTGTCCCCATCTGAAATACAAACCTTACTTAGTTCCGGGCCGCTGCTGGTGAGACATGCTCTCTTTAGTCCCTCTCACAGGTGTTCTCAGTCCCTGAGCATCTTGTGCTCTTGAATTCCTTAGCCCACCTTTTTCTCAGTCCTAGGCCTCCAGTAACTTTTCTTTTAGTATTTTCTATGTCCCCATGACCTCATGACATGTATGTATAACCAATAACATCATGGGCCAATTCATATAATAGAACAATACTGGGAAATTACCATGCACTTAGGTAATTTCTTTCTTATTAGCATAATTTTATTATTCTTACCTTTATTAAAGTAAGCTTATTGTCTCTCAGCTATTATGACAATAATTCATAATCCATAATTCATACTTTTTATTCCCTTTTCTTAAAGTATCTTTATTATATGATAAAGTACTAGAAGGAGTAGGAATTTAGTGGTGGTTTGAGTGAGATACCCCACTTAATTTTTCATTCTGAGTTGATTGATAAAATAATATTTTAATGATATGTTATTATACACATTTGTAATACAGTATTTTTATTGTATTTTACAGTTTATTCAGTTCTCAGGATACTCTGGAGTATCTCTAGGGCTGACACCTAGCATCAGGGCAGCCATGAGATACTAAGATTTCAGGCAGTAGAATCAGTCTTGAAACCACAATATTACATTGATCCTAAATTGCAATCTGAGGCATGATGATATATAGCATGGAGGAACCATCAGGGAAATTTTCCATCTGTGCCTCCATGGTATCTTGGTTCCAAACATGAGGCAATGATCCTAGCATTTGAGATTGTTGAATTGAACATGCCATCCACTGCAGGAAAAAAATGGCTCAACTGCAGGCAGTTGAGCCAGTTTTCTTTTTTGCAGTGATCTGCTTTTGAAATTCATTCAGTTGATTCATTTTTTTTAAAATGTGTGTAAAAACCTTTGGCATCATTTTCCTCCAAAGCCTATTTAGATTTTCACAAGGTGCATCTATATCTGTATGGACCATCAGGATAGCTCACAGATTGAAATCCTGAATCATTAGAAAATCAAGTATATTACAAATAAGCATTCCCCAAAAAACTCCCATATCATAAGCAACAGAAAATTATCTTACCAGCATGACTGTTTGGAGGCAGGAGCCCCAGATTAGGGAGGCCTTGAGGGAACATGGTAAACAAATCAGATCAACAAGTTTGAATATTTTTGGGTAATAATGATGGAGATATGATATATGATTTATGTATATATTCATCTTCAATTGAAAAAGACAATGTATATTTAGTGTTTTATATGTGATATTCTTGGCTGATAATTAAAGAATAAAACAGGAAACATGACATGTGATTTATTTACTTATTTATCTTTATTAGCATCTTGTTAGTGGAGATGTTTATACTGTCTTGTTTCTTTACTCTACAAGATAACTCCCTGGGATGCTAGTGAGTGTCTTCTTTCCTCACCCTTCTTGTCTGTTTATATATCACCAACATCCCAGACCACTTGGTACCTAAGAGATTCCAGTGCCTAAGACCAAGCAGTAGGCTACTAGATGAAACAAACATAGATACAAGGGCTGGGGGGATATTGAAGGCAGAGGAAAGAAGTTGAGTGCCATGTGAGCACTTATTTAGATTTTATAAACTATACTTCATAACTTTATTGGTCTGCAGCAAAAGTCTTTGTGGAATTAAATTAAAACAAGGTTTTTACATCAGAGCATCCACTGTTGCCTCTGAAAGGTGGCTTGGCAAGCCAGCTTGACAGAGACATGGCCCACATGCACTATGCTAATGTCCTTGGTAGCCCCCTTTAAATATATACTTGACAAATCTCAATGTGCAAGTCTCTAATACGAAGGACTTAAATCAAGCCGGACAGGGGAGAAATTAACAACAAGCTCTAATGAATGATCCCTAATCCCAAATGCACAACACCAGCACAACTAAAAACCTCATCAACCAAAAAGGATCCATCATCTTTGCACACATCCTCATTCTCTAGGAAAGATTGAGTGGAGATTTTGTGAATCTTGGGACAGATTAAGGCAAGATGTCGTGGCATCGGTCAGAGCAAGCATCTGGATGACTATGTTAGCTGATAGAAGCAAACAAGGACCTCGGTGGTGACAGATTATTTGTAAAGGCGGAAACCAAAACCATAGTTTAAATGACACATGAAATTTGATCGCTAATATCTTCATTTGATGGAACAAAATCTTTGAAGACCATGATATTCATTGAAGGTTAAGTTCGCGTTTCCCGATGTAAAAAAAAGGGGGTGCGATAACTTGAATAGAGTCGCCTGAGCCACAAGGAGGATAACTGGTTGGCGAAAGATTTAAGAGCAGCAGCTGCCCTTGGTGGCAGGAGCATCCTTGCAGCCGCAGTCAGAGCAGGAACACGCTTTCCCGGCAGCCGCGCAAACGCAGCGGTTGGTAGCGCTAGTAACAGAAAACACGAAACATAGGAAGCATGAGTACCAGGGGATTCGTGGTTCACGCCATCAGATTCGGGTAGATGAGGCGATGAAAGGAATTGGGACTACTCACTCGGTAGGTAAGACGGATGAGGTACAAGCGCAGCCAGTGTCCTTGTTGCAGCTGCAGCCTTGAAGGTTACCAGCTGAGCAAGGCTGTGGATAAAGGTGGGAAGAGAAGTGAGTCAACAATCGGGTTGTGGTGGAGAGAAGGGGCAACTAACTTGACAGCTACAGGCACGGACTTCTCCGTTGTCAAGATGAACGTCGGGGCAACCACCTGTGAGAAAAGAAGGAAGAACAGATTAGGCACTAAATAACCAACACTCGGGTGAAAAGAAATTGTGACTAACAAGCAGGCATATTGTTTGTTTGTTTGTTGTTGTTGGGTGGTAGATGGGTGAGGCTGGTAGAATGTGGGGTTTTGGAAATTGGGTGTGAGAGGCTGGTGGATGACTGGATGGTAATGGTTGAACTGGTGGTCTAAATAGTCGCAGCTCATTAACTTTAATCTAAAAAACCAGCCAGACTTCCCAAACGGTCAGAGTGAAATCATGCGCGCTTTTCGCCGGCACAAACCCTGCTTACGACCGAGCGCATGACAACAGGACAACCGTAGATCTGTTTTAGTTATGACGTAAATCCGATCCCTCATCATAACCGACCGACCTTCAACCCGTCGGATTCACCTCCAAGTTTTTAAGCTCAGGTCAACTGGAACGCACACTAGGATATGAAGCGCCACTCCAGCCTCGCACATGGTACTTGACCATCCGGTTTTGGGTCGCTTGGGAGATGATACTTATTTAACTGCCTGCGAGCGGCGATCTCCCCGTCTGAATGATTGGAGCCTTATTGAAACATCGCCAGTTACCGAGTCATCGTGCTTACCATACTACATGGTGTATTATTCACCGCACAAATAATCAACTGGTACTAGGTGACCACCTTTCATTTCCACCTTGCTCTGTTGGTAAGCAGACTTGAATCTAGACCACCAGAGACAGCACGATTATAATAGAATTGACTATCTGTTTATAAGGGTGTTGTGCGTGCTTTCTGGCTGGGAAATTTCCAAGTCGAAGAAAAACCACCCGCCAAAAATGTAGAGACTGTGAAATCAATATGTGTGTGTTGAGAATATTCCAACTCGTGGCTTCGGTATTGGCCAGAAATTTACTCTCATGTACATAATGTCTTGACCGCCTTACAGAAACACGCACCTATGACTGCCAGGGTGGTTGGTTGCAGTTAGTGACCATAGCTTAACACAACTCATACTGTGGTGATATATCATGTGTGCGCACTAACAAGAAAACTCCAGGGATGTGAGAATTACAAGGAGCCATTGGAGTACAGCAGAGTGGACTAGGTGATTTTGAGGTTGTTGGAGGATGTCATCTAGCACAAGTTAAGGTTGAAGGATTTGGAAGAGGAAAGAAAAGAAAAGAAGAAGAAGAAGAAAAACCTAAGGTGAGTAGAAGAGGTACGAGGTTCAAGTTACTCAGGTAGCTTCGTGATACATGGTTAAGACTTAGTAGATCTCCAATATAAGACCTCTACATTAATCCCATTAGAGAGAGAAAAACTAACCAACCAAAGTATCCTGGTGAGCAAAAGATAAGCCATCTGGAAAAGCTCATGAGATATGATTTCTGAAAGGCCTAGGAATCTTGGAGTGGATGAGGGTGTGGAAAAAGTAAAGCAAGTTTAATGGTAAGTGAGGATATGTTCTCAAAATATAAAAATCTACACCAAACTTTCTTATATCTCTGTTCTTACAGAAAAACTTTTGTGCATGGATTGAGGTTTTGGATGGGGTTAGATTCTTCAGGGGGGCATGGAGAGGAGAACCTTTCTTGGTGGAAAAGTGAGATTGTTCATGTCTAGAGGGGAAAACATCATGTCTAGAGGGGAAAACATTACACATAGAATCTATTTCTTCACCAAATCTACATATTTATGTACATATCTGTTTCTCTTGAAGGACTTATCCAATTCAATCGTGAACTGGTTCATCCCTCTACTGATTATCAATTAGTCCACACAGCCCTTAATGAGATTATCCAGTTTCTAATCTTTTCAAAATCTTTTTGGGACCAACCCATCGTTTCAAACCATCGTTAGCAAATAACATGTGTATGGTTAGGAAATTGGCCACTAAAAAAACCAAGTAATCTGGTTTTAGAAACCAAACTGGCCATTCCAAATGGTTTCTAAATATCCACCTTCCCCAACTGGAGATCAAGTGTATCTGTGTCACAACCACTCAGATTAAGCTTTCCTTTTACCATCTTGGCTGTAGCAACCAACCTCAAGCACGAATACAATAAAGTCAAGTCGATCCGATCTCAAAAGACTGCCAACGACCACAAACCCGGGTAAAAATAAGTCATCTAGAGTTGGTCCTTATAATAAATAAACACCAACTAACGGCATGGTTCCACTCAAAGACTTAAAAAATCCTTGAGGCTGAGTTGAACAGTCAGTACAAAGTCCTCATCCTTAGCCAAGAAACCGTAGTACTGAAGCAAAAGTAAACCAACTTGCACTTGGTTTCGTGACGACTTGGAAATTGAACCCCACCAATTAAAACCCACCCATGTAGACCAAGCCGTGGAACTAATTTCCCGAAATCTTATCAGTTTCGGCGGAGATGAGAATAATTATTAAAGTTCTTTTACAAGTCTTCAAACTTATTCGCCAAGTTGAATATTCTCTCCAGTCTTCACTCAAACTGACCTCCACGTACCTTTCCCGCTCAAGTTTTCTCCTCTTTTATAACCAATTAATCCTTCACAAACAACCCTTTGTCTGATTCGATGTGATACGAGCACACCATCAGCGAACAACACACCCCAATCAACTCGTTGGTTTGGTCGTTCCATCCGAGGAATGATGTTCTTCGAATTTGGACACGAATCCATCGATCGTCGGCCGTGCATTCATGGCCGTGTGTTTCGTCTGGTTCTCGATGGCCAAGGCTGAGATCGAGAATCTCACGACCTCCCATGATAACAGCTCTTCAGTTGCAGAGACAGACCTAAATATTTATGTATGTATTTATTTATTTACTCATTGACCTAGAAATATTTATTTACACCCCTCGGCCATTGCGATCGCCCTGTCTTGAGCCGATGATGAACCACTGTCTTGGATGAGTAGATACTCGATATCGAGACGCTCGGTGTGTTGTAGCCAGGTTCCCTCTAGCCATCCCGACGATTGAGCAGCATGGAGCCTGACCCGAGCTGCGAGTCGATTGAAGCCAAATCCTACCCGACACACCTCACCAACTCGCCAGGAAGTCAGAGCGTGGAAGCCGGACAAGAACGACTCGAAAGTCATGGTCAAGAGACTCAAGATAATCATCATCCTCCGGGGAAGGATAGCGAACAAGAAACTGACAATAACCTGTTGAGAGACAAGTTGGTCAGCCTCTTGACTTGTGTCAAGCTCATCGACCCTTTTTCTCCTTTACCCCCTGTTCTGTCGCCATCTCCTTCCGCTCAAAGCCTCGAGTCACACCTTCTCTTCAAGCCCATCACTCTCGACTCAGGCTATTCGCTCTGCTCAGCTTGTTACGATATCTATCCACACGAGTTACCAGCTACAGGCCACCATCAACCATCTCCTCAATCCTCACCAGCCTTCACACTTGATGATCATCGTCATTTGGCTCAGCCAAGTCCGACGGTCAACTTTGTCCTGCTAAAGCTCGTTCACCTCCTCCGCACCTCCCTTGCCCTCAACCCAGCCGACCATGTTTCCATAAGAGCAAGTCTACGTGCCGAATTAGAGTGCCCACTCTGTGCACTCGTCTTCGACTCTCCGGTGACGATCTCATGTGGCCACACCTTCTGTCGCTCCTGCTTCCTTCGGGCGCGTGATCATGCCGACCACTGCCCTATCTGTCGAGAGCCGTTCCTCATGGGCCCACAAGCCATTCCATGCATTGATCTCATGATGGACCAAATCATCGAGCAATGCCTCACTCCGGCACACACCAGATCAGCTGTGGCCACCAACCTCGAGACTAATCAGACAATCCCCTTGATGATTTGCTCCATCGGATTCCCCCAGGTGCCGATGTTCCTGCAAATCTTTGAGCCCCGTTACAAGCTGCTGATCCGGAGAAGTCTGTCAACCGACCGGAAATTCGGTATCGTCATCCCTGCCTGTAATCATCAGACATCCGACAGTCAATTCAACCATCCTCTCCCAACAGTCATCAGTCCCACGGCTCGTGAGACTCATTCAACCTTACCCGTCCATCCGTTCGGGACGATCCTCGAGATCCGGAAGCATGAAACGGCGATCGATGGAAGAATGTTGATCGAGGCCAGAGGATGTGACCGATTTATGATTGAGGGTCTCTTAGGCTCGCTGGACGGCTACCTGGTTGCCAAGATTCACGTCTTTGGTGATATGCCTATCCATGAGGCACGGCTATCATCTCAAGCCAAACCACAAACCTCACACCACCTCCAAGAGGATCATCATCACCATTTGTCTCTTACAAACCATCTCACAACAGAACCTTCAACCGAAAAATTAATGAACACTTGTAAAGAGTTTATCGAAGTATTACGATCGGGCAGTTCTCCTTGGGTACTTGAACGTCTTCATGTAAGCCATCCACCCTCTATAAGACTGGCGAGAGAATGATTAATTAATCGGTATCTTTGGAACCGCCTTTGACCGGAAATGATCAGGATACGTTCGGTCCCATGCCCGACCAGCCTGCCGAATTTACCTATTGGGTTGCAATGGTCTTACCGATCTCGGACCAGTACAAGGCGGCCTTACTACCGATCATCAGCTATCGAAGTCGCCTCAAAATTCTGGTCCGCTGGATCGAAGTTCTCAAATCTCAATGGAACAGTCAAGGCTGCCTGATAGTCTGAATCACTCACTTGTAACACCTCTCGATCTCAGAGGGCCATCTGATCCACATGATTGCTATTCGCCTCTGTTTCTATGCTAGTATGTATATCACATCATCACAACCATCCAGCATCATCTCTCCGCACTATCCACACTTTTGGAAAGTAAAAAAAAGACCCACATGTTTCTCTTGTGTCGCTGCTTCATCTTGTTCCTCCGATGGCACAGGCCTGTCCACGACACTCAAAATGCTCCTATAATGGCGTGACTAAGTTTTTCTTTTTTCCAGTTGCTAATTTGAAGGAAATCTTAGTCCTTTAGACATACAATGAGTTAACATCATTATAATCAGATTAGTTATTACATTCAATTGGTGCGATATCTCCCGCAAAACAGTTTTTCTTAAGATACAACATGACATTCAAGGGCACAGCGTAGGTATTTTGTTTTTTTGCTGGTGGGGAAGCAACTGAGAGCAAAAAAGCTGAGGGCTTGAACTCCCATTAGCCAAAGACGCAGCTGATCGAAACCAAAAGTCGGCAGAGCCATCTTATTGATTACTCAGATAGGCCGTCCACCAGTCCACGAAATCGGCCTGCTGGACGCAGATGCCAAGGTTCGTGAGGGCCTGGTTGCTCAAGCGACAGTCTCGCGGCCTCATCGTTTCTCCTCGGACCAGCTGGGGAGGATCCGGCTGGGGGACCAGGTTCTTCATCTCGGTTTCGCTCAGCTTGAGTAACTTGGCAAATACCAGAGAGATTGTGTATTTGGTGTATTGCTTCTCAGAGGAGAAGTGTAATATTGGCGGGAGTGGCTCTGTGTATTCTGCAGGAGAAATTTACAGAATGAACAAACATTGGAACTACTTGGAAACAAGGAGGAAGGCAACCTTCTCCAACAGTTTATTTTAAAAGAACTCACCAGCTATTGCTACCAACACCTCAGCCACGTCGTCAACAAGAGTAGGGAATCGAGTCGCCCAATCGTCCATCAACACTTTCTGGCCCCTCGCCGCTTTCCGGACCCCATCGAGCAAGACATTGATAGCTTGTTATCAATGATGTTTTGGGGTTATTGTAACCAAACCAAGTGCGGAAGAGAAGGGTCAAGGTTAGTGAGATTGGGGCCTTGATTAGATGTCATAAATAACTGATTGAGCACCTGACTCGTTGTTGTTTTCAGCTTTCCCATATCTAGATTCTGAGTCAAGGTGAGTATCACGAAATCGTAGAGAGGAAGAGAAGGGCGAGGTGACTCAACAATACAGGGACTCGGAGAGAGACGGCCGTCCCCTTCTTGGATACCGTCCTGAGCATGGCTTGTTCACCTGCCAACTTGGTCTTGCCGTAAAAATTGGTCGGACTAGCTCATGAATCAAGTGTGTATCTCATCAGTTAATCAGTTCACCCGTTGGTTCAGGTTTCTTCCGGAGTTTAAGTGTACTTTACTTGGGAGTCGCGTCCACGTCGTATCCGCCCGGGGGAGCATTCCCATCAAAAACTGTTTTGATGGCAACCAATGGTCCATGTTTAGATTTCATTCTTTCTTCTCTGTTGGAGAGTTGTTCATACAAATATACATACCATAGTCTGTACAGATATAGATCAACTTGAAGCCAAGTTGGTCGGATAGCTCGGCCAGATGCTCAGTGACTCTGACGTTCAACTGGAAAGGGCCTCAGGATCAATCAGATGAGGGAACATTCCCAAGTTTATCGATACAGCTAAAACTACTAATCCAACCTTATGAGTTCCTTCTGGGTCTTTCTCAGCCACGTCTGGTCGTCTTTCGGCCGCACAGTGAATCAGTACATCCGGTTTAAGATTATGAACCAGGTTTGAGACCAATTGTTCATCACGAAGATCGATCTGAATTAGCATCCAAAGCAGCTGTTTTCAGTTGTCTGTAATCTAAATCTACCAGAGGTGTGTCACTCTGCACACACCTTTTCCGTTCCTGGTCCAGATCGGGAGAAGGAGAGCGAGGTGACTGGAGTGGTAGTACTGGTTTTCAATTTATCTTCTTCTATATCATACCATTTGACATTTGCTGCTTACCTTGATGGCGAGGCTCGTCCTCTCTGTGTCTCAGTCGATCCACGACGGCCCGTCCGAGTAACCCTGTAATTAACAAAGGCAATTATCAGCCTTGACGTGTAAACTTGGATTTCGGACCAGAATCAAAGTACATAACTGACCCGATCCACCACTGATGAGGATTTTCATTTGTTATGTCCTTTCGATTTGGTTCAAGGAGTGATTTTCTTTGCCCCAATGGATCTGATGACTCTTCTAATTCGAAACCAACAACCAGGAAACTGTGATTTGGACCAATGACGCGAGCCGAAGACACAAGGCCTCGCGAGAAGCTCTCGTGCGGCATCTCCGCGGGGGTTTTTTTTTTTTTTTCAAAACCAGCACATAAATATTTATTTATTTAATTGTTTTTACATCCACATCTCATTGGGAAGTTGAACTCCTCGTGTCTGTCCAATGGTACAAAGCCAAAATTCATTACTTAGAAACTTGAGTACACAATTTCAGGTTGATTCTTCGCATGGGTAAGTCTCTCTCGATGAATGTGGTCAACACTGCAAGATCAGACTTGCTCACGAGCTGTGAGCATAGATCAATTGAAAATAAATCAAGGTGATATTCTTAACACCTCAGTCTGGGGCGATACAGTGTCGGTCCCTCCTGACAGAGGCCTGCTTCTCCGAGTTCAGCTTTACCCTGGGGCCCTTAGTCTTGAGGTATTTAGTAAGTTTTATCCTGCTGCAGACTTCTGACAAATGGACATGGCAAGCCGGATCACAGGTGTGCATTTCAGAGTGTGTGACACTGGTAAGGACTCACGACTGGTTCTCAAGAAGTTGTTGTTCGGTACTTAGATGTAAAAGCTTGCAGCCTTGTAGAATCACAATCAATCATCCTTGTGGGGATACATAGTGGATCCCATTCTTGAAAAAAAAAATGTAACTTTGTAGCTTTCCAAAAAATCAATGGAGCAAGCTGAGGCGACAACGTGTTAGCCAAAATGAACTCAAGATCCTGGGCCTTTCAAACCTGGTTTGGTAGAACCAGATGATGTCTATGGACAGGCACAACCCAAGACACACTCTATCACATCAGCAACTCAAGTCGCGCCCGGCCAACTGTCATTTTCACTCTCCATTTTGACGAAGCACCATCCGAACGAGTTGATTCGACCGGCTATCCAACCGACCAGGTCTGACTGGGTTTGCGCATTTGTACTCCCTGGATGAAGGCTGACATGTCCAAGCAGTTATTACCGGAGGTGCCGGAATTGGAACCAACCGGAAAAAAACGGTTCAGTATTTTTGTTATTGGTGAAGCGCGAAGACAGCCAACAATAAAATTAAGTTGAAGATGGTTATAAATCCGAAGAATCGATTGGTTTCAAGAGGACCATTTTGACTCTGCCGCGCTGAGTAGAGCGATCCTGTTCAGTAGAGATGCCGACCGATACTTTATCAAAGATGCCGATTTTCACCAAGTCGCCATCAGTCTGTTCCTGGACAGAAACTGATTTGGAGAGTCCGGTCCGTCGACTTACTCCAATCTCGTATCGCTCACCATCGTACTCTTGGTCTTCCTTGAACTTGATCAAGCCTTCCAAGCCATACCTGCAATCCAGACAAACAAGACAATCAAATCAGCCTCAATCATTTTGACTGTAGTAGAGGTTTGCGGAAAGGATGACGCGGCGCAACTCAGAGACGAATACCGCAAGCCCGTTTCTGAACGTCCGAATAACGAACGCTTCGGCAGAGACAAAAGATGATGGAGAGGGATGAGTGCCAGAGATTGGTCGTGGGATAGAAGAAGAAGATTGTTGCTGCTGTTTGGCTTTGATAGCAATTGCAACGTAGAATTCGACACTAGCTCGCCCAGCTTTCTGAGCCGCGTTATGGCGCTTGTTGAGGTTTGTCATGATCTTCTCGACAAACGTTTTTGAGTTCATCGATGTTGGTAGCGGGCCTTCTGTAATTGCTGCTTGGAGCTGTCGATGAACTAATACGTCCGCATATCGTCGGATCTACAACGAAAGCTCTTTCAGCGTTCAGACATAGTCATAATGTGTATGTATTCTCAGAAAAAGAAAGATGTAATGGATTTGGTTATGTAAGTGAGGGGATACGAACTGGACTTGTGAAGTGAGTGTAAATTTCGCTCGCCAGACCGTAATGACCAAAGGTATCTTTAGAGACCGAGCCTGAGCCGAAGTACTCGGCAGGTAACATACAACGGGTAGCCATGATTCTAACCAGCGTATTAAAGGCAGGAATGTTCGGATCCTGTAAGAACAAAACAAAACGAACAATGAGCGGGTGTCATCAAGACAAAAATTTTGAGTTTTGGCGCTTAAGTTTTGTTTTATGAATAGAATAGAAACCGAACGACTGACGATACATTTGTCTAATGAACTAGCCAAGCGGGCTGAGCTTGACACGTCGAGTTCCAATCCACGTCGCTTGAGTAAGACGTCTTGTAGGACTTCAAAGTTAGTCTTCGGCGGCGGGTTGTGACGTCTACAAACCTCCCAAGAAAGCATTAAACAAGGAGCAAGTCGGACGTCAAAGGAAACATACAATTACCTCAAGACAGCGGTCTGAGGGAAAGATTCATAGATCCGTCTGGCGACGCTAATGTTGGCGAGCAGCATAAACTCTTCTACCAAGCTATTTGTTTCCCTTGATTCTTTCTGCTCTACATCTACCGGATCACTGGACTCGGAAGAGCTCATATGGATCTTGATTTCCGGAGATGCCAAGTTGAGGGCGCCGTTTTCCATTCGAGACTTTTTGAGCTGGATTGCCAACTTGTTGAGAAGCCGAATCGACTCCGAGATCTCGTCCTTTAAGCTGCTGTCATCCTTCCGGATCTGCGCGGCCTCATACGTGAACGCCGCCTTAGATTTGATCACCGATTTCGTGAAGCGTACTGCTTCAATCTTGCTATCCTCCTCGCGGAGCTCCCAGACCACCGAAAAAGCTAACCGTTCAACCTCCGGCTTCAACGAACACAGGTTAGTGCCTAAGAGCGACGGAAGCATGTCGATACGTTTGTCGACCAGATATACGGTTGTACCTCTTGAAGCTGCTTCAGCATCCATCGGCGTATCAGCTAGAACAAAATGAGATACGTCGGCAATATCTGTTTAAGCAAGAGAGTCATGCTCAGCTGCCTTCAAGCTACCAGTCTTTACAAGCAGGTTTCCACCAAGAAAAAAAAAACTTGAAACTTGACCCACGAACGCCGACCTCAATGTTGCCATTGGCTAGTCTCCTGGCGTGTAGAGCATCATCAATATCCTGACAGCCGGGGGGATCGATACTACAGATATTCAGATCCCTGAAATCCTCGCGATTGTTCCACAATGGACTGGAGGAGGTTTTCTCAGGTACAATCCATTTATCGCCAGCGGCGGGTAGACAGTCCAAGATGGCCTTGCCAAAAGGGCGATACGGGATATCGTGTTCGAGCAAGAGACTCTCCTGTTCGGTATCCTTGGACTCGACGATACCAAGGGCTCTGACAAAGTGGCCTTCCGGGTACCTCGAGGTAGGCTCCCATCGATCGATGGAGACCAGGATCTTTTGGTTGGCTAGAGTGGATGCCTGTCTGGTCCGGATCCGAATCTTGGGCACCGAGCGGGAGAGAGGCATTGCGAAGACCGCATGGGCCGAGAGACTCGATTGGAGGGCTGAGATTGGGATCGACGCCCGGTCGATGTGACAGACGTATGGCCTCCAATTTCGTTTGATCACCCCCACCACTCTGCCTGTCGGCTGACTGCTAGTCCCAGGGCCAGTCTTCTTATTTGCCTTTGAGATCGTCCTCGATTCCTTCTGTTCAGTTTCTTCTTCTAACGAGGAGCCTGCTGATTCTGGGTCCGGATCCTCTGCTACACCCACTACATCCTGCTCAACCACCACATCGTCAGTTGAGGACTTCCATTCCTCTCGTGGGAGGAGCTCGACTGCCACTACATCGCCATCGATCGCTCGGTTCATCGATTCTCGTCCGATCAAGAGCACTGGTTTTTCGAAATCATCGTGGAAGATGGAGCCCTCGAGGTAGTTGTATGGATTGGGGCGGAAGGTACCCTGGAAGAGATGACCAGATTGGATTCCGCTCTGTAGTTGGCCCAACGGTAGATACTCCTGATATAAGTTGGATTTAGTTTTCTCCTTTTGGGCATTATTAGGGTCATCTGATTCGAAGGCTGAGCCAGTACTAGCAACCAGATCGATGAGGAGTTGAGCAGATTCCTGTGCCATATGTTCCACATACCCCTTGGTGGTCGAGGTCTGAATATGCTGCTGGTTAGCTTTGTCAAAATTGCCCCGATCGTCGGTCAAAAGGACCACACCGATCCTGTGGGGAGCAAGATGAGCTTTGTACCAGGTGCAGACCTCCCGGATGGCGCGGTCATTGCGGTCGTTGATGGATTCGCCCGGCTCGCGCCGGACGTGGGTATCGAATCGACTTTCGTTCCAAAAGATCCATCCGCGGATGAATCTGCCGGTAGGATCGGTCTCGTTGATGAGACTCTTGAGTCGGTTAAAGATCGGTAGGGAGCGGTGTCGGACCTCGTCGAGTACGGTTTGAGGGACAATGAGGTCGGTACCAAAGCTGGCGGCTTCGAGTAAGTCGATCTGCCGCAAGACGACATTAGCATCGAGCACAAGGTAGTGTTTGTTGGTGAACTTGCGATGGCCCGTCCTTCCACTTTGACTCATAAGAAGTATCTTTCTTCGTTTTTTGGTGCTCTCCGTTTCTTCGATCTCCATCCGATCAGTCTGGTCAGTGCTATCTTGAGGGTGACGGTGTCCATGGTCTAGTTCGATAGTCGATAGTATCCGTTGGCAGTCCGGACAGTGACTCGACCCACACGGGATATCATTGCGAAGGTAGTGTTCCCTGCACAGTTTCTGTACTTTACCCCGGTTAGTCTTCCTGAGGTACTGCTTCTGGGTCACTGCTTCGGCGCCATAGTGTTCAGTTGAGGTCTTGTTCAGGTTCAAGATGGTGATTGGTGGATGAGAGGTGATGACCATCGCGAAGCTTTGTCGTTGTTGGTGGTGGTGATCTGGTGTAAACAACCTTTGGCTACATGAGTCTTATAAAGAATCTTATCATTCTTCATACTGAATATGTATTTATGTAATTGGTACAGGTATTTATTTATGTACATACACAAGTCATAAACACCTGTTCAACATTCAGAAAGTTGGAATCGCTGTACAACAACGGATAGATGAGTACGTTTATGAACAAGAGAGGTAGGAGACGGCAAAGCTAGCTACTACAATACTGGGCACAACTAGAGCAAAAAGGTACACACACACACATTGGTTTGTACACAAACATAGATATGCCTCAAGAAGAAGAATAAATAACGGAATAGGTTTAACGCTTATTCAAGGCTACGTTTCTGCAAGATGTGTAATACTTCCCGGTGGTCGTTGAGCCATTCTGGGAACGTCTTCATTCGCTCATCAGAGGATTGAGGGTAAGTTATCTTGGTATTACCCTTGGTGGGTGTCGTCCCATCTTCGGCTGAAGAGCTTGCCAACTGGCGCTCCAATAACCAATTGGAAAATGCGATCAACGAGCCATATCTTAAACACCACGAACACATCAGCAATGAGATACCCATATGAAAAGATCAGATATCAGCCGGAACAAGGCTCAGCAACAAAAAATGCAGGGTACGTTGTTTACTAACCGATATAAATAATTGGTGGCTGCAGTAAGGATTTTGCGTTGTTTCTCACTACCAGGTTCGGCAGCCTCAGCTCTAAGCTTGAAGTCATAGACAGCCTTACGTCTGAAGAGAAAAGAGAACGTGTTGTTTGGCATCAATCGCTGAGACTCTCCGACCTTTCAAATTACCAAGCAACACTCACAGATTTTGAACCGAATCCATCGCACTGACGTGCCATTGATTGGGCAAATAATACTGGATGAATCAGCTTGCTTTATCTAGCACAAGATCTTCGATGGGCTCAAGGAAGATATATTTAACGCACTCGATCGCCCGATCCGTCAACTTTTTTGCTAAGCGGCCATATGGAAGGACGCTGATCAAGCTTAAAATTATTTTATATTCACCTGAATTAGCGATCATCAATATCAGCGCCTTTCCATTCTCGAATCTATCTCAATTATACAAATTTATAACAATTGTATTGTTCACTGACCTTCCAAGTATGGGTTCACTTCGGGAACATCCCAGGTGTCCCCACCAATCGAAAGAGTCGGTGAGTGCGGTGATCCCGGTGCAGGTGTGGACAGATCGGCTGAGGCAACCGATGATACGCTCCCCTTTCGTTCAACTTTTGTAGATTTGTTCATTTTTATGCTATGTGCAACTAGCATGGCTGCCACCATCCCAGTCGTCGTCCTGCCCCGTCCCATCTGGCAATTGAAGACTAGGTGAGCCGCGAGTTCCTCCTCTGGGATCGACTTCAAGGCCCGTGTCACTCGCTGTTCTAATCTAGAGAATACTCCTGGAATCGGCGCCTGTTCATCCGTCACTAAAATTTTCAACAAAATCTTAGCGCTTTTGGTTATGGTCCAAGTTTTGCTATCCATCAGCTCACCGGGGAGGCGGGCGTAGTCGACGAGAAAACCTTCATCTTTCATGAGATTGAAAACTTCTCGTGGTGTCATGATCTGCTTCTGATCAACCATTTCCCACTAAATATAATCAAGAACCAATGTAAAGAAGTCATTCTGGATGCCATCAGCAACTATCTCATCTTTCGGTTGTGTTAGTAAACCAAATTTTGCTTACAACAGCAGTCACGATAAATTTCCCATTCTCTTCCACTTCATCATGTAACAATATTCTTCCCTCACGATCAATGATTTCATTTAAGACATCGTTCTTCAACGCGTCCTCCATTCCTTCAACAGCCGCCGCAGCGACGCCAGTCGTGACTACATTTTCAAGCGGTTGATCGAATAGTCTAAGCACATGGGGTCTACCTTGAACATATAAAACTGGTTCCTCTGTAGGGAGTGTTGCCAAGAATAGTCACAAAAGGATGAGATGTGAATCAGCCAATCGTTCACGGTTTCACTGCCAATCTTAACCGATTACAACGTTAAACTCTGTAGGGCTGGAATAACATTCACCCCTCATCGATGTCCAATATACCATCCGTTTCATCGCACCCATCTTTTCCAAACCACGCCGAAGGCCATCCACGGTAGGCATACCAGAGCCGAAAATTGATTGATCACCAGGTATTTGTTGCCCTTTGAGGCTTATGGGGACTTGCCTGTAGAATCATGTACTTAGACACCTTCATTTTTCCAGATTAAGAGCGTTGATTAGCTACCTGATATTAGGGAGGCCTTCAACCCTCATCGGAAGGGTCATCTTTTGCAGACCAACAAAGAAATCCGACTTCAAGATTGTCTGTGCTGATAAAATAATTCCTGATCGTCGAGCTACTACGGTCTGCTCCTCTTCGGTCCAATCTCCGCCATGGGAGGCAAAAGTACCAAGTTCTAAGGGGGTCAGCGCCTGGATCTCGGCACCGTTCAGTTCATCCAAGAGTGTCTTGAATACTAAGCCGTAGGATATAAGGAGCTGCTGATCAATGTCAAATTTCTGGGAGAAGGTTTTGAAAAGATAACGCTCTTCTAACCTTGGTGCTGCTGCCAGAAAGCTTCAAAGGATTTGTTATTCTGAAGTTCCCTCCAAGTGTCTGCCTTTGTTTCATTCAAATAGCAAGCGAAGATTAACAAAAACTTTATATGATAAGGAGGGAAAGGCCCAGATCAAATCAGCATCCGTTAAAATAATCAAGCCGCATTAAAACCGTTGATAAGTTGAACAAGACTTTACTGCGTATCGGCGTAGCTGCATGTTGGTACAAACAAAGATAATTTAGAGTTTAGTACGGAAAGGGTCTCTGTCCAGCTTGAACAACCAAACGACCTACGTTAGAGAGTCCTTTTTTAGTCTTTTTCTCCTTGGCTGTCGAATCGTCACCACATTGCTCGGCATCCAGTCTGCAAACTTCGATTGATTCAATCAAATCATACACAGCCGAGCATTTCTCGATAGTAGCATCTACTGCAGTCTTGATACCACGCCCATTTCTCATGACTCTAATCAAGTTGTTGATCGTCTGGTAGGACCATCTGCTTGGCTTGCGATTGCTGACTTCTGCAAACGCAAACTTGCCGCCTCCATGGGCCAACCATTGCTGAATTAATAAAATGCAAACACACGTTAGAGTCGATCTCCCTCTTCCCAATTGACAGTTCACGATAAAGGGCGCGTCCGGTTCCGCATCTGAGACGATTCCGATCAAATCTTTGATGTCCTCAAAATCGGGAGCTTTTTCTGCTGTAATTGGTTGGCGTCTAAAGTCTAGTTTGCACACATCTTCGAGTGATTTAGATTTTTCATCCATTAGCTCTCGTAATGTCTTCACTGCGCTCTCTGTTGCCGTTTCCCACACTCCAATCACCGATCCATCGCCGGTCTCTGTATGCAACAAAATCCTACCGTCAAAAGTTCGCAGCTCCGCCAAACTTAAAACATATTCAAGAGTTGGTTTCGTAAGCGATGGCTCCAGTCTTCTGCTTGAATAGGGAAGACTAAAGGTGATCAAAATGAGTATTGACTAACATGTCAGACTTCAATCGATCCTCGAGCAATTCAAGTCGAGGACTCGAAATCCCGCTGGGACACGAAGAAAATCCACATCAGCTACGCTCATTCTTTGATCTACTGAATTGAACATTCGTTTTGGGGCCACTAGACAAAGGAACTTACGCGTATGATTTCAGGTTTCGAAGCCCCACAGCTTCAAGCCTCAAAACGTACGGCACTCCGTTAATGTAAATAAGAGGTTCCTCACTGAAAGAAAAAGAAAAAAAAAAAAGAGAAGGAGAAAAAAGGGCAGGCTTGAGCGTAAATTTGACTTGCGGCTAGAGGATCGCAACATCGACCGTACCACTTACCGAAGATTGATCCAAGTAAGCCGTTGTGTATTTTTGTACTTTTTCCTCACGTCCTCGATTACTCGGTCGATCCCCTCTTGAGTGGGCTGAGAGAGCCCAAAAAGAGCAACGTCGGGCACTTTTCTGAAATTCGACGCTCCCGGAATTACTCTATCAGCTTGATGGAATTGGGTGGGCCATTGATCGCTCTTTAATATCAATCCTGCTCTCAGAGTAATCCCTCGACGAGTCTTTTTGAGTTCAATGGGGAATTTCCGACCAACGCGTCAATCAATCATCAAACCAAGTTGAATGACAACTACTTACGTCAACTACATGGTGAGCCCATTCCATTCCAACGACTTCACCGCCAGCACGTTCCAAATCATTGAAATTGAGTTTCATCGCTGCCGTAGTAGCCAATGTGCCCACCTGACTTTTAGAGAGAGAGGTAAGGTCATGTAGAGGGGCAAAGATGTATTGTCGAGAAGTCCTTCTGAGTCGAAGGATCATGTTCAAGATTTCGCTTCTAGTCTAGCAAACATGGACAACGAGAATTAAGCACTTGAACTTGCCCCCCTCCGAGTAAGAAAAGCTTGTGATCAAAACTAACTTTGAGCCACGGAGAGAATGTGTCTACAAAGCTCATTGGAGGCTCATTGCAGTAGCCTGCAAATGCAATCAAAAAGAAGTATCTTTCTAAACCTGAAAGTGCTTTTCGCAGATAGTGATTGCCTGAGGTTTCGTCGGGCACTATCGAGGATTGGTCGGTGGTAGCAGTAATGGCAAATTTAATGCGGTCCTCTAAAATCTCATCTCTAAGGTTAACCTATTAAAAGATCAAGTCACTAATTCAGCCAGCGAAAAAATCCTTGTCATAGCTTCTTGGATATGAAGCACCCATAGGAAGATACTTGAGCTTGAGGCTTACTACATCATCACCTGTTCAGAAAATTCTCTGAATAAGCCCAGAGCTTTATTCCGTATAGAGGATGTCGAAAAGAAATAAACTCAACAATGATCAACGACCATATCCACTAAATCCTTTTCTAGATTTCCATGGTCTAAGATAGACACTAAAGACAACACGATGTCGAACTCGCCCGATATGCCCTTGCTATCGTCCAGAGGTGAGGTATGAGAACGTGATCGAAATCACAGATTGGACTGTGTGGCACTCAATTAGACTCACCGCAGGTTCTCCAATAGGTTAGGCTGACTGGTCAACAATTCCATGACTGAGTGTTGGCTGGCCGTCGGCAAAGCTAAGAATGACCAAAGGCATGAGTTACCCAATTCAAAATGAATTAATTCACCCATCACACACATGAAAGAGGATTGCTACCTACAGCGCTGTAAAAGCTGCATCAACCTTAGCAAGCTTTTGGTCCTAAGCTGCTGTTCACCAAGTATTGTGAGCGCCTTGATAGCCTTGAAGCTCGGTCCGATGCCCTGAGCCTTGGTAAGGGGAGACGCGGAGTTGGCCGCCTGCGTCTTACCAGGAGCCTGAGCACTTTCCAATCCAAACAGATCATCTCCACCCTCTTTGATGACCTGTCTGCGACGCATAATGATCGCAGCTGCCATGGCAAATGTAGTCCGGACAAGTCCCATCCCACAATTAAAGATCAAATTGGTCGATGTGGGTATTGTGCGAAGAATAGCTACATATTGATCAAGATATGAGTCTTCAGGGGCCTGATCATTTGCTATGGGGATTCTGTAATACTAATGCCCAAAAAGTAAAATGTTTCTGAGTACTTTGTTGAATCCAATAAATCATCATGCTTGCATAGGCATAGGAAGCACAGGAAAAGAATCATGTTTACTTCAACGTGATAGCCCTCAGACTTGACTTCCTCCCAAATCTCCCGGGTCGTTTTCACGTCGTCAGCTGTAATCCAAGTAGGTAAAATATCGCCTTCCACTAGAGATCGATAGCAGTCAAATAAAGCTGTCAGCCTGTCCGTATGGTAGGAAATAACCTGGTCATGAGAATCGCACCTGTTTCATCATGAACTAAAACTAAGCCACCATATTTCTGGGATTCTTTAATAATGTCCGTTTTCAATCTGCGAAAAAGATGGAAGATGGCTTCATTATTTGCTTAGAGTTGCTGGTCGGACACGTCATATTTGCTTCTTCGGGACCTCTGGGAGGGCTAAAAAAAATGAATAACGACAATCACCTCAACTCGATGGCTTCGATATTGTCAGCATTTTCACTGCTCGTGACGCATTGAGTTGGTTTCACAGAGTCCCGCAAAACAAATGGTCTGGCAGACATATAAATAACTGGTTCCTCCCGAGTACCTTGGTTACAAAAGAACGAAATGTGTGGGTAGTATATTAAACTTATTAAGATAATTCAACAAATCAGCGAGCTAGAGTAAAAAAAAAAAGAAATGACTCCTACAGAACCAGACAGAATTTTTCCTCCCGGCTGGATATGATTTGAGGAAGGCCAAGACTGTTTTAATTCCAGCTAAAGTGGGCTGAGCAGTCTGGGAGCAAAGGTATAGTTTGTTAAACTTTGAACGCAAAGATCGTATGTCCAGGATGCATTATAAATCAATAGGAGAGCGCAGGATTTCTGAGAGACGCACTCCGAAAATATTGTATGAAGCCGATCGAAAGTTTGGTGCGCCTTGTAAGTGATGAGTTAACGACTGAGCCCGACCTGCAAAGGGAGTAACTCAGCAGTCAGGCAGCAGTCGCAGAATAGGGCACAGAATTAGAGCGATGGCTTGAATGACGACAGACCAGAGGCAAAATAATCGGTCTTGAGCAGTGAACCACGATTGAGAACCGAGCCCTGACGAGACTTGACGACGCCATGAGCTACGTTGTGGAAGTGGAGCCGATCGGGGATAGAGTTGCTTGGAAAGGTAGAAGTGAAAGTCTGATGGGGTTGGGGTAGCTGGTTTGGTGCGAGGTGACCGATCGAGGCTCGGGACGAGGAGTTCCTGGGATGGTGGCTCTGGGTCTTTGGAGGAATTGAGCCTGTGGGTTGAGAGTTCTTTCCGGTGGATTGAGATATTGATTTCATAGGAAGAGATCCAGGGTGGTCTGTCATCTTAAAATTCCACTCGAATGGGGAGGCGATTAAGATGTACGCTCCACGATGTCTTCAAAGTCGATCGAGCTCAGTTCTTCTGGTGATAGCTCCGCTGCAGTAGCTGATCTCAATCATAAGAATAAAGTCAATACGTTATGTGTCAGTTTGTCATGAAGTCGTTAGGAATGAAGAAGCAGCATACATATTTATTTACTTGGTATTGTGCAATACCGATATGCACTTGATTGGCCAACTGGATGAGAAGTTCAGGAGTTGTGAGTGGTAAACTGGCGAGTTTATCAACTAACAATGACGTCATACACCCCCTAGCGTCACAGCGACGTTCCAACAAACAACGAGAAAACCCAGTCGATATTAGCAAAGCAGTTTAGGTGCATACAGACCTGGTTCTGCGGACAATCCAAACTTCTCTGTCATCTGAGAGGCCGAGGACTCGCCATCAACTCTGGGGCTAGTGCTTGCAGAATATATTGATCCAAGTGCAAAAAGTCTAGAGTTTCACCACAAAATCTATCTTTGGAGGCTCTACTCACATTGGTAAATTCAGGATGACTTTATTGATACGTATCATCAAAATAAATCTATTTTTTTTTTTCAACTCCATTTAGAATGGTGGGAAATAAAGGAATCTTGATGTGTATTTTAACTCTTGTGTTAAATTTACCAATGTGAACAGGGCCACTGGACGATTGGCGGACTTACTGTCAAATGTGCAAAATGTTGATTTGGAGCCAAAGAAAAACCGATATTATGTAGGGAGATGGAGGGCTTCTTGTTGTCCAATATCGTTGATTTGAAAGGATAGGCAAAACCTTACTTGTGTGTGAAAATCAATTGAGATCAAGTTTTCACCAGCATCCTCCTCCTAAATCATAGTGGGAAGCACTCCAATGGATTTCTTTATAAAATATCTATGCATCAGGGGGTTTTATGTATTTGGATTGATTTTAAACCCAGCATGAAGTGTAACATCAGTCTATCCTAGTGTGTGCTATATAGTTTTACATTCAACATTCATCAAATTATGTATGCAGCTGGGTCATACCAAAGTTGAAAATTGATAAACAACAATGAAGGTATTGGCCCATATGAGAGGAAGACTGATTACATCTTTGACATTCGTTTCATGACAGTCCGGCCGTCTGAGCATATGTGCCGTAAGTTCAAAAATTACCACAGCAAAGATCTCAAAAAACCGAGATTCACATCTTTGTTTGAATAAACATAGGTTATGGGACAAGTGGCTACAAGAGAGGGAGGCGGAGAGGGAGGAGGGAAGATTTAACTCCGATCGCGTAACCAGCTTAAAATATTCACATCACCACCGACACAATCATAGACTTTTCTGAGAGGGAACCGGAACAAGTTACGGGCGACGGCCAAGCGTTTGGTAGGCAAGTAACCCAAACAGGGCGGTAGCTGCACATAACAACTCACATCAGTAAAAACTCCCTAAGGATGAGGGCCCCATCCCTTCTTTTATTATTAGCGCGGAGGGTAGTAAAGATAACTCAACTTGGCCGATTGAATTATCCGACAACCCGATCACCTCTAAAAAGTTAAATTGTACATTATCTTGAACATCCTCAGCTGTCATCCCGCCAGACTTCGGCTTTGAAGAAATGGAAATACTTTCGAAAATTTCAGTAGAGATGCGGACGAGATCGTCGATCTGGGAGATCCGATTGCCATCGAGTAAGAGTTTCTCCAGTCGGAAGTGTGCCTTGGTAGCATAATCAGAAGCATGATCGATTATTCGGTGGAGTTTTAAGAGGGCATAGAGGCCATCGAGGCTGTCGAATTGGTTTAGGCTGAGGTCTAGGTTTTTCAGCTTAAAAGCTTCGAAGCCTTCGATGACCAACCTAATAATCGGTTCAGGGGACCCAGAGAGGAAGTTCGAAGCCAGGTTCAACTCGACCAGCTCTGGGAGCTTGATCCCCATCATCGAGTAGATATGGGTATCGAAAGTGTCCGAAGATGAATTTGACAAGCGGTTCCTGGATAAGTTCAACACCGTCAATGTCGTGCTGAATTGGGACATTATCCCGCTCGGAAATTTGTTCAGTTGATTATGGGATAGGTTCACTAATTCGACATCGATCTGGAGAGCCGGCCCGTCGTAGTCCTTAGGATCTTCTGAAAGCTCGGTTAGTTTAAGCGAACTCATGTCAAGTGAAGACGTCTTCAGGCTGTGATGTTTGAGCAACATCGTTTGAGTCGAATTCGGCGCAGTGACAATTACCTTTGAGGATGATGATAATGCTCTTCCCGCTCTCTCTTCTGTGATTGCTTCCACCGAAGATGTGGACTCTTCGTGTTCCATTGAAGGGTTTTTTGTCTCTACCACCGCAACAGGAAGCGGTGTCAGTGGGCTCGATGGGATTCGGAGTGGATTGGGCCGTTATCATCTGGACTTTTCGACGCCGTCTAGCCTCCTCACGGAGAAAGTTGTTGCCGATCAGTACTCTCACATCTCCCGCCCCCTGCCCATGGTGGATGACGACCTTGACCAATTCTCGAGGCAATCCTTCATAGGTAAGCCTTGGTTGACGGGGGCAATGTTGATCAAAGAAAGACTCCAGGAATTCCAATGAATCAATCGCGTTGTGGGACAAATCAAGCTCAGTCAAGTGTCCGAATAGTTCTTTATCATCATTCTCCAGCTGGTCGTAATCTCCTTCTATATCAAACCAAAAGATTTTATCCGAGAGCCCACATCCACAAAGGTTCAATGTAGTAAGTTTCTGGAGGTTTCTAAGGTGGTTCGAGACTTCAATGCTGTCTCCCAATAGGTTTTGAGACAGGTCCAATTCCTGAACGTTCCTCGGGAACTGAACGCTATCAGGTCCAAATAAGCTCCTGGTTGTAAACTTATTACCGCTTAGTTTGAGCTTCTGCAAACTGGGGAACGGCTGTGCCTGGGTTCTTTCACTCGCAACTCCTTCGGCCATGAGGGAACGATCAGATTTGTGAGGGTATGACTTTGACGGTGAGGAAGGGAATTGGTCACAAAAATCATCACGGGAAAAACTTGATTCAGTTATTATACTGGGTTGGTCCGTACTGTTGAAGCTCTCGTCCATACTGTTAAAGCTGTGATCGCCCCCTAAAAATTTATCTCTGGTTGGTGAAGGCTTGACTACATTGGCCAATTGTTTCTTCAAAGTGGGTTTCCAGTCTAGCGGCCAGAGACGAGTGAGTTTGTTTTTGGAGAGATTGAGCTCTTTCAAGTTGACCAACGAAAGGATCGGAATTGGAAACTGGCAAAGCTGGTTGGACGACAAGTCTAAAAGCGTTAGATTGGTCAATAAACCAAACGTAGATGGTAGACCAGTCAGCTGGTTGCAATGAAGGTCACAATTAGTCAAAGCCTCAAATCCTCCAAATTCGTTGTCAAGTTCTGCAACCTCGTTGAGAGACATGTTGAGGTGGATCAAGTCAACCGTTTCGTACCACGCCACACTACTCGTGACTCTTTCCCCATCGTCGAAGGAAAACTTCAGATCGACATCAGCAGACTGCTTTGGATCGGATGTGTTCGAAGCTCGGTTGGATGGATGGAAAATTGAAGTGTGAGATAACAATTTTGCGTAAACTTCAGCTGGGACTTTCGAGAGCATCCTCGAGGCAACATTCAGTTTGCCTGTGTTGTGTGTACAAAAGGGGAGTTGGTGGTCAGAAAAAAGAAAGATTTCCACAATTCAGTCAAAGGTTAACTTGCCAGTTTTTTGAGCTTTTTCTACAACTTTTTCAATTGGCTGGAATCCCCAAGGATCTAGGGCTTCAGTCTGATCGGCGACTGATAGCAGTCCAGGGACTGAATTGGGATCAGGCGAGCTTGGGGCTGTTGGAGGTTTCGGACGGCTTCGCTTAGCTTTGGCTAACATTTCACGAAATGCTTGCGATGACTTGACGGAGGTTTTCGGGCTTGGTTCAACAGATAAGCCATTATCAAAATTTGGCGCTGTTGTAGTTTCCCTATCTGCTGTGGGCTGTGAATTGTTTGGCGAACTGAAAGCGCGGGAGAGCGAGCGCGGTGTGGAGCAGTTGATGGAACGCGGCTTGGATGGGTTGGATGAGGGGGTTGGCTTTGACGGAGTGATCAGGGACGACTTGGATGCAGTCTTGGATGCAGTGGTCAACGACTTGGATGCAGTGGCCGACGACTTGGATGCAGTGGCCGACGACTTGGATGCAATGGCCGACGACTTGGATGGAGTGGTCGACGACTTGGATGGAGTGGTCGACGACTTGGATGGAGTGGTCTTTAATTTTGGGATTGATTTTTTTGGTGTGATAGTTGATGAATGAGGTGGTTTAGTAGTACTTGAAGGCTGAACTGATTTGACTAGGACGTCAGTGAAGGTGTTTGATGATTTGACAGTCTTATCAGATAGACGAACTGAGGATGATGGAGGTTTTGCTGGTGAGGATTTACTGGTGATCGACGCTTGTGAAAAGAAGGCGGATAAAGTAAGCCAGTAGAAAGTGCGAAATCAATGATAAGATAGCTTGAGAAATTTAGAGACAGACCATTTGTTTGGTGAATTGAGTTGGGTATCTTAGGACGAGGAGAGATCGTTTTAGATGAGATGCTATGAGGTGGATTTGGGCGGATAGATAGTGGATTGGATCTAAGTGAAGTGATGTGTGAGGTAGATAGATTGGAAGAAACGCCCTTGCCCTTGGAGAGTTGACCGTTCGAGGCAATCCTTGTAAGTTTACTGGAATTAGTGGGAGGTCGAATAAAATTCTGACTGAGTGGTTTTTTGGAGGTTGACTGATTATCATAGAGTAGCATAGGTTGATGTTCGATTGGAGTCTTGATGGATTTTTTGATTGCAGTCGATTTGAGATCGGTAGATGGCTGCTCTTTAGTCAGAATAGCCTTCATGATTAGTTGAGCTGTACCGATGCATGGGTTTCTTTCAGTTCATCAGTTACTCACCTTCATTCAACTCATGGTTCACAGCTGGGGGATCTACTGGAGTGATAGCGAGGTAATCAGCTGGTGATTCGAGTTCATCCAAGGCATCTATTTCGTATAATGGTTCGGTTTCTATCAGTAATTGATCTTGAGTTGATACTTCCGGCTCGGCCAACAGGTCAGCTTCAGAAAATGGTTCGACTGCCACAGAGGGCCAATCTTCAGTTGGTGATTGGGGTTGAGCTGGTGGCTTGGCTCCAAGAGTTTCTTGTACAGATGGTTGATTCTTTTGAGTCGGTGAGTCGACTTGAGTCAATAGTTCGACCTGAGAGGATATTTCGGCTTGAGCTGGTATTTCAACTTGAGAAAAAAATTCGACTTGAGCTGAGAGTTCAACTTCAGACGATGTTTCGGCTTGAGTTGAAGATTGGACTGGGTTTGGTTTGGCTGGAGTGGGTGGCTGAACCTCAGAGAGAGATTCGGGTTGATGAGGGAATGACTGCGCTGATGCTATGGAGTTGGCCTCTTGATCTATTAGGCCTGGCTCGGCTTCCATGGATGGCGTTGGAGTCCTAGTTTCCGGCTGAGGTTCTATATTGGAGTGAGCAGCTTGAGGTGGTAGCTCATCTTCGACGGTTAAGAAAGCTTCTGGACCGGGCATTATTTCGAATCCCTCTAGCGATTCAGCTTGAGTTATTAGTTTAGAATCGTTCTCTAGGGTTGTGTGGTTTGGTGGTTGTTTTCGTTCAGATTCACTTTCCAGTTTATCTTCCATGGGCGCTCCTCCTGGTTCATACTCTATCAATAGTTCTCCTAGTTGATCTTCCATCGATGGTTGAGTTTCGGGCAGTGATCCTTCGGCTTGCTGTGACAGCTTATCTTCGCTCGTAGGTTCAAAATGTGTCGGAGATATTTCTCTTTCGGCCAATGAGATCGTTTTAGCCAATGATGATAATTGTTCAATCGAGGTGCCAACATCAGCCAGGGAGGAAACTTCTGATGGTGTTAGGAGTGAGGTCAATGGATTGAGTTGATTTTCTTGGTCAGTAGAGGTTGTTGGAGATGGTTCTGTTAGTATGGTTGATTGGTTTAGTTCGTCTGATGATGAAGATGAATTTACTGGTTGGTTCATCTTGAAGTCATGGATTTTTGGCTGAAGTTGTGTTGATCGAACTTAACACAAGCCTCTCTCCTGAGATGACACCCACTCAAGGGACCTAGAAACCACTGCCTTTGGCACGGCAACATAAATACATACATATCTCCCCTACAATTTGTCGCCGACGATATCCCGACAACCTTTGTTCCACAATTATAAATCGTTTTTGAGATTTTAATCGAAAGTGTTTCGAAACTTTTCTGAAGAAAAATAATAATGTTACCATGTGTATTGGACCCTTCCCATCTTGGTCGTTGATGGCCATCCAGCTGACTACCCATACTCGTACGAATACCCGCCGGTTCATCCTGGCCTCCCAATCCTGACCTTTCCCCAACAAGTTCTTTTTACCCTGATCTGTATCTGCTGAAACCCAACCAACTACAGCGTCGGGACTTCCTTCTGGACCTTCAAAGGTTACCTTAACCGCATTGGCTGCAGTACGCAAATTGAAAGCGGACCCCCAAGGAGATCGCTTGGACTGAAGATGTTGGCGCAGCCATTTGAGCCAATAAGCTTCAGCAGAAGTCCGCATCAAAAGTGTTGGCCAGATATAAAGCAGAGGCAAAGTAGGCGGCCCCACACGCCAATTTAATTTGGCGTGTGACCTCGACGGCCGGGAGAATATTGGCCGTCGAGGTGGGATTTGACCTCATGGCCCGGTGAGGTTGAATACAACCTCATGGCCGGTTGGTTAACTACCCAGAGGTGTCACCGAATGAAATTCAGGCAGTCTTGGATCGTTTACGCCCGAAAAAGGCAGCGGGGATAGACGGCATTGCCAACGAAACTCTCAAGTCGCTTTCCTCGGCTTTGCTAAACCCCCTGACAAGTCTTTACTCTAACCAAGGGCGTCTTTCTGGCCCCGTGGAAGTGCATCATCCGCAAGCACGGTCAACCGGATTACACCAATCCAAGCCAAAGCACAATTCTTGTGGCTCACTAAGCGGAATCCCCCCAAGGAGAACCTAACTGACATTCTAAGGACCTGTTTCTCTTTTTTCTTCAGGAAACTGGTTTTTCTCAAGGCTAACAACTGCATTTGCCCCCTGATCCTAGCCAGCAGGTCAGACTCTTTTGTCCATTTCCCTGATTAATCCAAATCAGGACTAGGCCTCAGCAGCAATTGACTCTGTCATTAATCTTGGACCTGAGACAATTAGGCTTCATTTTGGTTTTGCTTTGAAACCACAAATTCAACCCAACTACCTCAACAAAGGCATGTCAAAAAAACTGGCACTGGATTTTATCAAGTCAATTGTTTCTTCTCAAACGGTGGATCCCGGGTCCCTTTTGATTTTCAGTGAGGGATCCTTTCACCCGGACAAAGGGGGTGATTCCACAGTAGGGTCCAATCATGAATGTGAAGCAGTTGGTGTTTTGGCAGCGGTAGAACTGGCAGGTGAGATTTGCAGGAATCCAAATCATGCCAAACTCTTCATCTTTGTGCGATAATCAGCATCTTACCAAGTCCCCAGGGCCAGCATCTGTTTGACATGATTGTCTCGACTCTGGATTCAATCAATCACTTTGAATGCATCACATTTGTTTGGTTCTCAGGACATAGGGATCTCTTGGGAAATGAGATGGCCAATCAACTCGCCAAAGATGGGACAACCCCAGCACTCCATGAGTCCTCTTACTCAAAGGAAACTTTTGCAAGATTGCACACCCTCCTGTGGACTTACCCCCCTGCAAGAAGGATCCATCGGATCTCCCCATCTTCTTCTCCCCCCTGATCAATCAGTTGGCCTCTGGCCATTGCTTATTCAACACTTTCCTTTTTCGCATTCACAGATCACGCCATGACCCTCTCTGCTCAGTCTGTGGAGTTTGGGAAACAGTTGTTCATCTGATGAATCATTGTCCTATCTTCAAGAATCAACGAGCCGGAAGACCCTTTGAAATTGGAAGGCGGAACGACCGCTTGCCATCTTTTTGGCAACCTCCAGACGATCCCTAATCTCCAGACAATTCCCTAATCATTCTGAAAACTAGTTGTCACGCTTGTTACTCTCTTTCCAGTTGTCTCTCAGTCTTTTTCTCCTGTTGTTGTCTTTTCCTTTTCTCTTTTAGCTACATATCTAGTGTTAAAATTGTTGTCCTCTTATCATAACATTAGCTCGTGGGATGAGGTCGATACAACCTCATGTTGTGGATCAATGAATAAATCAATATCTAACTTAACTTACCCATGACATGCATATGCAAAGTCACATCTTGATCTTGTTAAGTTTTGTCCCGGCCGGCATTCCACTTTAAATCTACCAACTCCTCTGTCTCTTGACTAACCATGTCTCAAGTCTCAATCCAAGTGCCCGCAAAGGATGACAAGAAACAAACAAATCTAGAGCTAGTTCAAGCCTTACCAGGTAGATCATTCAGTCCTTTGGTCTCATAATATCCCTCAGAAATAAATAAGAAAAACAACACATCTAGCTCATTGTTTCTCTACCTACTACCTTTAGGTCACAACGATCGAGCATGGTCTGTTGCCTGGCATCTCACTCGTCCCATATTGGCCTCATCCTCAACAGACAAACAGTTAAGACTCTATCAATACCATCTCAGGCCAAACCCCCTAGACCCGTTAGATCCCAAACTCGAATTTCAGTACATCGATTCCATCCCCAGCGCCCATACTCGTACCGTTAGATCGATAGAGTGGTCTCCAAAGGGAGATCTTTTGGCCTCTGGTTCTTTTGATTCCACTGCTTCGATTTGGACCAACAACCAATTTGAACAAAAACTCGATCAAGCCGCTCTGGACTCCGAAGACGAATCAGAGAGGCCCAAATCGCTCATCCTAGATGAAGAGGTAGAAGAGAGCTGGGAATGTCTCATGTCACTCGAAGGGCACGAGAGCGAAGTGAAAGGTGTCTCGTGGAACAGGAACGGAAATCTATTGGCTACTTGCTCTAGAGATAAGAGTGTATGGGTTTGGGAGATCCTGATCGGAAACGACTCACAAGACAATCACAACGTTATCCAGGACGATGAGGGTTATGAAGTCATCTCAGTCCTGATGGAACACGAACAAGATGTCAAATCGGTCTGTTGGTCACCGGTAGAGGACCTATTGTGCTCGACGTCCTATGATAACAATATTCATTTGTATGCCGAAGATGTCACTGCCGACGGGGATTTCACCTTGCTCCATCGTCTCAAGGGTCACCAATCTACCGTTTGGGACTCCAGCTTCTCACCCTGCGGTGAATTCTTAGCGTCCTGCTCAGACGACCTATCGATCCGGATCTGGCATCGGGAAAAGCTTGCTCAAGGTGGGGTCGAAGGAAGGGATGGAGGTCTTACAGGGGGGTGGCGAATCGGTCGTAGTGAGAGGGAACGGTGGACATGCGTTTCTGTGCTATCTGGTTATCATTCTCGAACGATATACTCCCTCGATTGGACGTCTGCTAAGCTTCATAACCAAAACGAGTCACAGCCTCTGGGGATGATCGTATCTTGCGGCGGGGATGGAGTGATCAATGTGTTCGAACTTGTAAGCTGCACTGCCATCTAATCTTGAAACCTCCAGGCCAAACAAAGTAACCCTCTTTCAACTGGTTTCACCAGTCAGTAGGTGTTCCAGTTTCCGGCCTCGACACTTCCTCTGCCCAACCAGAAGTCGCTCTTTTGGTGCAGCGGAAGAAGGCGCACGGGACGAGTGACATTAACGATGTTGCCTGGTGTAAAGTAAAAGGTATCACCAAATCAACCGATTCTGATCGGTCTGATTGGCGGACAGGTATCGACCGACTCTTTGCTAGCTCCGGCGACGATGGATCGATCCGTGTCTGGAAGATCCTTGAAACTTGAATCAACAGTGTTGCTATTTTCATCTTCCGCGCAATAAACGGGAGAAAGGCAGGAATGACTGAAGATGTTGATATCCAACTGGGAGTTCAAGTCGCAAGGAAGCACAGGTGAATGCGATCTCCACCAGCACTCGTCATGATGATGAAACTATCTCTAACTCGTAATCTCACTCGCAATCATCGCTGCCTTCATTTCTCAAGTTTTCATACCCCAGAACTTTCAGCCCTTGCTACGCAGTAGTCTTCTGGCTTACTTCTGGCTTCTTTGTCCCCCTGAGATCATGGCTTGAGGTATCCATCATACTTTCGCTTGAGGTCTGAAATCCTTCCTGGATTCTTTCAACCTGTTTTTTTTTTTTTTTTTTTTTGGCTGTAAACACAATTCTATCGGACTCTCTTATTTGTTATAGCTCTCTCCTATAAACCTGTTTCATTTTTTCTTCTTCTTTGGAATTGATTCTGAAAACTACACTAATATCCATTGGATTTCTTGGAAGGGTTAGTACAGGAGCTCATCCGCTCTAACAAAACATGCGGGGATGACATAGACTTGTGATTCATTACAAGTGGATTTTTTTCCTCAACTCCAAGGAAACTAAAATCTGATTGAAACGGTCTTTGTGTCTAGTCCTCAGGATGGAACTGTTGATCATGGAGATTCGCCACTCTTAAACCCTTAAGAGATGCGTTCGACCGCCCGCAACTGAGAGAAGCGATCACTCTCAAGGGATGGAAGGCACATGTAACGTAAGACCGGATTCATCCCGGAAAAACCCATCTTTCTCTTCAGAAACCCTGAGTGTTTGTTTGACTTTGACAAGAACAAGAGCCACCTCATGGCCGGGTTTCCCCCGGATGAGTAATCCTGACTCTTACATTCCTATGGTTGCTCCAGGAGTGTCAAACAACAACTTCGGACCAACTTTGTCTGCACTCCCTGCAAGCAAGTTTGTTCCGCAACTTCCCAAGGGCTTGGGCACTTCCAGGATTTATCTGGATCTCAAAATTGAGGACAGAGAAAGAAGAGCATGGTTGAACCTCTGCTCCTCCAGCAGGAGAGATGGGGAAAGTTGCTGCACCTAAGGAAAAGGCTAAGGCAGAACCGCCAAAAGGAGCCAAGGTTTTTCTGTGGAATCATCCAGCCATACAATTCAATGTAGAGGATGTGGAGTGGGTCCTTGAAACATTTTGATATGGAAGTGGAATGTGAGGAGGTGCCAACGGCAGATTATCAATTTCAGTCCTATAGAGGAGGAATTGAGGCATGTGGAGGAGATGGACAACTTCAAGGAGAAAGACTTGCCAAAGCCACAGGAAGACATGGGGGAGAAGTGGGGCCAATGGAGGCAACACTTTAAGGAAGCTAAATTGGACCAACAAATGGAGGCTAAGGCAGAGGTAGGCAGGTTTGCATATAGGATGGACTGTGATGAGTATATCACTGCTTTTGAACACATAGTAAAATAAACTGCAAAAACATTGGCTCACTGCCTGCAGTTGAGCCAGTTTTTCTTGCAGTGGTACCTCACTTGCAATGAGTTTATCATTGGTACTCTGGCATTGGCAAAGCAGAGCTTTATCAAGGGGCTCTCCCCACTCCTTCAGGAGCAGGCCCAGCAGCAGCTCTGCAGCCAGAATCTCATTAGAAGGCCAAAGGATGGAAGAAACTTTCTTCTGGACTTAAAAGCTAAACAGGAGGTGGTGCTTTCTGAGTTCAATATGGTGGAGCTGGGAAAGAGTGTGGTACAGCAGGTTTCAGGGCCTATTGGACCAACGAGTTGACCAGCCAAGCTGGTAACAGTAAAAGAAGCTTCCAAGCTCTCTGAAAGCCTTCAAGAACTCCATCTGTTCATGCAGCAGGTACATCAGCCAAACCAAATGGTGATGGCACTGGTGTGGGACTCCTGAAGGATAAGGAAAGATCACAAAGGGGAAATAGAAAACACAACTAGGGGATGTATAGTGTCAACCCTAGAGATACTCCAGATTATCCTAAGAACTGACTTAGCTGTAAAACATAATGAAAATACTGTATTACTATTGTAAATAATAACATATCATAAAACATTATTTGATTTTTCAGCTCATGATGTAAAATAAAGTGGGGTAACTCACTTAAACCACCACTAAATTTCTACTCCTTCTAGTACTTTATCATATTTACAAGGTACTTGGTATGAAGAAGGAATAACCATAAAAAAATATGGATTAGAAAGTATTTTCATAAACCCTGAGAGACCATAATGGTATTTGCATAAATATAAGAAGAATAGATTATTCTAATGAGAAAGAAATTACTCAAGTGTGTGGTAATCTCCCAGTATTTTTCTATTAAATGAATTGGCCCATGATGTGATTGGTGATACATACATGTCATGAGCTCATGGGGACATAGAACATACTTTGCTCAATTTAATACAATTCACATTACATCATAGTCCATTTGGATTGTAATACATTAGAGCAGAATTTAAAAAAACATTCTAGAACCTTCTACAAAGAAAATCTAGAATATAAAAGGAGGCCACTTCTGGCCTAGGATTGGATCCTCAGCATATTCACCCAGTACCATATTTTTAAGTACACTTAATATTCTCCTCCTACTTATAGATTAGTGTATTCCCTTTATCCAACCCAACCTTTATTACTGGAATTAGTCTCAAGTTACCTTAGGATTCCCCATCCTTGGCTTTGATCTATTCCTTATAAAGCAGTTGCTGCAAGACTGCCACCTCTGACAGTAGCCAATCAGCTTAAGTGCTTGCAAGCTGCTTGATAGCAATTTGTATTGCTATAACTTACCCAAAAAGACAAAGAATAGTCAAACCTATATGGTTAGCTGTTGGTCTTCTCCAATTGACTGATTTGTATATCAAATCTGACAATTATGAGTTTAGGTTATCCTCTGTGCTCAGTTTGGACACCATAGAGAGAATAATGTACATAGTTATTCAGATAACCTTTTCAGCACAGTGATAGTACCTGGTTTATTTATAGAAATTAAGCCAGTGTTTCATACACATAGCTGACACAAATAATGTATGTAAGGAGTGTAATGTAACTAGTAACCAAGAAGATGATCATGACAGAAGGTGTAACTTAACTCAATGAGGTTATGACAATATGTCATGTATTTAATATTTATGTTTTATGTATTTACTATTTTGATTTTTCTGTTCCTCCTCAAAAGTATCTTCCCTCCATTTAATTTTCAGAGAATACTTGTTTTTTCAGACTTACATCATAAATATTAAGTATGATATCCTTAATTTAATTGATTGTTATTTCTTTTTTCTGAACTCATTTTATGATTACTAAAAACTGATTACTAGAATTAACGCCTCTTAGAGTAATGATTAATATACTAGTTGAAAGTAATGACTAGTTATTTCTTACAAGTACTCATATTATACTCCTCTCAGCTTTTATTCAAATTACTCTTTATTCATTTTCATTACACAACCACAATTTGTCACACTTGTAACTAGTCTAAAAAACATGCCTAGTAATCTCAGTTCTCCTCATAAAACAAAGTCCCCATCTTTTGAGTATCCCAGAGTCTGTTCATAATTCCCTTCCTTCTTTCTCTTTGCCTAAATTTCAACAACTATTTATTTACTACTGAACTTATGGTGCAGTAATGGTAAAGTAATGTGGATGTAAATGGTAATCTTATAAGAATGTTAATAACTACTGAACCAAAGGGAAATCAGGGATACTGTAAGTGAGTGACTAGGGGTAAATTCACATGTTGTGTAGAGCCTGATTTTGTAATAATAATGAAATATATGTAAATAGAAATTAAGGTTGTTAATAAATGTATATGAAAAGGTAAGGATTACCACATCCTCCCCCAACTAACCTGTCTGTCCCCAAGCAGGGAAAAAAACAAGGGAGCTGATTCAGAGTAATAATGATGATAGCAAAAAAAAGAATTCTCAAGGTGAAAACTGAGAGGGGCTAAGGAGTAGTCCATACCCAAGGAAGGGAGTTTGCCAAGGAGGCCCAGTCCAAAAAGAGGTGCTGCTTCAAAAGGAACTCTGTATCCAAAGGCAGAGTATAAATTTCCCAGAGAGATCAGAAGCTTTATTTCTAAAAAAACAAGGGCTCATTTCAAAGTTATAAAAGGATATCCAAATGGGGGCTAGTTTTCAAATGAGAAAACAGGCAGTCAAATTATCAGATGAGATATCAGGCAATATCAGGCAGTCAGGTTGGATCACTTTGTATATATGAATGGGTTTTAAATTTGTTTTGTTTGTTTGAGTTAGTCTTTTCATGCTCTTTTCCTTTGTTTTCAATCTTGATTGTTGTCATGAATGTGCCCATCTTTGATGGATATGAGAAAAAATGAAGGAAAAAAGCATCAAGATAAAAATGTTCAGCCCGGACACGACTCTGAGGAACTAGCACATAGAGAAGGAAAATGTAATGGGATAATAGATGGACTGTCAAAGTCCGTATGTTTTAAATTCCAGCTAACACCAAAGAACAACAGAAAACCAGCAAAATCGCAAACAGATGATGAAGAACTTCGAAAACTGAAATTGAGACGACTTATTTTGGTGCAGGATGTCCTTAATCATCACTGCAGAGATGTCAAACTGGATGTGTAGAATGACGTCAATGAAAGGACGTTGCATATCACTTAAGACATTGTCCAGCCTCAGCATGAACGTTGGCGCCGAATTCGCCCTGTACATTTCCCGGTCTATGAATATCATCATTCAAAACGTACCGCCAGACAGCGAAGGTCGGCAAAAAAAATGAACTCAAAAAACTCTTTGGTTGGTATTTTTGGAGGGTTTGTGACGTACGGATCATATTGACAGACCCAATAAAATGCCTCTGTTAACGGCGTGTCACGAACATTTTTACAGTGTTGACGCGCGCAACCAAGTTTAGAGGTACTCGCCCAAAGGACCTCTGCGAGGAAGTCGATATGCATGGATTTAGTGAACTAATCATTCATTCAAAGGAAGACAGAGGGGGAAATGCTTACGAGTAAAATGCGAATAAATAGGGTTGACAGGCTGGTAAGCCTGACATTCGTCCGGGCTATAAACCCAGTCATCGACAACGGACTCAATTGTCTGTTGCCCGGCTGCAATATTCTGAGGTAATTCAAACGATTCAGTTGATGGCTATCATTTCAACCAGGGCCATCTGTGGTCATCTTCTTGAGCTGTCTCCCTAGCCTAGATTCGGGTTTCCTCAAGAAATGATTAACAAACAACTTACTTCTCCGGTTGGGCCGTAAGAATGTTCGAATAGGCAAGTGTTTGCCCAGGCTTGAGCTGAGGCTTCCAATTCTGAACTCCAGACCAGGTCGGGAGCAGAGTACTTTTTTCGGATATTATTGTGAGCTGCAAGCCAACTTGAACCAAAACCAATATTTCAATGAGCTTTCTAGATCTTTTCCAACTGTTTAATCCATCTAGTAAAAATCGGAGAAAATGGAAATTTCCAGTTGCAACCAACCTGCTGGCTGAAGCTCAGAATCGTTAGGTTTATTCGAATTAACTTTGCTAGTTTTTTTTTTCGAACTACTTTTGCTAGGGTTTTTCGAAGGATCACTGAGCTTTTTCGAATTAGTTTTGCTTGAGGTTTTCGAAGGATCATCGGTAGATGTTTTGGAAGGACCCTGATCTGGAGAACCACTATCCACCGTTTAAGGAAGAAATTTTTTGAGCAAATGAATATTTGACGGAGTGATGGCGCTATAAGACAGTGGGACATTATCCAATTACCTGGTGGGTTGAGACTTCGTGTATGGTGGGTTGGATTCAATAGGAGGAGGTTGGGGCACTGACACCCCCACACCGTTCAAATATGACCTGAACATGTCTTGAAAGAGTCAAACAGATCGTAAGTCTTCAGATGGAAATCAATCTTCCTTTTTTTCGCCATCATGTCCGACATCAACCTACCGTGGAACCGATTGAAATCGATAGTTTTTGGGCCGAGAAATCCATTCTCATTCTTTTGGTTGGGAAAAGGTTCCTTGGAGTTATTCTTGGGTACCTTGGGTTCAACTTGGACCGACTTTTTCTTCCTCTGAGCTGATTTTTTGGCCTGGGTTTTTTCTGTTGACTCCTTCGAATTTTTCGGCGTCGTATTGTCAGAGGCTGGGTAAGCCGTTTGCAAGTTTAAACCAAGAAAACGTTTTAGTAAACAAAACCCTTCTTCAGGAGCAGAAAATTTGCACCGTAGATAAAAATGAGATAGCATGGACTGACCCTGAGGGGTGCAGTCCCTGGGTCTAGGATTCTTTGATGATTTGCTGGTAGTAGAAATTTTCGCGTGATGATAGATCCTAAGCCATTTTGAGAGTTTCATAAGTGATTCTTTTCAAGAGGAAAATCGACCATTCTGAACCAGAACTCACTGAGTGTCTACTGCAACTACGTGGGAATTCTTTGTGCTTTTGCATGTACTGGTCTATACACACAGAAAAGTGGTTCCTGACCTTGTTAGCTGCCATGTATGAGGTGGGGAAATCTCAATGAAGGATTGTACCAAATAAAAATGAGGGATTGCTCACCTGGCACTTGAGGGCCTTTCCTTCATCTTGGGTGGGAGTTTTTTGGGTAGTATCCACTTCACGTGCTCTCAGGCGAGCACGAGACCAGAGCTTAGCTTGCTGCTCTGGGAGGGAGCTTGTTGAGAATGAAAAGGTGGTATGAAACAACAGGATGATAATGATCGAAAACCACAGTGGAAATTTGACTGAAATGATTGGAGTTTTACTACTCTGGACTCTTGAAGGCGTGATCATGTCCAGGTGCAAGTTGGTAAGTTTACTTGGAGTACGGGAGATAGAGGAATGAGAGACCATCACAAGTGAGCGAATGGTATTTCTTGGTGGTTGAGAAGAGGGCAGAGAGGGCGATTGATTGATATTGTCTTCGTCGGAAGGAAAACCTTGGTGTGACTGGAAAACTTGACAAAAAAAATAGGATATCTGGCGGTCGAAAACCTTGGCGTAATAGAAATTGGTTTGGGCTTATATGTATGTACATCAAATGAGTAGAGTACTCCACTACTTCTGATGTGATTTGAATCTTTTGGAGCGCCAATGAGAAGGTGGCAGAAGAGGTAAGAACCCTGCAAGGTGTAGCGACGCCTCCAAGAGTTTACTTAAACCTGCAACATCGTACATCCAAATCTTATGGCATAGTAACGTAGGACACATAAGCTCACGACCCCTTCACTGAATGCCCTGGCGGGCCCTGGCTCTGATGAGCCCGTCGAGCGCTTCACATTACCCATGTTTTTGCTGGTAGGGCATGAACCGAAGGGTAGAGAACAATGACGGCGGGATCCTTCAACATTCAACTAACTTCGTGTGCCATGCTGTCCTGTCATACAAACAACCCTAATAGCCCTCACAAGATGACCAGTGATCAAGGGGCCTACCCGATGATCAGGAAATTTACACTTTTCTACTCTACAAATTAGTACCATAGAGTGCATGCGGGGTACCTTGTCAATTACAACAAGTAGGCAACAGGCGTCAGCTCTAGAGCAAACTCTGAATAGGCAGAAACGGCCCGTCAATGACGGTTTCCAGAATTCTTTTTCATTGATAATTTTCAAACATAAGCTAGTTTGTTTGCAATTGACAATGTAAACATACTTTAATCTGCAAACGATAGACTCATTTGACTCGCGCCATAAGCAGTTCCCTCTAGTCCTCTTGAGACTATGGCAAAGTCACTGCATAGATCTCTGGCCTTCTTGAGCGTCCGGGCCCTATCAACAGCCATTAAGCACAAAACAAGATGGGTTGGACATAAGTTATCTTTGAAATTGCCGTAAAAGAAATAGAGCTACAAAGCCACGAAAATTAAACCTACGCGCTAATGTTCTTCAAAAATCTAACTTTTTTATCTTCTGTTAATTTTTCGTTTGGATATCCGGGCTTGAAAAGTACTAAGAAAGATGAGCTCTTCGAACGTCATATGGTTTTAGGAAATAATCGTGAAGGTAAGATGAACTTACCGTTGCCAAAAGTTTGGCAAGCCATATCTGACTGAGGTGAGGTAATTTGATCATAAAACAGTGTAAAGTTTCCGATAGACCTGGCAAAGAGCTTCTCGGAAGTTTTCCGCTAATGCCGAGAATAATTCGATTTAACGCTTCTTGTCCATGAATAGTCAATAACTCGAGAAACATATCAATGTGAGCTTGCGAAGATGCCTTCTGAGTTTGCTGAGCGAAAATTCGCTACAAATAAAAACGTGTAACGGTAGTCTTTCATAAGGCTGGATCACGGGGACGCTTTGTCAGATCTCAAGTCCAAGCGATAGAATCTTACTCACAAGGATGTCCAGTGCAGCCTGTAAGGCAACTCTTTCTTCGACTTTCAACCCAGCAATGGCAATAGTCAAGATTATCTGCAACTCATCTTTGAGAGCTACAAACATCTGTCCATATCTTTCAATGATCTGGATATAATCGAGGATGTTTGGTCAACGCATGTAAAGTGTTAAAAGCTTGCTGATTTGGGGTAGGCGGAAATCACTGACCGCTGCGCAGAGCTGCAGAAATGTCTGCACCAAATCGGGTTCTTGTGTCATCTGAGCATCAGAATTTAACACGGAAGCCGCGACCTTGACCGACTCTTTAACACAACCCAAAAGAGCATTCCACTGGTCTTGGGAAAAATCTTGCCCTTGAAGACGACAAGCAGCGATAACCAAAGAAGTGGAAAGTGAAAACCAAATTGCTAGGTTTGCACGATCCCGACCGATGTTAGAGATACAGGTTGTGAGGAGTGAAAAAGGGTTGAGTGAGATTGCGGTAGGAATGCTGCTGGATGTGCATGATCGGGCGAGTTCTGATAGAGTCTGATAGTGAGGCAAAGCGGAAAATCAATATGTTGACAAAGCAAGGTCCTGTGAGTTCAGATGGAGATTGATGGAAATACTAACGACAGCCATATCAACATCACCTAGAGATTGGACAAGAGCATTGGAGATTAACTGGGAGAGATTTTGTTGAAGGTTGCGGATGGGCTCTAGTTGAGTCAACTGAGCCATCTTTTCTTTTTCTGAATTAGATTCATCATCAATATCCAGTAAAATGAGGTCCTCATCCGGTTCAGAAAGTCCCTGGTTGCAAGCCTTGAGCTGTTGAAGCTGCGTGATGATAATCATCCGATTATTAGGGTCAGGTGCCTGTTCGATACAAGAAATGATCCAGGATTCAGAATATGATTCCAGGATGCTGCCTTTGAAGATTGAAGGTCATGTAGTCATGAGCCTATACAGGTCAAATGACGCCTTGAGAAAACATCACGCACTTGAGAATGTTGCCGCAGAGCAAGATCCAGTCGCGTCAAGACTGGTTCCATCAGACTGGTAATTGGCTGAACGAGATCTTTGGGGGGTAGAGCCTGGAGTACACTGGCAACTGCCTGCAAAACCTTGTTATACTCATCGGGCTGAATCGGAACAACTTTAAGCGTGAATACAAGTATAACACTGATTGCAGTGATTGAAAACAGCATGCTTTGATGAAAGAACGTCACCGACCATGATTTTTCCTTCAATCGATCGAATCAACTCTGCTAAAGGTGCTATTTCGTTTACCAGAACTTTTCTTCCTTCGTGACAAAGCCTACGCAAAGCGTTGGCTGCCAGTGAGATCGTCTCCGGGTCCGGACAGTTCAAGGCCGGTGCAACCAAGTTGAGCGAGCAAAGTAAATTGCTGGGGCGATGCTTAAGCCATTCCGAGAAGGATGCTGTGTAGTTAAATCTCAGATGACTACATTTGTTCAAGCATGACAATGGATAAAGGCTAGAATCAATGGGCACTGACCGATTAAAGCCAAGCACGTGCCTTTTAACCGCAGTAACGGTGGTGTATTTCCCATCGGAATCCTTCCCAAGGTTTCAGAGGTGAATAAAAGCGGCAAAGCAGAATTTTCTTCTGATGGAATCCCGTCTTGGATCGCTCGGATACAAAATAGACACGCTTCTAGATCCTTGGAGAAAGGGTGAGCGGGAAGATCCAGGACATCAATTGTGTGATTAAAATATTGCCGAAATAGCAGTCAATGCAAGTAACAATCTCTAAGCGACCATCCCCTGCAATGTCTGGTTTAGGAGATCACGAGTTCATGAAGGAACTTGATGGAAAGATGAAAGTTATCAAATGTATAATGAGTTCATACCTCATAGCAGTCATTCAGTTCCTGCGTTCTACTTAGCAGTGACTTCGTTTGAATAACCAAATCGAGTAACAACTCGTCCCGACAAACGTAATAGCAGGCCAAAAGACACTCTGCCAAGTCGGCCCTGGTGTGTGACTTGAAGGAAGCTACCATGTCTTTAGTCCAATTATGAGCAATAAAATCATGCTTTGGCCAAGTCGATTTGAGTTTCAAGCCTTGGGATAAAGTTTTGAACAGTTCAGTCGATATAGATCTTAGCTCTGAATGGTTTTGCTGGACCAGAGAAGGAGGTGGTTCAAATTCAGAGCTATCTGGGGCGTTTCCCAAGTACCCCAAGTCATTGAGCTCTTCTTGTAGCAGTGTCCATATGGGAAGAATAAGCGTCGACACGTTTTCGTCGATCCCACCATGGCCCGGAAAGGTACTAAGCCTCAATAAATGTCTTACTAATTTCAAAATTCGCGGTGTTGAAAGGTTTGCTGCGATGCCGGCGATGGAATGCTCCGATAAGGAGGTAAAAAGTTTGTAGATGGATAAGATCGCATCGGGAACTTCTCCTGCTAGAAAGCACGCCATCATAAGCCTGATGGTACGTCGGGCGAGCTGGTGGTGATGATTGAAGACCTACAAGCTACTGAGTGTTCAATAATAGAACCTACAAGGTCTCCACTAAACCAGTCTAGAAGGGCTTCAGCTCTCGCCTTGGTCACAAAACCAGCTCCAATGCTAGATCCTCCACGACTACCGGAAACCAACTCTTCAATACAATCAGCCGAGCTTTGAGCGATATCCTCTTCCTCGTCGGCAATGTCGATAGACTTTGTTGGATTCATGTAGGCCAAAAGATACTTGGAATTGAATAGCAAGTCCAATAGAATTGGCCATAAGGTAATAGGTCCGTCGATGGTCAAGTGAGAAGAGCAGAGCCACGCTTGACTGCAGCGTAGAGCTGCGAGTCTTACCGTGTAAGATTCTGAGACGAGGGCGTCCGACAAAGTTCTGACAACGAGTCCACTCCCATCTTGGATAGACTTATCGTACTGTACCCTAAATCCAAGAACATTCAACCTCGAGTAGTTTGTGGAGAAGGGGGTAGAGTGTATCCTAACCTGCGAGCGCCTAACATATCCGCCCGTTCAGCCTCCTCTGCAATCACGGTTAATACGTCTAACAAAGAACTTGTGAGAGTCGGGCCGCCTGCTAGCCGCGAAATCACTTCCAGAAGCCAATTATCCCAGCATCTCGATGGTTCGGGAACTAGCTTAAATGATAGCACCGAAACCTAGGGACATTGGATTAGCTGGGTTCCAGCTATGCAAAAAAAAACACCATTCAATTTCAATTACAGGCACCAACCGCAACGGATAGCTTTCTCAACACGATCTTCTCTCCCGGAATCGACGAAGCGGTGCGAATGACGCTTTGATTTAACCACTGAAGTAACCGCTCCTTCAAGTTAAGCGACTGATCTGCAGGAAAACTCGACCAGTCTCTGGATATCTTTACAGCTAATGTGTGTGCGGCAATAAACCTTGCGTTGGTATTCTGTAAGCAATGGGAGGATGGGACTTAGACTTTTTCCTTTTGTGATAATAGATTTGGACAAAGAAATAACGAATGCATAAGATACTTACCTCTGCCCACCCATGCGTACCCAATGAATCCAATATCTCGCTTGCCAAAGACCAGGCGGATGGCTCAGCCATGAAGTCGTATAAGGCTCTATGGGCGTCAGCTTGTTGTTTCTGATTTGGTAAGGCATATGCTGGTGTATCGGGTGGCGGGTAGAGTACATTCAAAAGTTCGAGCGTACGGTTGACATCCATCTTGGAGAGAATTCAGATGTTTCTTGAATTGGTGGTGGTATGTGAAGATTGGGCTGAAGCGCTTAAACCCCGATCGCGGCAGCTATGTAGCGGGGAAGAGGCTCTTGTTGGTCGAGTCCCCGCTAGAACCTTCCCTGTGAGTAGCTACCCATTTGTTTCCAAGAGCTACAACATAAATACGTTTTTTTTTTACTTGAATCAATTCAAGCTGCCATCAGTATGATTTCATATCATTTGACTATGGGCCTGGCGTAGAAGGTCAGATACAGCTCATGCCGTCAAAATTGAATAATCTGCATATTCTGAGCTTAATGACAATTGGAGCAACCTGTTGATTTTGAAAGGGCAAATTCCCGCCTAATTATCATAATTTTTAGTGTCAAAGACAAAATCTACATTTCAAAATGACTGTGTTGCATTTGCCTGTGGGGAACCCAAGCTCAAAACCAGTTTGTCTTTGCGGCAATTGTTTTCCTGATCCTTTGATTGGGCTTGTATAATAAGTTATTAAATGAGAGGATCCAAAGATTGGAAGAAGTTTATAATGGCAGTGTGAATTGGCTCGAAAGAGATTGCATTTCAGGTCAAATTAGCAGAATCATAAACTGAGGGGATGGCATTCTAGCAGTGATTTTGCTCAAAATTTCTTTACTAAAACTAAACCAGTTTGATAAGAGCTCAGCTGCCAAACAGGAGCGCAAGGACTAAAATCTTAAGGGTGGGGGAGACCAGAACTTGGGGGGGATATCCTTTCCAGAAGAGAGCTTGCCAACAAGGTCTCCGCCAAATCAGAGAAAACTCAATCCATGTTACACCAGCTGAATAGGAGCTCGCGGACTTAAATCTCCCTTGGCTCAAGTGTTATTCCGATTTGACTTGTATGCCAGGTGATCTGTAGCTTTCCCCTCGTGGACGACTTGCGCAATCCTATCCCCTTCATCGACCATGACATCACACTCGACCGACCGCTTGGACTCGGGTAACTTATGAGTTGTAGCATTGAAGAGACGAGTGGCGCACATACAATCCCACGGTTCTTTTTTGTTACAGATAAGGGTACGCTGACGACCCGAGGCGCCTGAAGCCCTGAGAGCTGTGGTGAAAGAAGATGGAAGACACTATGATGACGTAATTTTGTGAAGTTTGCCTGGTTTTTGCTTTTTCTATCAGTCTGCCATCAGCCGAAACATGCAGGAAGCAAAACAAGAATCGAATACAGAGAACACAAGATTGGCATGGTGGGTCAAGCTGAGTGTACACCGTAGTTCAGGACTTTCGAGCGGCTGTGAGAGAAAGGGATGGACGTGAGGGAGATGGTAGAAAGTTTGTCAACCTTGTCAGATGAATGGGAAGGATAGGTACGAAATAGAACTTGATAAAGAAGGACTGACCATGTGGGTTCCTTGGATCCTTAGCATATTCGGGAGCTGTATGTTCAACGGAGTGCCATGTGTGGTAATCCAATGTTAGACGGCTGAGCTGGTACGAAAGAATGTATGTTCGCGAATGGGCAAGAGCAGGACTGACATTTGAGCATAGCGTTTTGCATCTTGTTGACCAAGTAAAAAGTGATGGCACCTCCAATCATGAAGTGACTCATCGGCCTGAATACGGGTGTGGGCCAAGCTCGGACGCCGAAGAAAGACTGGACGGAACCAAAGCGAGCAAGAGGGAAGGAAGAAGAGCACGTCAGTTGGTTTTTCATGAGTGTTGATGATCGTAGGAAAACTGTACGTGCCATTTTACTGAAGTTTGAGAGGAAGCTGTTAACTTGCGATCGATACTTGAACTGTTGTTGGCAATGGGTGGGTGGGTGTGTCTGTCTGGGCACAGTGCGAGGGGATTGATGGTTCCTTCGCGGGGACGCCCGGGGTTGATAGACCTCGATATAAGCATGTCGTACTTATAAGCATCTCCTCCCACGTAGACTAGAGCAGAAGGTGAGTTTTACCCGAGCTCCTCAATTCCATCCTCACCGCAGTTGTGGAAAATTTATAGCAGCAATTGTGGATTATCTTAGAATCATACATAGAATTTGATCCATAGTGAGCCTGCAACCTTTCAAAACTTAACAAAACTTGCCAACTCAAGCAGAGTGATTTTGATTTGAATCCAGTTTTGGTTTTTTACAATTGATTTCAGAGGGTTCAAAAGGGGGGAATCAAGCAGGAGAGATCCACAATGAGATTCCAGACATTTATTTAAAATGAAAAATTGGAATCTATGGTTTTCAAAAGGGAGCAGGTGAAGAACTTCAACTAACATGTTTTCAAAATAGTAGTTTTTTTTCAAACACATCAATTGAATAATTATGGATTTGGAGAGAGAACTTATTTCCAAAGTTGGTTCCCTTGAAGCTGTCAATTTACACCTGAAAGCTCTACATATTATAATTTCTCAGGAAAATCTAGCCTTTGCACTACAAAAGAAACTCAAGAAACTGCAAGCAGTTGGCATGCACAAGTACAAAGGCACTAAATTATCAAATGCCTGCAGTTTCTTGAGTGTTTTTCACAGTGCGGGGTACTGAGTTAATCTTGGGGCCCTGTCAGCTATGTGTATGAAAAACTGGCTTAATTTTACAATTAAACCAGGTACTGTCACTGTGCTGAAAGGTTATCTGAATAAATAATTGAATTTATTCTCTCTATAGTGTCCAAACTATGCACAGAGGATAACCTAAAACTCCTTATAATTGAATATTTGATATACAAATCACTCAATTGGAGAAGACCAATAGTTAACCGTGTAGGTTTGGCTATTCTTTGTCTTTTTGGGAAAGATATAGCAATAAGAATTGCTATTAAGCAGCTGGCAAGCACTTAAGCTGATTGGCTACTGTCAGAGGTGGTAGTCTTGCAGCAACTGCTTTCTAAGGAACAGATCAAGGCCAAGAGATGGGGAATTCTAAGGTAACTTGAGACTATTCCAGTAATAAAGGTTGGGTTGGATATAAAGGGGATACACTACTCTAATAGTAGGAGGAGAATATTCAGAGTACTTACAAAATGGTACTGGGGTAATATGCTGAGGAACCAATCCTAAGCCAGAAATGGCCTCCTTTTATATTCTAGAGATTCCTTGAGGAATGTTCTAGAATGTTTATTCTAAATTCTGCTCTAATGTATTATAATTCAAATGTACAATGATGTAATGGGAATTGTATTGAATTGAGCACAGTATTTTCTATGTCCCCATGACCTCATGACATGTATGTATAACCAATCACATCATGGGCCAATTCATTTAATAGAACAAGACTGGGAAATTACCACACACTTAGGTAATTTCTTTCTTATAAGCATAACTGTATTATTATTATATTTATGCAAATAAGTTTATTGTCTCTCAGCTTTTATGACAATAATTTATAATCTACATTTTTTACGGTTATTCCATCTCCTACTAAGTACCCCTTGAGATATGGTAAAGTAATAGAAGGAGTTGGAATTTGGTGGTGGTTTGAGTGAGGTACCCCACCTATTTTTACATGAAAAGTTGATTACTTTAATAATATTATAGTATATATTATTTCTAATACAATATTTTATTAATATTTTACATTGAAGTCAGTTTTTAGGATACTCTGGAGTATCTCTAGGGCTGACAGGCCCCCACAGATCTTGACAGGAATTCTTGTAATCCTGGAAGCTGTTGAATGCCTAATTTGAAGTTTAAAAATCATGCAAATTTGTTGAAAAGTTTGAGTAACTTTAGCTGTTGTCCAGGATATTCCTAGGTCCCAAATCTTTTGGGTCTAGAAAATATCACCATTGAGTTTCTGGTAGTTAAAAAAAAGAGAATTTAGCACTTCCCGTCAAACATGACCTGCAGATGCTGATTTAGTGCCAAATAAATCTGAATGCTTGCAGGGAAATGTCCAGAGGCTGGAAATCTGGCTCTACAGGGATGTTAGATTATTACAGCAAGTCTTCTACTTGACCTATTTCAATTTAAAGCCTAGATAAACAGTCCCCTTGCACAAGTTGGTTGTTTTAGTCTTACCTAAGCTTATCCAGCTGACTAACCTAGCTATTCTTTCATTGCTTTCAGTAATCAATACTCTTCCAGATAAAATTATCATTTGAATATTGTCTTGAATGTGTTTGGCCATCTCATGAGAAGAGTTCTTCCCTTGTATGTATGTATATATATATCCCAACTTTTGGGGCAGAAGTTGAAAATTCCTAAAATCAGGCTGGCTGATTGCATAACCCGAGATGACCTAAACAAACTTCTATCTATTGTGTTTTTACAAATGCTTGGACTGATTTGCATCAAGATTTGTTAAAATCTGTCAAAAAAAAACATTATTTTATGTTTTTTGAAACCCATGATCTGGTCATTAATGATCAACATGGCTGGTTCCGGATGCTGTGTGTGGCAGTAACCTGAAGATTAAACTGGGGCTGTGGCCTTAATCCCATCACCTTGCCATCCAAAAATCTCCAAAAAGTCCAAGAATTTGTAAAAACACAATAAGTATTTTAATTTTACAAATATGTTATTCTTGAGCTATTCAAATTCAAAACCCAGTTGGTCTGTACAAGTGTTTTCGGACTGTGAGTGCAATTCCTACACTAAGCTGAGGGCCTACAGAATGGCAAATAGTTTTTCAAATTTGAGCTGATCTTCCCATTTTGAGAAGGCAACTTTGAGAAAAATGCTCCACTGGAGTTACAGAGGGTGATTCCGCGTGTGGGGCCATGAATTTGTTTAATTTTCAATTCAATTTTGGTGGACAAAACAATCTGAAAATTTGCTAATCTTGGCTATGTGCTGGTCCTGGCTGTATACAGCGTTACTCAACGACACAACACCGCCTGTGATGAAACAGTCACGCAACTCCTCAGATATTAGGACATATGGAAAACACAGATAGCAATGGTTGTGTAGAAGACAACATTGACGTTACGGGGATAGGACCGTTCCTCATATCACTTGTTATACTCTCTGTGTGGGCTGCCAACTTTTGATGTTTACACGTCAGAAGATACATGTAAGGTTGTAACATAAATGGCCTGTTCTGGTAAATACATACTGATCGAGGATGGTATTTTCCCTGAAATGACAACGACTGAAGAGTTTTTGTTTACAGTTTGGATTTTCCAGAGTTGATGATTTGAACAAACTCGGGCTTCAAGGAAGCACCACCCACCAAGAAGCCGTCAATGTCGACCTCGCGGGCTGTTGGGAAAACAAACTCAATTTCGCTATATGATAGCAGTTATGACTCTTTGTGAGCAGTGACGTACCGAGTTCTTCGCAGTTCTTGCCGTTAACACTTCCACCGTAAATGATACGGATAGCTTCCGAGGTCTTAGCATCCACGTTTTTCTTAAACCATTCACGGATGGCTTTGTGAACCTCTTGAGCTTGCTGAGGAGTAGCTACTTTGCCGGTCCCAATGGCCCAGACGGGCTCGTAGGCAACTACGACTCGGTCCCAGGATTGGCCGTGTTTGGCGAGCCCCTTCTGAATACCTTCTAGCTGACTCTGGACCACTGCGAGCGTCTTGTCTGCTTCACGCTCCGACAAGCTCTCTCCGATGCATGCAATGACCGATAGACTCGCGGCCAATGCCGCTCCAGTCTTGGCACCAACAAATTCAGAGTCTTCGTGGAACAAGCTTCGACGTTCGGAATGTCCCAGGATTACCCACGGAATCTTCGCGTCAATGAGCTGGGTGAATCTATGATTTGTTGAGTGGAAGAACAAAAATATACAAAGTTATCCACACCACCATAGTGAAAGCAGAGCAGCAATAAGTAATTACAGTGATCGAGCTTCTAGGAAAGCATGTCACAAGAAAAAAGCAATGGGTTTGGACTTACGATATCTCGCCGGTAAAAGCGCCGGATTTTTCGAGATATCCATTTTGAGCAGAGACTTGGATGTTCTTTTTGGCAGTGTCTCTTACATGCATCACTAGATGTTAGACAGCATGGAATGAGTCTGAGAGATCAGGAGAACTGGCCATCTAACGAATACATGGATTTGAGACACTGACAGTAGAGCGCTGGTGGGGCGATGACAACCTCAGCATTGGGGTCAAGATCGGCATCGTTGAAGCTTTTGACCAGCTGTTCCAGTGACTCGAGGGTGCCGTTCATCTTGAAGTTTCCTATGAAAAACCAAGGTTAGTAGACTAGGTGTGAGGAGAGATTACCGTCGTACTAACCACCGACGAAAAACTTTCTGGGGGCCATGTTGGAGTACTGAATTGATATTTTTAGTAAATTGTTGAAATGAGGATGTGATGATGAGGTCTGATCTGATCAAGTGTTGTGAGATAAATGGAAGGCACCTTTGATGGATCCGATACTTCCCTTTCACCTTTCACAAGGATTTCACGCATCACGGAAGTAAGTGACGTCACCCGGTGGAATCTGACTTATCTAGGAAGCATTGAAGGGTGTTTTGCGGCTTGAACTTCTGAAGGTTTAGGATCATTTCTCAGTTAACCAAGTCCAAACTTGTCCACAGGAAAAATCAAGAACAACATGGATGTACACAGCCTAAGGGCCATAGTCTATGTGTGAACCAACCCAAGCATCCAAATTTACATCTCGACTACTTGTACATTTTATTTTAGCAGTTGTTGTTCTTTGATGAGTCCCCCCCCCCAAAAAAAAAAAATCCCGATTGAAGCAAATCAAGTGGTAGTTTATCTAAAGGTCATGTTGCATTTCTTGTGTCAATACCTTCAGTAGAGAGGGAAGCAAGACAACAATGGCAGGCATGACAAGGATAAGAAAGGAAGTTATTGCAGATGTTTATGGCAGTGAGGCAGACAAGCAAGAGAAAAAAAAAGAATTTTACTGTAGGCAGATCAAACATAGTTTTTTTTTTATTCCTTGAAAATATTAATGAATTGATCAAATGTATCATGTGTGATCTTCAATCCCCTCCCTAAATTTCAGCAAATTGGTGCCATCGGGCCTGCCAATCTATAGCTATCCTTGCCTGGTGTACTCCTCAAGATGTGTCCGACTGCCCTGCATATCCATTTATCTCTTCTGCACCAATTTACTTATCTGGAGGTACAAACCTCAATGATTCTTGGTCCACAAAACCTGTCACCTGTTCCTGAGGAACCAGCCTCAACACCACTTGCTCCATGAATTTTTCCAGAAACTCCATCTATTTTCCAGAAATCACATCCATTTGACCTGCTTTCATAGCCCGTATTTGGCATGCCTTTCTCAGCATTGCTCACACATGCAGATGTATTTTTTTTATACATTTGATAGTGATTTTGAGCTCTTAGACTTTCACATATGCATGTGTATATTACTCTGTGCAGCATTTCTCAGCTTGCATCTGACATGTGGTGCTGGTTACAACACCACAACAGATGATGTAGATGTAAGATGGGTTTTTGATGGCTATTTTCAAGCTGGGTGGGACATTTTAGTAGTGGATCGGGAGAGTTAGATTGGGTTTTAAGTGGGCTGAATGGGAGGTTTTGAAAAAATTGTGATTAAATTTCTAAGAAACTAGAACCAGACTAAATAAAAACAATGAGAATAAGACAATTGAATGGTAACAATAAACACTAGAAGATAAAGAGAAGGGAATTGAAAGCATACCACTAATATAGATGGGAGTTTTTTTCAGGGTGAGGACTTAGAAGGTAGTGAGCTAGGGTTGAGCAGAAGATTTAGTATGAAAAACAAGACAGTGGAGAATGGAATAAAGAAGCAATTTTAGTTATTTTTTCATCAAACAAGAGAAGGAAAAAGAGGTGAAACAAACAAGGAGTGAAGAGGGGAAACAAACAGGATAAGAGCAGCAGTAGCAGTATTGGTGAGCAGCAGATATTAGATATTTGGAGTGAGCACCAAGACTTGAGGAAAGGAAAGAGGAAAAGAAAATAGGGTGAGCTGATGGTTGGTTAGATAATTTTTCAGTTGACAAGAACTTTACTATGGTTCTTGGCCAGTATTGGTGTTGTAAGGAGTTGAGCAGATGTGATTGAGTTGAATTGAGTCTTGATGAGTCTTGAAGAGATTGAGGAAAGGGAAATGGCTTTCTGTGTCTCAGTTATTATAAATCCATCAATCTGAACCCTAACTGGTTGATTGATTTGTTGTCCCTGAACATCTTCAGATTTTACCAGTGTTTCACCAAAATTTAAACAGGTTTGATGTAAATGTACTTGTCAATTTTTGTATAATGTTATCTTATCTTAAATTAGGGGGAAAAAATATGACCACACCTATCACTAAAACCCGTTGATTAAAAATGACCAAATCCAAATGATATAATCAATAGGTTTATGAAATGGGGAAGCCCAAATGCAAACAGGTTTTGAAAACACAAAAGAAAAAAAAACCCCTGGGATTTCATCCAAACCCATCACTTCCTAATCCATTTTTTATCAATCACCCCTAATACCACCTCATTTGAAAACAAAACAATCATCACACCTCACCCAGAAAAACGACAACTCACCATACCTCACCCAGACAAAAGCCTCATCACACATTTTTAGGTCTGAAATGAGCTCATCCCTCTACTCCAAATCAATTGCTCATCCCTCTCCTCCAGAGCAATTACCCCTTGTAAAAAAAATTGAACATCACACCTCACCCCCCCCCCCCCCCCCCCCCCCCCCTCTTGATTCAATTTCATCAATCAATCAATCATGCAACAACCACCCTCTCAAAACAAAAAAAAATTGAAAAAGCCAATTCCACTGCAATAGTAATTACTCTTGACTGAGATAAAAATGCACAGGACTGGATTATTTTCTTTATGGTCAATCAAGCGCGTCTGGGAACAAGCCCAAGTCCTGCTTGGCACTGAGCCACTGGGGCTTGGGCTTGTGCCCAGGAGGCTTGGTTGTGTGCCCAGGGGGCTTGACTGGGCAGGCTGTGGGGCCCGTGGATCTTGGCACACAGCCAAGTTCCTCTGGGTTGGAGCCAAGCTCTTGACCAATCCCGCAACCTCTTGAATAACCCCTTGACTGCCGTAAAAAACAAAAACAATCAAGTAAGTTTTCATCTGTATTTATTATGTATCATTTTGTTGAGTTACAGTGACATGTCACAAGCGACTGGACGACGAGGAGGAAACAACTGCGGCGTAACTTGTATATCTCATCATCTAGTTAGGGTTATCTGAAGCTTATATTAGAGATGATTTCTGTTACTCCTTGTTTTTTCTTTTTTCTCTTCACTCATCTCTTTCGTCTCATCGCCCGCACCAACATCAGGTGCATTTCTCTCTAAGTTCGCTCACTCATCGTCCCATCATACGGACCGTTCGCTCACCGCCGTCACTCTGGTATTTCATAGGTGCATTTCTCTCTAAGTTTGCTCACTCATCGTCCCATCATACGGACCGTTCGCTCACCGCCGTCACTCTGGTATTTCATAGGTTATGAGCCCAGCGCTCCACTGACGCTAAGAACCAGACTCCTAAAGAGCACGGATCCATTAGGACGATTCCCCTTCCCTTTTTCCCGCTAAGCGAAACACTGTGGCAGACAAATCAAGTGTCTTCAACGATCAGACCGCACAATCAACTGCCTCTGATCGGGAATTAACTTCATCTCCAATCAACACCGAGGACGAACAATCTTCCCTCGATTCTTTTCACACCAACTCCACCGGAGACACTGCTCGATTGGCTAGCCACAGTCACCCTAAGTCACCTATATTAAGTGCATCGGATCACTCCAGCATCATGTCCGACTCACATTCTCTCAACTCGGTTAAATTCTACACCGAGAAACTCAACGGTACCAACTTCACCTCTTGGCGACGCGAACTATATACCGCCATCAGTCTTCTAAACCTAGACGACTACCTCACCAAAGAACCCGATGAATTATCTTTGACAATCAATGTCTCCGAACTGTCCACCAAATCAAAACAAGCAACCAACATAATTCGGATGCATCTCAATGGTGAAAACTCAGCTAGGTTTGTCGACGACGATGAAATTGACACTTACAAGCCCAAGGAACTATGGAACAAAATATGTAGTCACTATGCCACCAAGTCAATGGAAAACGCCGCTAACCTCATGCGAACTCTAGTTGGTTATGATTTTGCCAGTGTTGCTTCTACCTCCACCATCAACGATTTCTGAGGATCCTTCAAGCTGTTTGTCGAAGTTACTAAAAACAAATTCGACAAGAAAACTGTTGAAGGACTGTGGGTCTTCTGGGTTCTCATTGCCTTGCCTAACCAGTTCGCCCTCTTCAAAACCCTCAAATTCTCCGAATTCAGTAAACCGGACTTTGTCGTTTCCATGAATACCTTCCTTGGAGATCTCGAGCATGAAGTCAAGTGTCAAAACGAGCCCACATCAGGTCTGAACGCACTGGCAGTTTCTAATCTTCAACAACAAGGGCGACCATCTAATCAAAGTCAAACCTCTAAGTCTGGACAGCCAAGGAGGCCTCGTCGAATCTGTGAGAATGGTGTGCACAACCCGGAGACCAATCACTCTGCAGAAAACTGCTATCAGTTGCATCCTGAGCGAGCAGTAGCCTATCACCAAGCTGCTCTCGAACGAATCAACTCGTCCGGAGTCCACCCAAAATCTGGACTCAGTGTGAGCCACGTCACCGATGCGATTGTATTGGATAGCGGCGCATCAGCTCATTACCTTCGACACAGGGAATACTTCCTGAAACTATCCCCCATGAACTCGTCAGTATTCGCGGCGAATGGTTCATCCATTCCAATCATTGGACACGGCCCCGCAGTCATCCACACCGTCTCCGGTCCTCTAAATATAGAAAATGCCTTTTTCGCCCCGGATCTTTCGAACTCACTCATCCCGCTGACTTTCTACCTTCAGAGGGGTTTTTCATTAATTCCGACTCACTCCGGAGCTTGTTTTGAATGCAGCTCGCAGGATGGCACTCTCTTCACCGGGTTGACGTTGTCGAATGTCCTTCTCATTGACCTAAATCCCTTAAAAGCACTGGCGGTTCATACTCCCACCCCTCTCGATCTTCACAGAGCTCTCGGACACCCAAGCATCAATTACATGAAGAAGGCGTATCCCAACGTCTCCTTTGACACCATCGACTGTTCCGTATGTGATCTGGCCAAAATGCATCGAATGTCATTCTCGGGTAGTTTTCCCCGACCGAAACGAGTTCTCGAGTGCATTCACATGGACCTATGTGGCCCGATCACTCCGACATCGCAAGGGGGGAACAAATACTTCCTGAAGATTATTGATGGATACAGCAAGTATAGGTTCATTTACCCCCTTCGATGTAAGTCCGACTCATTTCAAACATTTGTCAATTTTCTTAACCAATCTGAGACTTTCACCAATCAACGCTTACGCTCCGTAGTATCAGACAACGGTGGAGAGTTCGTCAACAACGCCTTCAAATCACTTTACGAAGCCAAGGGTATTGTTCATCACACTACGGCGCCGTATACCCCTCAGCAAAATCCATTTGCGGAGCGGGGCAACAGGACTACTGTTGAGAAGTCTAGGACGCTCCTCATGACCAGTGGCCTGTCCTTATTGTGGTGGGGGGATGCTGTAACTACCTCAGTGTATCTGGAAAGTCTCCAGACAGCTCGATCGACTGGCTATCCCCCTACGAGTTGTGGCACAAGGTCAAACCGGATCTATCACGGCTCATTCCTTTTGGCTGTTGGGTTGTTACCTACGAAGAGAAGAAGTGGCGAGACTCGAAATTCTCACCGTCAGGGGTTGAAGCGGTGTTTTTGGGCTATCACGAGGGTCATCACACCTACAAAGTGTGGGTGCCTTCCAAAAATCTCATCCGACACACTCATCATGCTCGGCCGTTTCCTTATGATTTTCCTTGCCTCACTGGTGACAGTGAACCGGTCGCTTCGTCCTCTCTTTTTGGCTTCGAAATCGAACTTCCAAAAGTTATCTCCTCCGCTGATCATCCTCAATCAATCATCTCTCAGCCGGCTACTCCTGATCCCGACTCCTTGGACCCGGAAGATTCCTCAGTTCTTCCGGTTGATAGGGAGTCCGATCCTCCCGAGGGAGACCACCTCCCATTCCCTTCCGAAGAGTCTGGATCAGATCAGCCGATTGCTCCGGAGTCGTCGGGCAAGGGATATGTATACGTCCCCTTTTACGACACGGCCCTGAAAGACATCTCCAGTGACATCGATCCCTCGAACATCATCGCCGGAGGAAGACGTCACATGGCGATGCTCTTGGTTGGAGAGCCAGCTTCACCAAAGGACCCTATCACCTACGCAGAGGCTGTTGGTCGACTGGACGGCGACGAGTGGCTGGTGGCTATCTAGGTTGAGGTGAACAACATCAAACGACATGAGGTCTGGGTAGTTGCCCCTCTTGTTCCCGGTACCAAAGAGCTCGATACGGTGTGGGTCTTCAAGCGGAAGTTCGACGCAGATGGTGAACTGCTCAAATACAAAGCGCGGTTGTGTGTTCGTGGTTTTCGTCAGATCGAAGGTCTCAACTACAACCACACCTTCGCCCCTACTGGACGGGTCAGCACTCTTCGCATCCTGTTTGGTCTGGCGGCTGCACGCGGCTGGGATATACAACAAATGGATGTTAAGTGTGCTTTCCTCAACGGCATCCCCGACGAGGATATCTTCATCAAGGTTCCAGACGGTGTCGATATTCAACTTCCACCCGGTTATGGGCTTAAGCTCCAAAAATCTCTTTATGGACTCAAACAAAGTCCTCGCTGCTGGTACAAAGTCCGGGGTTTCTTCGAATCAGTCAATTTCCAGCCGGCTGGTGCTGATCCTTGTCTCTTCATCCATCAAGATCACTCCCGCCCGTGTTTCGTGTTTGTCCATGTGGACGACATGGTAATCTTTGGTCCGGACGTTGAATTCTTCAAAGATCTCATCAAGTCGCGGTTCGAGATGGAGGATCTGGGGGAATGCAAGTGGGTTTTAGGGATGCGTGTGACTCAAAACTTCGAGAACAAAACCATCTCGCTCTGTCAAGACAGGTACATCTCCGAGGTACTTGAGGAATTTGGCATGCAAAACTGTCGAACAATCACGGCGCCGCTACCTCTCAACGCGCTGACTTGTCCAGTTGATAAGGCACCCGTCTCGCCGGGGTTCAACTATTGACGGGCAGTTGGCCTGCTCAACTACCTTGTTCAGTGTACTCGACCCGACCTTGCATTTGCTTGCAGCTTTCTCTCTCAGTTCCTCAACGCTCCGACTAAAACTCATGAAAATTTCTTCCTACATGTTCTCCGATATCTCAAATACTCTGCTGGACTTCAACTGAACCTTGGCAACGTGCCAGGGGAACATCAACTAGTAGGCTACTCGGATTCCAGCTACGCCAACGCGGTCAATGCTTCCTCGTTTTCTGGAAGCCTCGTGATGTTCCATGGACCAGTTGGCTGGCGTTGTGCAAAACAGGATGATGATGGACCTGCCCTATTGACAACTGAGGCAGAGTATAGAGCGTGTTCGGAGACCGGTCAGGATCTTCGGTGGACAGAGCAACTTCTGGAAGACATCAAGCCTTTTGTTGACATCGATCTCACATCCGTTCATCTTTATTGCGACAATCAGGGTGCCCTAGCTTTGCTCGAAAGTCCCATATATCAACATAGATCCCGCCACATCCTAGTACGTCATCACTGGCTCAGGCATCACATCGAGCGGGCTTGGAATTTCACGGTTTCCTATGTCTCCACCAATGACAACGTCTCCGACATCCTCACCAAACCTTTGGCACCCATCAAAACCAGAAGGCTTTGGGGCCTGCTTCACCTCACTCTTCCATTGAGTTAGGCACTGCCTGCCAAGCGCGGGGGGCTGTTGAGTTACAGCGACTGGACAACAAGGAGGAAACAACTGCGGCGTAACTTGTATATCTCATCATCTAGTTAGGGTTATCTGAAGCTTGTATATTAGATGATTTCTGTTACTCCTTGTTTTTTCTTTTTTCTCTTCACTCATCTCTTTCGTCTCATCGCCCGCACCAACATCAGGTGCATTTCTCTCTAAGTTCGCTCACTCATTGTCCCATCATACGGACCGTTCGCTCACCGCCGTCACTCTGGTATTTCATAGGTATCGCCTGGCTTCTTTTCTCATCTATTGTTGTCGCTGTTTTACTTTCTTTCTCTCTTGTCATGCAATGTTCACTCATCTCTTTCGTCTCATCGCCCGCACCAACATCAGGTGCATTTCTCTCTAAGTTCGCTCACTCATCGTCCCATCATACGGACCGTTCGCTCACCGCCGTCACTCTGGTATTTCATAGGTGCATTTCTCTCTAAGTTCGCTCACTCATCGTCCCATCATACGGACCGTTCGCTCACCGCTGTCACTCTGATATTTCATACATTTCTTATTGCATAAATTCTTCTCTGTCTCTCTTTTTTTACTCTTTTGAAAATACAGATTCCCAAAAGCACCTCAACAATTGAGCCTGCCGTGATGGACTTGGTGGCTGTTGAAATGAAAGCCAAAAAGGACCAATCTTGAGAACTGCTGGAAGAGCTACGTACCCTGAAGAAAAAACACACTCAAAAAGAAGCCATCCAAAAGGCCCAATTGTACTTACAAGAACAATAGACTCACACACAAGGACCACAAGCCAAATGCAATTATCAACCCGTAAGTCTGCAAGCTTATCAAGGAAAACATTGTCTTGAAGGGCATGAAGGTCACCGAGGCCATGGAAACCTTCAAGGTTACAAGGCAACCAATTCAAAGGATCAAGAATGAAGATCCCAGCTCCATCAAGTTCAAAAAGAAGCACCCTAGCAAGCTCATTGACAACATGAAGACCAAGTTGTTAATTGAATTGGACCAAAAATTGACTACAACACTTCCTGAAGTGGAAAAATTCCTTGAGGATTGCTTTGGAATCAAGGTTTCAACCCAAGAAATCAGCAACCTGATCCACAATATGAATGTCTTGTGGAAAGAATTTACTAACATCCCCGCTGCGTGGAATAAGCCGTATTTGATCAAACAGCAAGCGAACTTCTTCCACCGTTGTGGACTGGACCTGGGGTACAAGATAGTTTTTGTTGATGAATCAGGCTTTGATCTTCACTCTGGCCAAGCTTTTGGTTATTCCCCTTTTGGTAAGGCCTTGTTTATCTTTTCTTTTTTTCTTTTTTTCTTTTTTTCTTTTTTTCTTTTTTTCTTTTTTTCTTTTTTTCTTTTTTTCTTTTTTTCTTTTTTTCTTTTTTTCTTTTTTTCTTTTTTTCTTTTTTTCTTTTTTTCTTTTTTTCTTTTTTTTTTTTTTTTTTTCTTTTTTTCTTTTTTCTTTTTTTCTTTTTTCTTTTTTTCTTTTTTCTTTTTTTCTTTTTTTCTTTTTTCTTTTTTTCTTTTTTTCTTTTTTTCTTTTTTCTTTTTTTCTTTTTTTCTTTTTTCTTTTTTTCTTTTTTTCTTTTTTCTTTTTTTCTTTTTTTCTTTTTTCTTTTTTTCTTTTTTTCTTTTTTTCTTTTTTTCTTTTTTCTTTTTTTCTTTTTTCTTTTTTTCTTTTTTTTATGTTTAATTGGTGTTTGATTGTTTTTTTTTATCATTGAAGGCCAGCCTGCGGTCTTGAGTCTTGTACCCAAGATCAAGCATACCACACTGATTGATGCCCTATTGACAGAGGGCTTTGAATATCACAAGATCCTCAATGCCAATGGCACTAAGGCCAAAGGGGTTGGTGCGGACAAATTCTGCCTCTTCCTTGGAAGCCTTGGTGCCAGACTTCCCCGTGATTCAATAATCATCATTGATAATACACCAATTCACCAAGGCCAATGATCTGACAAGACAAAGAGTTCCCTTGAAACTTTGAAATCAATCAATCTTGAGTTTCTTCCCCCTTATTCTACCTTCTTAAATCCAATTGAATACAGCTTCCACACCATCAAGACCTACATCCAATCCAAGGAGCCTGAAAATCACATTGATTTGGCCTCTCAAATCAAGAATGCCATTGACAAGGTGGTCACCCTGGAAAAATCAGCTCATTTCTTTTCTCACTGTCAAAGACTCTATCAGGCCTGCTCTGAGGTCCAAGAGATAGCTAGTAAAGTTCTCTTGCCCCCACACAATGAATAGCGTTTGTTATTTGTTTCTTTTCTTTTGGCTTCATTAAAAAAAATAATTAAAAAAATGAAGAAAAATCAGAAAAATGAAAAAAAAAAAAAAATGAAAAAAACATAAAGCAAAAAAAAAAAAATGAAAAATCATTTGTATGGAAATCTGGTTTTAAATGAAATTTTAGAATGATACCACCCCCCCCCCCCCATTTTAATGAGTTGAGCCACTGCTCCCAATTTGCCATGCGTGGCACTCCAGCTTGGGTGTGCCAAGCCCAACTTGGCTTCGGCCCACCCAAACTTGGGACTGTGCCAAGTGAAGGTTGGCCAGATGCCAAGTGAGGTTTAGGGTGTGTAAAGTCATGTGTAGAATGTGCCAAGTGCGCTTTAGGGTGTGCCATGCGCGCTTGGGCTATTTTTGGCCTAACTTGGGCCAGTGCCCAGACGGGCTTGATAGACCATATATTGCCAATCAAAACTTCAGAAAAGACACCTCAGTGCCAGGGGAAAAACTACAGAACTTACTACTTGATATGACTAATCAATCATTCAAGGCATTCCTCAATTGTGCTTCCTCCATCTTTTTTGAATCTCTTTTCAATACACCAATCTCCTACAACTTATTTAATCCAATCCAATCTTCTACAACTCCTCTTAGAATCCTCAATGAGACCCATCCATCCTTCTTAATTTTTCCACATGCTGTCTGGGATCAAATCGAAATGGGGATTCTGTCTTCAGACTAAAGAAAATATTCCAAGTTGGCTATGAAACAATCAAATTTTACACCTCTTGGGTCATCAAGATTATTTATTATATGCACTCACACTTGGAATCATGGTCAAGGCTTCCCTGGATGTGTTGGCTATGTTGATAGAAATACTGTGTAACTCATCCAAAAAGCCACCAATGGATGGTAAACACTACTGGTATCAAAAGAAAAGTTTGGATTGACTTCATTTGTTGCACAATTCTACAGCTGATTAGATGATGTCTTCATTGGTTTCTGAATATATGCTCAGTTTTGGTCACTCTGGTCTGTGATACAATCAAGGTTTTCATCTCCTACCTTGAAGTATACCCAGGGTCATTCCATAATTGTTATGTCCTCTTCAATATGAAGCTTGCTCAAAATCCAAAAAAATCTTTGATCAAAACCAATTCCTCCTAGCTGACTCTGCTTATAAACGTGATCAACTTACAGTACCTTCCTAAAAGGGTGCTCAGTTTCATTCTCCACAGAATTTTGAATTCAATTGAAACCTAGCTCAATCAACAGTAAAGATTGAACATGCCATTGGCATTCTGAAGGTTCTATTTGCCTTTTTGAAAGAGATTCAATCACAAATCAGGAACCATCATGAAATGAAGGCAAAATTCAAGTGGATAATCAGCTTCCTGGTTCTTCATAATATTTTAGAAGACCTCAAGGATCAGTGTATCAACCTTTATGAAGAGTGGAGCCAGAACCAGCCCCATCATAATCTTGAAATGTTGATGTTAAGATTTCAGCTCAACATAAAGAGGTGATGAAGGAGGAACTATCTGAGATGAACTGATAGCACCAAGGAGCAAGAAAGAATTTTTTTGGGCTCAGACTCAATGAATTTTATTTCATATAAGAGAAGCAGACTGTAAAGTGAACAACTAGAGAGCCCCTGTGCAAGATCCAAAGGGGGCCTATACATGACTAATCACTAAAAAGGGGACAGTTACTGGGGACAGAAGACAGGAGGCAGGAAAGGGGACAGGAAAGGGGACAGGACAGGGGAAAGGAAAAGCAACATACTGGGGAAAGGAACTGGAACAGGGAACAGGGAACAGGGAACAAGGCCACTTGGCCATACAGGAGAAAACAAGGCCACTTGGCCTGACAGGAGGAAGGTGAGTGGAGAAGACAACAAGGCTGATATTCTGACAGTTGAAACTGATGGTGATTGAACACAAGTTATTTTGGGGCAATCTTCAAGATGGTCCAATCTGCTTTGTGCCGGGAGCATTGGCCAGGAGATTATTGGTATGAAGTTTAGAAGTGTTGGTGAGGAGAGGATCAAGAAAAACTCATTTCTGGTAGGGATGTTGCCATAGAGGTGCAAATAAAGAACAGTTGTTTTTGGGCAGGTTAGGGGATGGGGTGATGGATGCTGTGTACAATTTACATCAAGTACAACAGCTTATTAGCTCATTATTTTTGAATAACTCCAGTTCTTATTGGGCCTTGGCCAACCAAATTTAAAGCACAATCACATGTGTTTCATGAAACAATTTGCAGTCATCTTGGGCTACATGTTTTATTGTTCAGAGAGCTTGATTTTAGTCACATGCATAGAATGCCTCAATTGGAATCATGTCCTGCTCATTGCCAATTGGCGCTCAATTGAATGAATTGTTTGCACAACAATGGCCATCCAAATGGGATCAACTTTGGTCTTGTTTTTTGATTTGAATCAAAGCACAACATTTGGAAAGAAGTGTTTTCTTGGCCAAAAGGAAAGTTTTTGATTGCAATGTATGTCTTTTGAGGATTGGGGCCACTTGCACAGTCTAGAGTGAAAAAAGGGAAATGTCATAGCTACCCTTTCATCGGGTTGGGCTCTACTGGGTCCCCGATGAAAGTTCTTCAGTCCCATCATATTGTGGAGCATGGGTACAGGGCTGGTTCCCCAATCTCAATGATGAAAGTATGCAATGTAGAAACAGAAAGATTAAGACTTGACACATGCTGAAAGGCTCGTCACACGAAAATTGATATCTAATTGATTGTTTAAAAAGTGATGTTTCGAACGCAGCTGTATAATTTTCTTCTCAGAGGTAATAACCAAACAACAAAATAAAGACAGCAGAGAATAAGAAACGGAAGTCGGTTTAATGGATCAGATTGAGTCTATGTACGTTTTCATCCATTCATTGGTTTACGGTCGCCAACTGGTTCAAGAAGGCTTCTAGATCGAACGATGGACTATCAGGGTCGTTGTTTACCCCTGCTACTTGAACAAAACACCAAGAAAAAAGACCGTAAGAGATGGGACAGTGAAAAAATGTCGAGTATGGTGAATCATATTAGTCTATTCGATTCTCAGGAGGCTGAAGAAAAAGCACAATTGCAGGAGGAAATTATTGGAACGAACCCGAGTTAGAAAGCTGCCTGGATTGCCAGACCCGTTTGGCTTCTTTGACCCAATTCTCTCGTTTATGAACTTCCTGCTCGTAGTGCAAATTTTCGTATTTCGATTTCAAGGTTTGTTTGTGAACTATTCCGTAAAGGATTCCAGATGCGATCGCAGAATATCGTACAACCTGTTATCAGAAATAACCCAAATAGAAAGAGCTCACTTGTCAGCAATATGCCCCAAAATTTTACTTAATCTCTAGGGCGTAAAATGAGATATAAGATGGAGTGAAAGAGAACAGAAGATTAGAGTGACTGTTCTTCTTCAGGCAATCTCCCTTTTCTGTAGATCTTGCCTGCAGAGAGGAAGAAAGCATGGCCCAGGGTTGAATCTTGCGAATATCGTGCTTTATGAAACAATCGTTTTTTTGAAAGCCAAGATAGCCCTCTTTGTGATTGTTGGTGATCGGGAGATTTTGGATCGGCTCTAGGGGTGTTGTGATTAAAGGGCGTGGACAGTCAACCGATCTTTACCGCTTACGTTAATAGTAACTGAGGGCGACATCTCGCTGGCTATGCTTCGAGGAGATCGAGATGAGGGACGAGTGGTTGGACCAAGTTATTAAGGGGTGGTGTCCGGCCGCTGGGAGGTGTGTGTGCTGTTTGGAGACTACTGTGAATGTAAGGCCAGTCGACAAATCGTTTTGGGTCCATCCGGGCACTAGGATCGGTCGAACGAGGCTCATCGGGTGCCGCGATATAAGATGCGGACTGTGCAGCACACTTCTTTCTTCTGAAATTAGCTTGAGCTTTCTTCAACTGGTTAGCCTAGGTCTATCATTTCCTACCTAATGCCTTTTGCTTGCTCCTTAAAAAAAACAAAGCATAATCCCACTTTATTTATGGGTATAACCAACAGGTTCACATTGGATACTCTACTGACAATGTGCATCATGGCGCCTTTTCTTTGTAAGATTTTCGATGGGAGCTGGTTAATAGCCCAATTTTCAACTTTTGTGTCGAGTAAGTACCTACCAAAAGAAGCAACCATTTTTGATTACTGAACTTCGTGGTGCAAGACCCTACCCTAAGTTGCTGCAAATACGTGAGTTTGAAGAGTTCAGCTAATTCGGCCAGCTTGAACTATTGATGGGAATCGAACACGTCTGGTGTCGAAAAGAAAGTCGTAAATGGATTTCCTTGGCTCAAACGGTATGCCATCTCACTTCTCAGCAGCCTATAGCGTATTCTAATGCTCAAGTTGAGGTTTAGTTCTTAAGGGATCGCTGACTAGGACCATTGCATGTTTCTCTTTCTCACTCTCAATCCTTGATCTAAAGGCGTGTTGATGAAAGGCTCTTTTCGTAACAGCCTGGAAGGGATTGTGTTTCCCGTGACCGGTTTATGTACCTGATAGCTGCCATCACGCAGTTTGGACTAGCTTGGAGTAAGTACCAATCTTTTTACGTGCTCGAGAGAGTCGTCTTTCCTGGGTTAGCTGTCCGCTTCGAGAGACCAATTCACGAGCTTCTCTCCTTTAAGCTTCAGACTATTCTGGAGAAATGCAGTCTTCTGATCTGTATCGTAGCTGTTGTGGAGTCATTCACTGTTTGCACCGATGGACTCCTCCTCCTCCTCAGCCTAAACCTCAAGGATTAATCACAACTTCAAAGACATTCGTTTAATATTTTTTTTAGTATAGGCTCAGCTCAACTTGAGCCTTTATTTCCAACGGACTATTTCGGGAGAATCAAAAATATACAACCTACTGCACATTTCAAGCAGCAAGATACGCTTATACCGGCTGTGAATCTTAGCTAAAGCCACAAGTGATACTAATCTGGCAAGCAGACAGGATACCTGACGTATATCTTTTTTAATTTTCAGGTAGTGAGTATTAGCCTAGCAGGTGACATTGTCTTTTCAAACTCAATAACTACGATCCACTTCAGCACATTACTACAACCCTAGAGTTCCTAGAATGATACCCGATGATACTCGTGAGACTACACCTAGCGTTTTGGAGCAATCTGCCGGCCTGGAAGCCAGATTACCAGGGGGCCGAGGCTTTATCGTCCCACATGCTGCCGTTCCTACAGCAGCCGATTCTTTTCACCCACTGGTCGTTCATGAACAAAGTGGGTCATCCAAGCCCAGAAGTTTCAAAGCCAAGCTTTATCAACAGATTGAAGAGATACTCGGGAAGACCCACTCTCGGAAAATCATCTGCACCTGTGGTACCGGAATCATCAATGCCAAAGTCAGTTGCAACTATTTGACCCATAATCTCGCTGTTCATCCAGAGTTACTAATAGTATGCTGGCTCTTGTATAATCCCAGAAACACGTTCTTCCGTGCACTCAATCAACCTTGGACTATCGCTGGTCTATTCAAGATTTTCGTCACCAGAAGATTGACACAACCCACGAGGAAGCGAGCGGTTTATCATGGCGCAAATACCAACTTTTCAAGAACTTGGACTGGAAAAACCACCCACATTCCCAGGCGCAGGGCCAGGCTCCTTATCCTAGCCGGTGCTCGCCTGTTTTGAAAATTGCTGAGCCGGAGGAAGGATCATCAACGTCACCCTCAAAAATCGTGACCCCTTCGGAGATTGACCCATTGATACCAGGAAGAACCCCTCATTCAAACTCTGCAAGGGAATTGATTGACCTGCATTTCTTCTCACCACAGCCACCAGCCTCTAGCTCTGTTCCACTGGGAAAACGGAGCCTGGTCTCGCAGACTTTTTCTGACTCGACAATATTACCAGTGGTTCCTCAATTAAACTTTGCGGCGGATTACCCCACAGGGTCTGTGGAGGCTGAATCTTCAACGCTAATTTCAAAACCGCAAGCTATCATCCTTGCATTCAGCATTTCAATTCTATTAGGCCTTATCGTTGTGGTTTTTTGTTATCTTCGTCGAAAGAAGTTGGCACGTGGAAAACAATACATTCTTAATCGACCGCGATTGATGAGGGAAACCAGCCATCGAGTGACCATAGAGCCTCTGCCTCCACCGAAGCGATCAAGAAATACAGAAAGCAATTCGAGAAGTGATCGAAGTCTACCAGCTCATTGCCAATTCCTCCACTCAACTGGAACCTTAATCGGATCTGAATTAAGACTGGGCGAGATAAATCCGCCGATAGACATGCTGCATGGTGAAGACGAGATGGATCAGCAGCACCCTTATCAAAACGATGCGATTGACACTCCCTTACGAAGCCGTGCTGTTTCTCTCACAGCTAGCTTCAGCACACCAGCAGCCAGTCCGACTTGCACAAGTGCAGGCGCGGTTTCATTTCCTAACTGCGCAGAAGCAGCCCCACGAGGTAATTTGTCATTTCCGAGGGACTGCAGCCTGAATGCAAGTGGAAAAAGTATCTCCTCTCTCAACGGCAACCTTCAGCCAATAGATCTTTCGTGCTTTGAAAGAGAGATGGAATATGAGAGCGGTGATATCCAATCCTCTTCCACGTCGATGAAGGATCGGTCGGCCACAACAGCCTCTTCCATGCGACGACGGTCTTACATTGTAGCAGATAGGATATCCTCACTCTTGCGGCCATCTATGTCTAGCGGTTTCTCGGATTTCAGCTCAAAGCCACTACCTCTCAGACGGCTCAAGGCTAGTCACGGCGTAGGCGACGACTTTGACTCGGATGAGGAGCAAGATCAGGCGGCGCTTTCCAGATTCTTGCGAATGCAATACGCGGAGTGGCAGGTTGAGCAACTTTCTCGCGCCGATGGAGGATTGGAAACCGAAAACAACTCCTCTGTTGCCTTTCGCTCAACTGAAAAACCACGACGGCGCTCCACCGTGTTTTCTAGCATGGAGCCAGTCTCCTTGAGAAGTATGAAGAGGGGAAGCTTTGCATCAATGAGGCCTCTAAAGGGGCCAAAGAGCCGTCCTCACAGCCACTTCAGCTACCATCCACCATCGCCATATGATTTTACTCTCAGTTCAATCTCGCCGGTGTCAAACCATGCGGTGATGTACGAGCCGGACCAACCAATGTTAGCTAACGGAACTGCGGCTCATCCAAACCATCATTCAAGGGCAAATCAAGATTTACATCAGTACTATCGGCGCAGGACGCACAGTTTTGTTCAAGCCCCAAGAGTTTAAGTTCATGCAGCAATATCAACATACCACCGCCTGCCGATTTGATGTATGGGCAAACTTGGGAGGATCCCAAAGAGCTCGGCCAACAGCAAGTGACCCCAACCGGCTATAGGAAGAAACACCGACATTCTCAATCCGACCCAATGAACAGTTTTAGAGAATCGTCCACGGACCTCGAACCAATAGAAGAGATCAAGCTAAGTATCACCAATCCGGATGTCGAATCAAACAAACCGGAAACTCAGAAGAAACCCCTAGATTCTATACTGGATCGAGAACTGTCCGAATCTACGCGAACCCTCTCCCGTCACTCGCAAGACAACAACATACACTCAATCCAACCCATAGGCTCAAGTGGCATTTATGAATCATCAACCTCAGGAGGAGTCCGCTCTCCTGAAGATGAGGAAAGCAACTTAGAAACACTCCATACCGACAAGGTCGAAGTAACCGAACAATACTCGGTGAATGCTACCCATAAAGCCGATGATGGCGAAACCCCCTTTGGCTCACCCAAACAACCCAAACGACGAAGCTGGTTGAGCTCATCTCTTTCACTCAGAATCTTACCGGGTAGCCCCTCCAAGAAAACCATCGCACTCAACATGAGTCCAGCTCGACTCAGGAAATCCCTTAGCATAGGTAGCCGGATCAGTGCGCGAGAAATGAAAGCCGGGCTACATCCTCTTGATCTCGAAACATTAAGCTCGAACGATCACGATTCCCACTCTAGTTGTCGAGGTTATCCCAACACGCCAACCAGCCCAAGCATCAAAGAGAGCACCAATCATCATCATCCACACGAGCCTCAGCCGAGTCCAAAACGAGCCGTTTTGTGCAAGAGTTCAAGCTCAAGTCTAACTACCCTCTTTGGCCTTTTCTCTAAATCCAAAAGATCTTCTAATCTTCTTCATCAAGAATTCTTGGGGATAGCCTCGAGCCCATCACCGACGTCTGAATTTATGAGCTCGTCCAGCTCGTCGTATTCTGGAAATCTCTCACTGAGCTTATGCGACTTGAGCAGGCTGAACAGCCCTCAAGGCACCAGAAGCAGCACCACGACCGCCATGCATTCCCCGATTCTGGACGGATCCAATTTATCCCATACCAACCCTTACAGCTCTGCAACATACTCTTGCGACCACATTGATTATTTGGGCTCAACCTGCGGCCGAGCTGATCATGACACCACCCAGATACGATGGAAATCCAGACTGAACTCAGTCGGTTCATTCATCGAGGAACTCGAGACTACCAATCAAACCCCTCAGCCTGGCCTTGTCGTAAGTCCAACCACTACTTGTTCTTCTTTCTGTCATGGTCGCTGCTTCAGGCTGCTGATTTCTGATCCGCTCCTGGGTCTCCTTTCAGATCGCCAATCCTGACATGACTTACTCTAACGAAATCGGATCCAAAAAATAACTCGACCGGCCTCCTATTCGCACTCCTTAGCGTCCCTCATTTCTTTGACTTGTCTTCTGAGTCTTGTTCTTATGAATATATATGAACGTTTAATTCAACTTGCAACCCCATTTCTTGCTCCGGTTCATACATATATTTGTTTTGATTGTTAGTGCTATCATTATTGTGACATTCATTAGGTCGAACTGAGATGTAATAATCCATCAAACCATTAATCATCACTGGAAGATGTATCAACAGAAACCACTTATAGAAAATCCAGAAACTCACATTTTTCGATCTACACCCTATCTTGTTTCATTGTATGATCCTTGTGTACTACTACATATGAGTTATATTCAGCAAATCATTAATTACAAACTAAATTTTCACTACCTAAGACAAAAAAAAAATTAACTGCAGAGCGAGGTTCATCAGAGCCCATGCTCAACAAGTACCTGTCAGGATTCATTTGGCCATAGGATCGAACGGGTATTTTACTTCTCACCCTGTGATTTCGAGTCACAAGACCAGCGATATGGTATTACTACTGCTCTGAACTGCCACTATAAGATTCGCAAAGGGATCTATCAGGAGCTCATTGACGTCTTAGTTTGTGTGTTATCTACGGCCAAACATAGATTCACCTCGCAAACTAAGAAGATCTATGTAGATCAACGTGTGACAAGATCATTTATTCACTAGCCACATTTCTGCTGGACTGATTTAGGAGAAGTTGAAGGGAGCTAGTACAGAATAACAATACAAGAAACCTTCATGGCTCTGCTCAATTGGGAAAAATGAACGAGGCAGTTTGTGGCAGTGCTGGCAAGACAAAGGCAGATTGGCAAATAGTGCGGGCAGTGAAACCAGCCCATAGATCATTCTCATTGGTTTTGTTTTGGTGACTGACAGGCTGATCTGGTGGATAGGTCTGTGACTGTGAGGGGTGAAGGGGTGTGAGGGGTGAAGGGGGGGGGGGGGGGGGGGGGGGGGGGGGGTAATGGGGAGAGCCGGAAATGCCGTGGACTATTGATCTGGTCCTTCAACCTTGGCTGCTGAGGAGGTTTGGGTGACTGGTGGTTGGGGTTTGTCCAATTTGGAGGGTTGTTTTTCAAGATTGGGCGGTACAGTGCTAGTTTGAGATTGGGCTGGGGCGACTTGGCTCTCCTCCTCTTCGAGGATCGCAGAACTGGAGAGCGTGGGTTTCTCGGCCATCTTCTTTCGCTCCTGCTGTAACTTCTTCTTCTTCTTCAGCATCGCCAACGAGGTCGCGTTTCGAACTTTCTCAATGCCTTCCTTGGATTGGGTGAGTAGATGGCTATCGTTCAGCCTCCGTTTCTTGAGGTTCATCTCGTCCGTCCCATGTACTAGACTGTCCAGTCTCTCAATCTCTTTCTTGAGGCCTTCTAGCCTCTCCTCAGCCTCCTTCCGCTTAGCTAGTTGTCGCTCCGGTTCTGCCGCTATCGCTGCTGCGAGTCTTTCAATACAGACAAGGTAGTTGGTTGTTAGTAATTGATCCTCCTACAAAGCGGAATGTATGTAGATACTTCAACCAAACGCACTTCTGAGCTTCTTTGATAGTCGAAAGTCTTCGCCCGCTCAAATCTCGACACGAATCATTGTTTTGAGTCTATTGGCGTGATAGAATTTCAAACATCATAATCAATACACAGAAGATTAATAGCTGCACAGCAGGATATCTCTGGATAAGGGTCAGTAGGGCGTACTTTTTGGGAGCTCATCCGACCACCAGCGGCTCTGAGCTGACTACCGAAACCCCCTTTTCCACCCAAGACTTTAGGTACCAGTCTGAATAGCAAGAAAGAAGATTTGTCATCTTCAGATAGAAGAGATGATAAGTTTCCATCAGTATTTTTATTGATCGATTTTCCGTTACTGGTCGAGAGAGATTGGTGAGGCAAGGGTAGGATTGGGTTTAAGATAGAGGGTAGCTTTGATATCGGTGTCGTATTTGGCAGAGAGAATGAGAGGGTTGGGAATGGATGGAAGGTGGATACCAGAATGCTGATTGATGAGGAAGGCATGATGGTTGGATTGATAACGGTGAACTGAGGTGTTGTCGAGTGTGGCTGTTGTCGTATGGGAATATCACAGCTTGTGTTACTCGAGGAGACCGACCTCAGGTCTTCCGGTACCTCACGGGGCCTGCCCGGGTATTAGGCCAATACCCCCGCAGTGTATACCACGACTTTTGACATCACACCTTATAGCCCCTGTCAGCACACTCATTGATCTCTTCACTTCCCAACTAGAACACAATTGGTGCATTCAAATCCTGGCACCCAACTTAGGCATTGGAATGAGAATTGATGACATTGTCTTCATGTCCAAGTGGAGGTAGTAGATTTGATAGCATTGTTATGATGATGGGCCAAGCAATGGTTGACAGTTATGTGTAGTGTATATCACTTGAGTTTTGGTGGCTAAACATGCAAGCAATTTTGAGCATTGGTGAAGTATCAAGTGATGTATATCACCTTACATAAACATGCAACATCATATCACATCACTGCTCCCAAACAGGGCATCAAGAGTTAGGCTAATCTCTTTGCTAGAGGGATTCCCAGGAACTTGGAATTGAATCTCATGACTGATGCACTTTTTCATGGCTTGAAAAAATGTGAATCTTGATAACTGGAAAGACACTACAAAAACAAAATCTCAAGAAACTGCATGCAGATGAAGTACAAAGATGCCTTTGCACTGCCTGCAATTTAATCAGATTCTATTTATTATTATTTTTTTGTTACAATTTTTCTTTTCTTTTCTGAAATTATTATATCTTTTGGCTCAATTCATTAAACCTAGGTTTTATGAGTCAAAGCAAAGCATAATAATGATAGAGAACGTGAATATTTTGATGTTTTTTATTATTATTCCCCATCTCAACAGCAGCATCATTCACCTATTCTGATAGAAAACTCGCGCCCTCAGCATATGATATCCTACATTCCCAATGCAATCAACTACAAACCTCTCCATCCCTTTTTTTTAAAACATTTACATCAATGATTTATATAGTCTTCTGTCCTTGCCATTCCACCCTCAGCAGACCAATGATTATAGTCCACACCACTCTGACAAAAGCTCAAAATGGCTTCCATCAGTGCCCCTATTCCTTCTTCAAAACTCAACGGAGTCAAGTAATCCATAAAATACTTCACTTTCCTGTATTCTCCTGACCCAAGCACTCCATATTCTAAATCATGGAATCTCTTCACCAATCCGTCTTGAGAGGGGAACCCATAAAATAAATTCCCTGGTGAGAGATTCTAGAACCAAAGTGTGCTGTATTTATTTCTAGCTCAGTAGAAGAAAGAGTTAGGAATCTTTCCTGTAAGATTATGATCATGATGATGAAAGGGAAAGGGAAATGAAAAACAAGAGTAGACTGATAAAACAAGGAAAGTGCTTACATAGCTCAGTAGAAGAAAGGGTTATGAATCTTTACTGAGCTAGGAAGGGGTGGAGGGACCCAGAAATTATAGTATTGCTTATTTAATCTTCTTATTCTGTTTCTGTGAAATCTGGTGGTTCTATTTTTCACAACAATGCACCCACACTGTCCCTCAAAATACTTGTTTATCCTTCAATGGTATACTTGATTTATTAACTGTCAACTATTCATCCCTCTGTCTGTTAACTAATTTTTCTACCTACATAAAATTTGTGAGACTCAAAAAGTGGTTCTTACCTCTTTTGGCTGAATTTAGAGAATTATTTATGTGGAAACCCTTGCCTCTCTGAAAGCAAAATAATAACAAAACCCCCAGCTAGACTAGAGGAAGAATACTGTGGACTAGTTCAGGTGAATAATTATATCACAAGGGATGCAAGTGGATTGGTTGTGACTTTTCTGTGTGTATTGAAAGGCTTTAGTATTACTATTAATATTTGGCAGAGAGTGTAAACTGTGGTGATTTATTTTGATCAGGTGGGGGGATGAATCATCTGATCTGGTCTTATTTCCTTTGATGGGGGAAAGAGGAAGAGGGAGCACCTCCTTATACAGGAAGATTTGAGGCATTTGTGCTGGTGATCGTGTTACATGAGGGGTTTTAGCTGCTTCAATTTTAAGAATGAGGATTTTTAGCTGGAATACTGTTAATAATACAGCTGCATGCAGTGTGGCTGTGTAGTCATGGTCAAATTTAGCTAGTGATCTATTTAGAATTTTGGTGTAGTAAGGGTTTGAATCCCTTCACTCAATTATTATTAAAGGAAACATGGGTGCTAGGAGAGACATTCTAAACCAGAGGAAGATTTTAATGTCTGGATAGCTAGATCAGCAGAACAAGAAGTTGTGATTTAGTTGAGTATCTGCTGAGATAGGAGGCAGGTGAGGCTGTGCGTGTCTTGAAGTATTCAGTGGAATTGATTATTATGTAATTTCTTGTGTAACCTCATAAGTAGAGGTTTCACAGGCTTACACAGCCAGCTTGTTGCCATGTGGTATTCTCAAGTGAACTTTCCAGATTTCTTTATTGCTGTGTGTGGCTTGTGGTTGCTAGGTGTCTGCAATAAGTGGCTTTTAGTTTCTCCACATCCCCCCACTTTTGAATACTGTCCCCAGATATTCCCATTCCAATTCAACCCTACATCCTACTTCCCCACTGATAGAATTTGAGGCAAAAACTAAAGTTTGATTTCAGTAACAAGAATAGAAAGAAAAACAAGTAGAGAACAAAGTACCTGAAGGATCACAAGGCTGTATGTTGATAAGGAGAACAAGGAAGGGAAATAGAAAAAACAAACAAACAGGAATCCACCACACTCTCTCTCAGATACAGAGACTAAGAACCTAACATCAGTAAGTGCAAAGCATACAGGAAAGACAAACAGAGAAAGATAACAGAAGAAGGGAATAGTCACCACAACTCTAGTACATGGCAGTGGGTGATCTTGTGTCGACTGGAGTACTGAACTGATTGATGAATCTTCAGGATCGTCGAGGATTGATGGGAGAAAGCAAGATACGGACTAGCTTGAGAGGACTCGAGGGGAAGATGATAGACTGAGAGTTGACAGAGCACAGAGCGCGCTCCAGAGCACTTGTCACAAATTCTGACACCCACCACCATTTCCTCCCGCTGTGTATGCTGTTCCCCCCTGCAAGGCATGCAAAGTTTTATGTTGCTCCAAGTAAAAGTGAACTTCTGTACCCTCCATTTCTGACCACAAAAGGAAATCTGCTCCCCCAATTTTTCAAAGGCTTCCTCTTCAAAAACACCAAAAATAAGAGTTACCTCTGACTTTCACCATGTATTCCTCTTCCCCTTCCCCCTACCATACTCTCCCTGCTTGTTCCAGCAACCCCTGCCAGAGTGGTGAGCACCCCTCATCAATTTTTATCTCTTCCCCTGATAAAAAAAGACCAATTTGATGATGCCTCCACTCAAACAGTCCTTGTTTTTTTTTCTGTCAAGGAATGCAAAGGGGTCAACTCTGCCGTCCTGCCTGCACCATCTTTACAATCCAGCCCCAAGGAAGAAAAAGAGCTTTCCCACCACAGCTCTCCAGTTGAAATCCCTTACTCTGGACTGCCTCTGAAATTACTGCAGCACTCACCAAAACCTCAGGCACCAGATGAATTTGAAGAGTTCCTTCATCAGAACTTCCCCAATGAGTGTGGCTTCAAAATTGTTATCATCCCCACCAAACAGGTCTTTCAGACTCTTGGCTTGAACCATATGATGCTCTGGAAATTTCTCTTGGTAGCCAACATCCACCCTTCACAACACCAAGAAACATACACCAGCTATTTTACCTGCCATTGATACTTCATCTGCTACCTCAAGAAAGTGGCCATAGTACCCACCAATGAACGCACCTGTAGTGATTTCTCATTCTACAAATTTGACCTCATTGGCAAAGTTACACTCAACTTTGAGTCCCTGGACCCCCTAGTTTCCTCCTTTCTTCTACCCCTTATTATATTTTACTTTAAGTAGTCTGTTGACCTCTGCATCTCAATGCAGAGTTGAAAAGTGACTACCTATAATAAAAAATTAAGGATATTAAAAAGACCAAGAGTGAGAGTTGAGAGCATAAGAAACAGAAGGGAGAGCCAAATCAATAGTGCATGGACTGCACCAGGGGTGTCAATAAACACACACCCCTGGTGCAGTCAATAAACACACACCCTTTTCTTTGGGTGTCAGCATGCTACTGGATGGCTATGAAACCTGGACACCCATTCAGGAAAGGTGTGCAGGCCACATCCCCTTTGAATGTTGTTTGATAGCTGTTGGATAATATGGGTGTGCAGCTGCATGCCCCTGTATAGGAAAGGGGTGTGAAGTTGGCACATTACTTCTATGGGTATGTGTTGTAAGTCATATACATATACTGATAGAAAGGGTGTGCAGTCAGCATATCCTTTTCTATGGGCATACACCCTTTCTATGAATATATTCATGGGCATAGCCCATACATATATGTACACCAGAAGTAATTATATATTTAAAGAGACATGAGTTGAGTTGGTTTTGCTTACATAAGCACTCCTTCCCAACTATTCTCCCCCTTTAAAACTATCATTAACTACAACCAACAACCAACATCACCCCCACTTGCCCCTTTATTTCCTGAGCCACCCAGCCCAAAGACCAATCCCCCTTTTCCACCAGTCTCCTTCCTTCCCCTCCCCTCTGTTGTGATGTTCAGATTTGTAGATGACCTCAAGATCAAGATTCTCAATAATTCATATTTATTTTTTTAACCAATGCTTATGATCAAAAATACTCTAGCCTCTCAAGACTGAAGAATTTAAGTTTCTCATCAATTTCATCAGTTTTTTCTTCTTCTTCTTGATTTATATTATATAACTCATATTGAATTTATAGGTTTTATCCACCTAGGGAAGGGGGTGGTTCCTACTGTATGTATCCATATAAAAGGGGTGTCTGTTTTTTTGTCGAAGGGTGTGCGTTGATCAATTGCCCTTCTTCTTCTTAATCAAGGTTCCAATTCGTCTGTTTGACTCATTCACAAGGTTTTCAAACTTCGGTGCTAGATCAAGAAAACCACGTTTGATGGTGATATTATATTTATGTGTATACGCTTTTCTCAAAGAAGTAGCTATGTAATTATTTTGTTCTGATACCGATTAATGATTGACTGCTATTAAGGGTAACTTCTTGCCAATGAAATCAAGTGGGAAGGTATATTCAATCTCAGCGTGAGGTAGTTGGTTTCATTTTGAAATCTTTTTAGTTGTTGGTTAAGATTTTTTGAGAAAGTAAAAATGGTGTTGGACCGTGTACTGCGAGGTGTGTGCGTGTGAGTGAATGTTTCGAGTTAAAAATATTTATTTATTTATGTATTGGGTCTTGTTGACCACTTTTATTCCTCCAGACTTCTTTTAATTCTTTAATCACTTCTTCTTTACTTAAATATCATCTTCCAACAAAAAATAAAACATCAAAACCAATTCAAATGCAACCAACAACAACAACAACAACAACAACAACAAGAAATCGATAAACGTTTTAAACTATCAAACACCCACCAACTCAACCATCGCCTCGGCCATCGGTCTCCAAAGCGATGAGATCAAGTCCCTCGTTCAAACTATTCCTACTAATCATCATCAACCTACAACTAACTACTATCCTACTACTCACTAGAGCTATCGATTCTTACATCACCACATCAACGACCATCGATCCTAACGATAACCAACAACAACAACAACATCATTCAAGTTAGTCATTCAAAAAACACCAATTCCCCCCCCCCAAAAAAAAACATATTAACTAACCCTAAAAACCTATCCATCTAAAAAAAACAGTTGATCAACAGGAGGATAACCTAGCTACTACTACTCACACACTATCACAATCCATCAACAACAACAACAACCAAACAACTCAAACCATTGATCATCTTAACCTCAAACAAGATAACCATCCCAACACACCATCCTCTCCTAATCCAACCGACCAAAATGAATCGACTACCATCCTACCCTTGAAGGGTATCCCCAACATCACTCAAATCGATCCACTGGATTCCGAGCCTCAGCCTAGTGATCATCACAACAACGAACAAGACTATCACCCCAATCACACTCCTAACCAACAACTCACCAACAGTACTACATCGACCCCATCAAACAACAACAACAGTCTAACCCTAAACCTACCGAACAAACAACCTCCAAATCGGACGACAACAAGCTACTACTTAAAGAAGATAACCTAACCTCAACACCCAACCTCAACCCCACCCACACCAGCCCCAAGCTAGATACGTCGGACGATGCAAACAATCGGTCATCGTTCCTCGCCAACAATCTTACCTCCACTACCACCCCAGTCAAGACCAATAATCCTAACCCCCTGGAGAAGTCCATTGAATCGAATACCCAACCCATCTTGCCCTCCAATAGCAGCCTCCCTTCCACCCTCACCAATAACACTAACGTGGTCACCTCACAACCGAATAAGCCAACCGACCCTAATACCGATAGTCATCTGGCCCCGTTCATCTCCAACAGTCCTACCTCGTCTTCTACCCCTCTCAAGCCCATCGACAATACCACCAACGCTGTGACTTCAGAGCTAGATAGGCAGGATAAGAACCCCGAATCCAATCCCAACAGCAATTTGGCCTCGTTTCCTCTCCAATAATAACGTCACATCGGCTTCCACCCCGTCCAAGCTCGTCAACAATAACACCAATGTGGTGACTTCACAACCGAGTAAGAGCACCGACTCCAACACCGACAGTAATTTGGCCTCGTTCCTCTCCAATACCACCGTCGCATCGGCTTCCACCCCGCTCAAGCTTGTCAACAACAACACCAACGTTGTCACTTCACAACCAGATAAGAATGCTGACGCTAACTTGGCCTCGTTCCTCTCCACTAATAACGTCACATCGGCTTCCACCCCGTTCAAGCTCGTCAACAATAACACCAACGTGGTGACTTCACAGCCAGATAAGAACGCTGGCTCCAATCCTGACGCCAACTTGGCCTCGTTCCTCTCCAGTAATAACGTCACCTCGGCTTCCACCCCTTTCAAGCTCGTCAACAATACCACCAACCCCGTGACTGCACAGCCGCAAAAGGGCACCGATTCTACTGCCGACAGTAATTTGGCCGCGTTCCTCTCCAATAACACCGTCGCCTCGACTTCCACCCCGTTCAAGCTCGTCAACAATAACACTAATGTGGTGACTCCACAGCCGAGTAAGAACACCGACTCCAACACCGACAGTAATTTGGCCCCGTTCCTCTCCAATACCACCGTCGCCTCGGCTTCCAAGCCTTTCAGGCTCGTTAACAACACCACCACCAACGTTGTCACTCCACAGCCAGATAAGAACGCTGGGTCCAATGCTGACGCTAACTTGGCCTCGTTCCTCTCCACTAATAACGTCACATCGGCTTCCACCCCGTTCAAGCTCGTCAACAATAACACCAACGTTGTCACTTCACAGCCAGATAAGAACGCTGGATCCAATGCTGACGCTAACTTGGCCTCGTTCCTCTCCAATAATAACGTCACATCGGCTTCCACCCCTTTCAAGCTCGTTAACAATATCACCAACCCCGTGACTGCACAGCCGCAAAAGGGCACCGACTCTACTACCGACAGTAATTTGGCCTCGTTTCTTTCCAATAACGCTACCTCGGCTTCCACCCCGTTCAGTCTCAATACTACAGATGGAACCCACTCAACAGGCGACAGTAAATCTAACCAGCCTTCGTTGGTTAATGCGATGAATGCGACGATGACTTCCAATCCGTTTAGATATAATACCACGGGCGACAACACTCTAGATCAGGCCAATGTCAGTATGATCTCTGTTCCCTTCAAGATCAATCAGCCGACGACCAATCCTGGTGGGGCTCTTTCAAACACCACCGGATCTGAAAACAGCTTGACCACGATCGGTCAAGATAAAGATAAGATCAACACCACCATGGCATCTAACACCTTTCAGCTCAACACGACTACTGATCCTGCTCTCCAGACCAATGTTCCCGCGCTCGATAAGACCAACGCCGTGATCTCATCCCCCTCGTTTAACTATACCACCTCACCCCTCAACTCCACTGAGATCAACTCCACTGAGCTCAACTCCACCAAATCTTCAACACCTGTCAATGTTCCTGACCACATCCAATCCAAGCCTGCGCCTGCTTTTGTTCCCACCAACTCTCTCTTTACCAACCCACGCCCAGCTGAGCCAGTCGCTGCAGCGCCCGCTTTACCAGATGTCGAGAACTCGCTACCCTCTGCTGGAACACCACCCAAGAAATCCTCTGCCACACCCTTCCCGTCCAGCTGGCCGCGTTACATCGTACCAACCAATGCACCCACCTCAGCCCCTGCGAACTCGGCTCTGGTCTCAGTCCTATTCACCGATGCGCTCAACTGGCCTTGGTTGGTCACCAACTCCAACGCATCCTCTCAGGTTCTCGTCTTCATGCCCCAGTTGATCTCATCGACCTTGCAGATTCCAGAGGATCAGGTCTTGACTCAGTCCTTACAAGCTTATCAGCCCGCCAACTTTAATCCTAACAACCAGGCTACCATGTTAACCTTATGGCTAGGCTATATTCCCAGCCAATACGTCGGTCAGTTGCAAGCGATGATCCACGCTCCTCAGAGTCGCTTCTACTCCAACCCTAGTTCGGTCCTGAAGGCCTTGGCAAACACTGTCGACCCTTCGCTACCCATCTCGTATGCACCCCCCTCCTATCTAGCTTGGATTAATAAGATGAAACTGACGTTTTTTCTTTTTTTGATCTTGGCATCTATAGAACGTATGAGAAGAAGACACCTGCGAGTCAAGCGGCAGTCAACCCTACAGGTATAGATGAGGGGGATCCACCGCCTAGCAACCAAGGGCAAAAGATAGCTGTGATAGCGTCGGTGACCACCTGTGGGGCGGCTATTTTAGCAATTGGGCTGGTCATAGCTGCGCGCCAGTCACGGCGTCGGATGCTTGGACGGTCTCATGACTCGATTGGTTCGTCGAGCTTGAGGATCGGTGCGCCGATGATTGGTAGTTTTCAGCGCGGCCAAGACGGCCGACCTACCCCCAACCAACGGAACTCTATGGCTCAAGTCTCCGCCCTCCCAATCTCTTCCAACACCGGTTATCTCGATAGGGGCTCAGAGTCGGAGTCTCACGTTCGACACGAATTCGGTCAGGCTCGTACCACCTCCCTGATCCACAACCCAATCCAGGCTTCACATCCTCGGTCCGATAGTCGAATCAGTTGGTGGGGTAGGATGAGCGGCATCTTGGGAGGTGGTGGCGGAAACTCGGCGTCTCACCATGATGACTATCTCCAACCGGCCGATCATTCTAACCAGTCCTTTGAATCCGCCGTCGACGCTTTCCATACCCCTTCTTCTCCTCCTCAACCTTCTTCCAGTCGCCACCAAAACCCTAGAAGAGTTCAGATCACTCGTGGCGCTGATGGACTTGTTTCAGGTATCGGCAGACCTGTTATGAAGGTCAGTCTCATTCTGTCTCATTCTATTTCATCGATCAATTATCTCATTCATGTTTTTGTTTTTTTGTTTTTGTTGTTGACTTGGTCGTTGTCGTCGCGGGGATTTTATTATTATTATTTGTTTGTTTCTAGGAAAATTCGCTGTTTTTTTGATCTTTGCTCTGCGAATCATGGCTTCCTTTTTTCACTCGACCCATACTTGCCAGATTTTTCCCGTTCCTTTCTACACCTACACGACTTCTCACTTAAACAAACACACAGACAAGATATAACCCGCCCATACACTCATTTCCTTAGATATCCCAACATGCTCTTTCTCTCATCTCTCATCTCGCTCTCATATTTGATCCTTGCTCGGCCCTTCCCCATCCCAATCTCTTACGCTCATTCGTCTCTCTCACACTCGTTTCCTATATCTTCATGCTAGTTTATTATATACCCGGGGAAGAAATCGACTTGATTATTAACCGATTTATGCGGTTTTTTTCTTTATTAACCGTTTCCGAAATTCAATCTCTCTTAGTCTCTTCATACTTCTAATTCTTCTTTCTCCACTCTTTTTTTCCACTTTCTTCTTCTTCTTTCTTCTTCTTCAACAAATCATCATGATCTACCTTTTTCAAACACACATACGCACACACACCCACAATTTTTTTTTTTTTACCTTGTTTTTTTTTTTAAAAGGGAAAAAAAGACGAAAAACGTATTGTGTCTCTCTATTTTCTCTTTTTGCAGTAACTGGAGGAGTGGTTTCCTTTTCTTTTTTGTTTTGTTCGAAAGGAGTGGTTTTTTATTTTGTTTCTCTCTTTTCTCTCTTCTAGTTTATAATATACGTCACAAATGAATACGTCGTCGGTTAGAAAGAATAGGTAATAGGTAATTGTAGGTGTAGTTAGTCTTAGGTAGGTAGACTTATTAGTTACATATTTACATCACACACATCACTTCACATCACATCCCCCATCCCCCACCCAGAAACATAACAAAAATATAAGCTCTCTTTCACAATCAATCAATCAATCAATCAATCAATCAATCAATCAATCAATCAATCAATAGAAAACTTGAAGCAAAAACAAAACAAAACGTAACAAAAACATCCCCATCCTCTTCTCTGCAAAGCAGCATGATCTCTTTCTTCTGTTTTCTGTGTTAATGCTTAGTCCTTCTTTTTTTTCTTCTTTCTACCTTGCTTTGTTTATATATATTTTCATGATAAAACAAACAACAAATTACACTATATATATGTGTGTACATGTATGTATGTATATGGTTCTTCTTTCTTTACTCTCTTTTAGATTCATTTTATGTACTCACCTTCAAACAACAACAACAACAAAAAAAAATTATATTAAAACCAAAAAACTTTTATTTATTCTTCATTTTTGTTTTTTTTTGTTTTTTGTGGTTGTTGTGACTTGAGAAGAAATTAAAAATTAAGACTCTTTTCTTGTTTTGATGAATTAATTGATTGATTGATGACTTGATGACTTGATTGAAAATATAATATAAACTGATTATTATGTATGTAAGTGTCTTGAAAAAAAGGTTGAGCTCTTGGTCACAAAGTGATTGAACTTTTGACAAGTTTGACCAAGTCATGAAATCACCACAACTAAGTTATTATTATTTGGTTTTGAAAACAGACGATGAAATATGAGTAAGGATGATCGTTTCTATCCACAGCCACCACTTTCAGTGAGTTCTTATTGAGGGAAAGGGGAGGAATTCAATCCACCGGGAGGTGGGCGAGTAGAGTACAGCTATCATCATCTCTCTCAGGAGGAGGTTGAGTTTTATAGATGTCATGTTCAGATTTTATCATACAAGATATAATCTTGCTTACAGTGTGGTAGTCTGAGGACAAAGATTCTTCTTGGAAAAAGAAAAAGAAAAACTATAATCAGGATACGGACCGGCTTAAACAAATTTATACTCTCTTTTAGTTTGATTTTCGTTTTGGTCTTTACATCTCTATTCATCTCACTGTGATGGACTATGTACCTGCTTAACATGGAAACTAGGAGTATGACAAATGCTGGATGACGGTTTGGTGTGGCTTTGCTCATGCTTGAGTGATGGTCAAGTAGTCAACCAGAGGGCTTGACTTTAAAATGAGATAGCATGAGTAATGACTGTTTACGTAACAATTCTCTGCCTTCATCCCATCGAGAATTCCAGATGTTATTCTACATGCATGAGATGATTGATAATGAAGAGCTTAGCAAGCGTTCTCATGCAGGCTTGAAGACCAAGCTGGAGAAGGCGACAAAGAAAGTGAAGGCCGGGCGATCCGAGGGGTAACTCCAAGAAACTGATCGGTGGGAAAGTGAGGCTTTGGATTACCAGACCGAGTGAGGTGGGAGGTCCCTGGCCTACGAGTTCGGCGGCACGGCCTCTCGTCATAGTGTTTATCAAACCTACGCGGAATTCGTTAGACTTGGTTTGCCATTTTCGATTGGATTTCTTTGGCAGTCTAGGTAAATCAGAAAGAGTTTACATAACAATAGATTAGCTGGTATTTCTGGTTAGAGGTGACATTACAGAAATGGAGAAAAAAAAAAGGGGGGGGGAAAGCTTACGACCACAAATCTGTCCAATTGTTTTTCTAATTCATCTAATTTCGATTTTTTCTCATCGTTTTCCTTTGATAGTTTCAACTTCTTCTGCAGTAGTTCTTTCTTTTCCGCTTCGAACCTGAAAGATTACAAGTGTCAGTGACCATCAATAGATGAACCAGGAAACCCGGACGGAAAGGTGTTGCAAGTTGGGGAGCCCAAACTATTCACCTTTTGCGCTCTGATAATTCGAATTTCAACCTTTTGATCATCAACTCGTGGGGATCGATTTCATCCGATCCGTCTCGTTTATCTTCCGGATTCCTCTCGAAATATTCTTCGAGTGAATGGATTGAGATGTTTTGATACTCCGATCTGTTAGATTATCATTTGTAAAAAAAAAAAAACCAGATTTCAAAACGTGAAGATAAACAAACACGTGAGCAGGGTGTGATAAAGACAGGAGATGGATGAACTCAACTCAAATTCTTGACATTTCTTGATTTCTTTTTCGAGATGTCTCCTCTCGTAAATTAGATTCTGTAAGTCCAAATGAATTTGATCGACCTGATTCCGAACTGATTGAGTCTGAGATTTAAAGGTTGATACCATGGATGAGCTAGTCCGATTGATTGATTTGAGTTTTGCAAAGAGTGGGGCGGCAAGGAGTATCAAGTTCTGATCGGATTCTAGGTCAGCTGAAAAGCTCTCCTCAATCGATTCATCTGCCCTCGTTGTTGATGAGCTGGATAGCCTCGATAGCTTGGCTTCCAGTAACCTGTTGGCTAGGATCATGAGTCGATCGGCAATCGCATCGATTTTCTCTAGATTCATTGTTTGGTGTTGGACTGGTTGGATCTCCTCGTTCCCTTCGTCCTAACCAAACTGACCTTGCTCCTGTAGAATTCACAGACCTGTCACATCCGGGAGCTTTTTTCACCATCAGTTGGTCATCTTTTACCCCTGGAAGTATTCTTCATTATAACTCACCAAGTTCTTCCTCAAGTTCTTCCCTCCAGACTGCTACAAGCTGTTCTGGGTTTTCTCAAGTCATAGCGGCAGGCTATAAACCACGCTACCTTGCTCATTGTGTTCGTCATAGTCTGTTTCTCGTTCTTCTTAGCTACATTAATCTTTCTTTATTATTCATTTCTGTATTGTATGTTGTCCTCATCTTACCATCCACGGTTCTCATATGCTAGTATACCTAGTTCATCTATCTGCTTGTCCAAATGTTGGTTCTTCCATTCATCTTCTTATTCTCTTCCCTTTCACAGTAAATCACAACTTGTGTGAGAATTCTGTCTCATGCCCAGAAGAAGGCCTATTGTCTCCCCTTTTCCACTTCTTTCTACTGGAAGTCAGAAAGGCCCCTCTTTAGGACCCTTTTCCTTCATGTATTTCATCTTTCCTCACATGAAATGTAGATACCACTTAGTTCTAAGCCACCTAGACCTGCTCAACTGGAATCCTTTTCCCTGATTTTCTGAAACGGAGGACCAGCTAGTGCTATTGTAGTGTGATGTTAGGTTTTTTTGCTGCACTAACAAAAAATTACTGATAGCAGGGAATTGAGTCAGCCAACATTACAATGTTTTTGGGGAAACCCCAAAAAACTGTTAGCGTAGAGTTGGTGCTAATTCCAAAAGCTAGCCAACACTACATGGAGATCATTTTAGCAGTTTTGCAGCAGGTGTAGCAGAGAAGAAAGCTATGCTAGCCTTAAGTGTAGTGACATTCTCAGCTACGCTATCAAATAGTGTAGCAATGTTCACAGTTACACTAAATGTTAGCATAGCTGTAGAAATGTTTAGTGGAACTGCAAAAAATACTACTTGCCCTGAAAAAGAAAGCTCCTAGGAAAACATCTCAGTTTTTTTATTGCATAAAATGATTAATTTTAAAAACAAAACAGTTATGAAGAAAGTAAAACTATTTTTCACTTTTTATTTATATATATTTTTCTATTTGTGATAATATACTCATTTAAAATCATCAGAAAAAAGAAAAAGAAAGAAAGATAGACCCAAGACTATTTTTTACTTTCACAAAAATCCACATAAGAATTAATAACTCTCTATTCTTTTGCAAACTTTCCCACTGACCTCACACCCTCTCTCAGCCACACATGACTACTAACACATCTTTTGATTGTACAAGGGAGCAAGCTACCTTGATCACTAGAACAAAAATATGCAGCTGAGGAAAATGTACACTCTGCGCCACCAGAAGATCTTGAGCTTGCTTATAAGTACTGATTATTTTTCCAAGCATGAAGTCTTTGAGATCACAACTTCAGCAATCAATTAATTGCTGGTGTGAATGGTAATGCACCCACACAACGGTTGGTCCACAGTGGTTGTGGAAAATGAGGAGGGAGAGAAAAACAGAAGTCTACAGATGGACAGAGGAACTTGATAAGTCACCTATGTATAATAGCCGCACAGCATTAAGTGTAAATTTACAGAACTCAATGGAAACCCACTGTTTACCTGAGGTGAACAAGTGATTGAAATTTAGCATTGGTGCTCTTCATTTCCTTTTAAAAAGTGGAAAAACTAAAGTCTAAATCTCACCAATAATATTCACCTACTAAATCAACAGACCAACACAATTTTACATTGGGTCCACAGTGGCAGGAAGGTGAAAAATTGTGGTAGGAATTTGAGCAAGCCCAGCTGGATGTCCATTTTTTTTGTAGTATGTAGAAAGGATGGAGGTGACCAAGTAAATCTGTGAAAGTTTAGAATGAATGAGATCAATAGGTACACTAAATTGGGGCACACGACAGCTCCCAAACCCTACCCATATCTACCCCCCATCTTGAAGTCTTTATTGTCACATCGCCGGCACTGCCATATCTATAGGATAGCGGGCTGCCTATTGAAGTGTCACAGAACAGGACCCATTGACTGGATCACTACGGCGGAAATTTTCATGATCTGAGCCGTGGAACTCACAAGATGTTGATGGTGAAACCTAAATTGTAGATCATATTATTTTCTGTTAATCTTACATGTTTTAATACTCTTCTTCATTCAAGTTTCTTAATCTCCAGCTGTATCTCATCTCGTGCTCATCATCTATCCCCATTTTGACTCAGGTGTGATCTCTCTTTCATTTCATTATCATTTTCCGTCAGTCAGACTCACTCTTCATCTCATCTTCTCTTCTATCAGGTGTGGTCCCTTTTATCATCACTTAGTCTAGTGATTCGTGTAATCACACTATAGGGCCTCAAAAAGAAACATCTGATTTTTGTTCATGCATTACCTCCGTTGGTCCATCTAAGTTTTCTATCTGAATTGTTAAAAATGATTTTAATTATTGTAATCAGAGTAAAAGTACAAACAAAACAAGGAAAACACATTCATGCTATTCCTATGGCGGCAGTGCGCGACCTGAATCCGATAGAACTGGCCAATTGTTTAACAAACTGACCCACTTTGTACGGCAAGTTGCGAATCCAAGCTACAATTGAGAATTTGGGTTTCACTAGTGGCAACTCTGCAGCTGATATAAGTGCTGGGGTTGGTCCGGGAGGAGCGACGACAGGTGTCTGAAGGACTTCGGGGTTCACTGGTGGCAACTGGGGCTCTGCAGCTGATACATGTGCTGGGGTTGATCCGGGAGGAGCGACGTCAGGTGTCTGAAGGACTTCGGGGTTCACTGGTGGCAACTGGGGCTCTGCAGCTGATACATGTGCTGGGGTTGATCCGGGAGGAGCGACGTCAGGTGTCTGAAGGACTTCGGGGTTCACTGGTGGCAACTGGGGCTCTGCAGCTGATACATGTGCTGGGGTTGCTCCGGGAAGAGCGAGGTCAGGTTTCTGATCAAGGAGCTTGAGATGATTATCGAGATACTTGAGCCTCCTGTCTTCAGACGTAATCTGCAACAGTTGTTCGTGTTCGAGACTTTCCAACCAGGGTCTGCCGTCCGCTGTTGGGGATAGATACACATTGCGCCAGAATTTTAATTCCTTGGCGTTGTCGAATGGGAGACTTTCTGGGGTGTTGATCACAATGTTCAGCATTCTTTTCACATCCAATCCTTGAGCTCTCCATGCAGATATGGTTCGAGGGGGGATCTTTCCATGATTCTGAATTGTTGACAAAGTTTTCAGTAGACCAAGTCGTGCGTTGTACTCGTCCGCTGTTAAGTACTCTTTCCACTTCGCAGCTAGTCTAGGATATTGTTTCTCGATAGCCTGGATATGACCCAAGGTATCGGCAGCTGAGCTTGAAGTACCGAAGGCAGTAAAAAAATCGTTTCCTCCGAGCAACTTTCCAAATTCTAGAACTTTATTTGGTTTAATACCAGTAGCCTGGGCGATAGAACTCTCACCCTTTTGCCAGTGCTTAACAATTCGATATTGCTCCATTTGTAACTGAAGAACTGCCTTCCTTCTCAAGGCCTCCTGTTCGCCCAATATCTGTTTAAAAATATTGCGGACCACGGAAACAGGGACCGATTGATGTTGCTCCCACTTTGAAAGCAATTCGTATGTGTTTGGGTCGAATTTAATCATCGCGGTGGGCTCTCTATTCGATGCTGAGAAGGCTTTGTAGTAGGCATTCAAAACTTGAGTGTCTAAATCGGTTATTTTCTGATTGATACGTAAGAGGTAATTCTTGATCACCAGTGCATCCTTATCTTCGACTAAAAGGTTAGTGTGGGGCCGACCATATGGAAAATGTCCTTGTAATCGTTCCCAAAGCGTACGGACGTAGCTTTGTTGCCTATCTGGTTGCAACTGAACCTGCGTTTTCTCAACGCTGTTCAGAAGTTCATCGTAGATGGAATCGATTTTCCCGGCGCGAAAAGTTGTCTCCGGGGACGTTTGCCCCAATTTTTCGTCAATTGAAAGCGCCTTGCTTGAGGATGTTGAGACTGTCCCTGGAGATCTAGAAAAGCCCTCGTTGGACGCAGTCCCTGGAGAAGAAGAAGTATGCTTCGGGTCCAGGGACGCCTGTGAGCTCAAGCTTGACTTCCCAGTTGACCCCGGAGATTTGGGTTGGTGCTCAGTGATAGGTTCGAGCGGCTTTGCATTGGTCCAGGAAGGTTTCAGTTCTGTTTCGATCCGGTTGATGTTTTCTAAGCCATGACCATCTAAGCTAGAGGCGGGATCAATCAACGACTTTGCACGGGCAGCCGGCGTGAGTTCACCGGCGATTTGAGCGGCGTGGGACTCTCCTCCGACGAGGCTCGAAACGGGTTTAATTATTGTTTCAAGTGGGATAGAGTTATAAAAAGGAAAATGAGTGAAGAAAGTCACCAGTGCAAGGGAACGCATGATGCCCATGAGAAGGCGTGGTGTGATTTGTCAACGGGGTCGAAAAGACTGCAAGTTAAATGAAAGGTAATCTACGGTTGATGGTGATAAAACAAAGGGTGTACTATTTGGTGTTTGTTCCAATATGATAATTCGAGTATTTTATTTTATTTTATTTTTTTGTGAAGGATTGAAACAATGGATAAAGATGCTAGGATGCAGGATACTTGAGACGATGTCGCTGCTCTTAAGGAGAAGCATAGATGTACATTTCCCCTCATGGCAACGACACAACGTTCCGTTACGTGTATTGCTCTCTTCCATACCTTTCTACACGGCCTGGATCTGTATAGAACCCTTCCCCGTCTCTCTGGAATCCAAAACACGAGAGATGTCATTGATATCCAGGTTCTGTAAAACATCAGTAGGACCTCAGAGCAGAGGGAACACCAATGGCGCCAATAGGAGCATGGCTCATAAATAAACTGCAGTACCATAAATAATATGCCCAAGCCAAAAGGCCCCATGGGATTGAATAACGTGAATTAATTGAATTGCACTTTGCCTTATTATGTATCCATTTTAGCTATTGTCGTTTGAATAATCCCATCAACTCATCAGGATTCTGTCCGCAACCACATCGAATTTAAAAAAAAAAAAAAAAAAATCCCCTTTTTCCCCCTACACCGCAAAATAAACACTTCCGTCTCGACAGAACCTCCTACAAACCCCACCACCATGCCCACTGGCGACCCTCCCCCCCTTCAGTCGTTCAGACGACAGCTCCGTCAGTCTGTAGATAGAGGGCGCATTGGCTAAATGAGCCGATTGTAATTATCACTCCTCATGCTCGGGCTGAGCTTCGATGCAGTGGGAGCAACCATGGTTGTGACATTTCATAGGTAGGTGATTTTTCCGTGTTTATAAACTATTGAGAGAGGAAACAACTTTGTATATAGACTAGACATGATTTAGATAGTGTAGAATTAAAACCCTAGACAACTAGACAATAGGGGGTTCTTAATGAAATCAGACGCTCTCGTCTGCCCCATAGCAAGCATCTAAGTCAGCCCCATGCTCTGACTGGAAGCTTGCTAGTACCTCGGTGTCAGTTGGGAGGGCTTGCTCAGCTTCGGGCCAGTCGTCAACGGTGTTGGTTCCGTTCCAAAGATGGGCGTCCTGATCAATGATGAGGCGGCCAAAAACGGCGTTGAACACTTTTGTTTTGCTTCTACGACGGTCCAAGTCGTTGTCGATATCCTCCCAGAAGCATTGGGTCTTGGCCCCAGGATTGGCAAGCCGGGCTAGTCGATTGGCGTTGATCATTGCTTGTATGTAAGGGCATCTCCACCGGGGTTGCTAAACCGGGTTGCTATGCTAAATATAGCAACCCAACCCGGATATAGCAACTCCACCGGGGTTGCTATACCCCAGAAACCCATACCTGGGTTGCTATAGGAGTGCCAGATGTGGCACTCCTATAGCAACCCGATAGCAACCCATCGGCCAGATATCACACAGCAAACAAGTGTGATATCTGGCCCCTCCCCCCCCCGGTTACTTTTCACCACACACAACCGGGAGGCTTCGGTTACACCCGAAGCCTTTCACCTCCCCAAGCTACGATATATTGTAGCTTGCGGTGGGTAGCAACCCAGCCTCGGGTTGCTAAGACTGCGGCGAGGAGCCCCGGCACAGTCGATTTAGCAACCCGGATAGCTCCACGCGGTGGAGATGGCCTAAGGGCATCTCCACCGGGGTTGCTATGCTAAATATAGCAACCCAACCCCGATATAGCAACTCCACCGGGGTTGCTATACCCCAGAAACCCATACCTGCGTTGCTATAGGAGTGCCACATCTGGCACTCCTATAGCAACTCGATAGCAACCCACTGGCCAGGTATCACACAGCAAAAAAGTGTGATATCTGGCCCCTCCCCCCCCCCCGGTCACTTTAAACCGCACACAACTGGGCACACCCAAAGCCTTTCACCACCTCAAGCTGCGATATATCGTAGCTTGCGGTGTGTAGCAACCCAGCCTCGGGTTGCTATGACTCCGGCGAGGAGCCCCGGCACAGTCGATTTAGCAACCCGGATGGCTCCACGCGGTGGAGATGGCCTAAGCCAGTCGGGCCCGCCGCGGTAAAGTACTGCGTTGGTCTGATTTGACGGCTGATGGGCTGACATCTTGGAACCTTGGATCCATGGTACTGTAGGCGTCTTTGATCAGCTTATCTAAAGGTCGGGGCGGCATTGATGGGGTTTCCCCTCCAAAGCCGATGCAGAGGAGGTTAGAAAAGTTGTTTTTTTCCCCCTTAAGGATCTGCCCCAGCAGTTGATCAAGTTGGTGTTTGTAAGCGGAGTCGGTTAGGTAATCAGGGGGCATGTTGGTCGCCTTGAACTTGGGGCTTTGCTGATCAATAAGTCCCTGTTGGATGAATCCCAAAATTTTCAGCTTACCAAAGAGAGCCAGTGGGTGTAGAGATGAAGATATGGAGCTCACCTTGACTATCATAAAGGGTGACCTCTCAATGTGATTCTTCTTGGCCATTCGTCGGGAATACGCCTCAATGTCAGGTTGTAACAACACCTGACGGATGTTACTGCAAAGGAATGCTCGGAATGCTGGGGGAAAAGGGTTGTGTCGACCGCTTGCTCCTTGGTTGTCAGGGTTAGATGTGACCAATAGCGGCACACCTATCTGTCCATTCAAGCTGAGCATGATGGTCATGAGCCAGCGTTCTTCTTCAGGCATCTGGCAGTAATCAAAAAATTCTAAATATCTAGCTATTTATGTAACATAATGGGAGGGACTTACATCCAAAAGGGATTGAGCCCATCAAAATACATCCTCGTTGAGTCGATACTGGCTACCCATTGATTGGAGCCGTTCCCGAACTGCTTCAATTGACCTAGCAGTGATCCTCCCGCGAGACGACATGGTCAAACATTGGCTGGAGGACAAACTCGACGGTTGTTCAGACAACTCCGTGTTGTCTGATTCATCCCGCATTGGATGCAAGGACCGTCGGGCGGGTGTTTGGTAATTTGCGGGGGATGCTAGACGACCTCCGGTGTTGTTTCGAATCGGGCCTATCTGGCCGTCCCGATGCAACGGTTGAAGCTCTACAGGGGGGAGAACCCCTGAGGATTAGGAGGTGGGTGGGGACATACCTGATGTGTCCTCAACGCCACCGAAGTTGGGGTGGTAAGCGTTTGGCCCTGCGGTCCATTGACGTGGCTGAGGAACCGGGGGGGTGGTATTGGTTGCAATGGGGCTGTGTTCCGTCCTTCGTGTGGCGTTGCAGATGTATATTGGGCACCCACGTACATTGAAGTCATCCCTGTTGATTTACAATATTGATTAGCTTGCTAGTCAATATAATGATGGTGTGGGGTAATTATAAGAAGGAAAAAAAACTTACTTGTTTTGTTGCATGTATCGACTTGAGTGATGTGGAGGGATGATGGCTTGAGGAATCTTGCCGGGTGGGTGCTTTGACCTGACTTCATTTGGTCCCGCACTTCTCCGATGATCGGGTTTGGCCACCCTGTGACAGTCTGACTGTCACAGGGGCAAGTGAACAAACCCGCGCGGGCCCCACACAGCAAAAAAAAATCACAAGTCCCCCCTATACGAGTCCCCCTACAAGTCCCCCTACACTACACCTCTGGCCAAGTGCCAATTCTACAGCTATCATGCATATTCCTGGTAAGCAATTTGCATTCCTTTAATCCTTGGGTCAAGAGATACTGAACCATGAATATTTTATGAACTTTTGGCAGGTTTTAATTCATGTGATCAGGGAAATGGGATTGAAAAATTCAAGTGTATTCATTGTGGTGGAAAATTACTGGAATTGCGCTACATTACCAGACATCTACAAACTCCTGGCCATAAAATTTTTTTGGAAAAAGGTTCAAATACAAATCAGAGGCCAGCAAGTGTAAATAATGATACTCTTTCTCATCACACACCTGGGGCGGCAAGTTTAGACACTGGCAGGCTGGCCTTTTATGATTCTCAGGAACTTGATATACCCATTTCTGGTATGCAAGCTTATGAATCAGGAACCAATTTAAACTCTTATGCAATACAAAAAAATGGTAATGAGCAATGTGATCACTCCATGCAACACTCAATCTCAAATGAGAGTTTGGGGTTGGGTTTTGGTGGTGTTGATGACAAATTGGATGGTAATTCTGAAAGGGTGTTTGACATTCATGAATGGTTCATGGATGATCCTTTATCATCTCTGGTTGGATCCCTGGTTAATCATGATGATTTTTTAATTGGAGATAATGATGATAATGAGGCCAAAGATGAACATGTTGAGCCAAGTGGTAACTGGTATCCCTTCCCAGCTAAAATGGTATGTTCAACCTCTGGTGTTAATTTGTATAATTTCATTCTTTCTTGACCTGATACTGATTTCTGCACAGTATTTTGTGGGGGCTCTTTTGCTTGGCCACCTGCACAATGTATTGTCCCGAGCAATGTACCACCAGATCCGCTTGATATTAAATATTTGTCATGTGACTCTACCCCACTGGGATACACTCAGGCGCACACGTGTGAAAATAAGGAAGATGCTTAATGTTAAAATTACTGAAAGAACTTCAGTATTAAATAACAAGTGTTTTTCACTCAGTATAAAAGACATTATAGGCCATGTGGGTTAAAATTGCTTAATATTCTGAAGATTCTCCATTGGGCTTATATCTGGCTGATTTTTGAATTCTTTGGTATATTCAGGAAATTGCAAATCCATTTGTGGTTGGTCATCTGGAGTTTTATCCACATGACCCTAATGGGAAGAACATCCATTCATTATATCAAAGCAGAAAGTGGAGGGAAGAATTATCTAGCAAAGCACGTGTGCAGATGGTCAATGTTGATAATCAACACTATTATATATTTGAGCCAGTCACACTGAAAGGACCTGATCAGCATCTTGTGATACCAATTTTTTTCTTCAAGATGGAAAATGAAATATATGCTAAATGTATATTTCCAAAGACAGAATGTTATCCAGACAAGAACAATAATTTCAGAGATGGAGCATCACACCTGGCAATTATCATACCTGGAAACATCTGTTATGACTGACCTGAGCTGCATACTATTCCAGTTCACCGCTTTGACCGCACATATTTACAGATCACAACAAGCTCTGGAAGGTCATTTTTAGATACAATTTGCCATCAAATACTGGAAGTACAGGATTTGGGTCAATTGGTACCAATTCCAATCCCAAACCCTTCGAGAGTCAAAGCAAGAGGGAAAGTCATCCGAAATGTACCCATTACACTCTACTCAGATGATACCTCTGGTAATGTGTCCAAAAACGGAACAAGCATGTATCATACTATTTCACATTGAGTGGTCTACCTCCAGATCAAAGCAACATGGAGTACAATTGTCATTTTATTAGCACATCTAATGAGGCGGGGGCTTTGGAGCTTGGTGAGTAAATTGTGGAAGAGATGAAGTGAGTGATAAATTCCGTGATGTGACTATATTATCTGTCATTGGCTGCCCATTTATTAAAATAATTACTAACCATGTCTTGTTGACTAGTTCTCTGACAACAGAAGGTAGCTTTGCATATGATGCCAGTCTTAAAGATGAAGTTTTGATCATGAGCTTTGTGATGTGTTACCTGGGAGACTCACCAATGGCAGCAGAGGTTACAAATACTCCCATTCCAGGAAATTGTAAGAACCCATGCCGAATTTGCCATTTGAGGGTCAATCAAGTTGCAAATAGATGTAAAATTGAATACATAAAGAATTTCTTTGGGATCCCAATGCTACCAATTGCAAGAAAGTGGAAACGAACAGTAGAGAAAACTAAAAGCGCATGGAATATCCTCACAAGTAGGACAAAGAAGGAGTATGATGTCCACATGGATGAATTTGGATTGACAGACAAACTTCAAGATAAGCTCATAGAAATAAGGCGCAGTAATCAACATGACAAAGAAGCAATCCAGTTGATTGAGGATTCAGAACCCCTACAGCTTTGCAATCCTTTTGCTCACCTGAAAGAATTTGATGGATGCCTAGATACTCCTGTTGAAATTCTGCATGTTTTCTCCCTAGGTGTTGTCAAATATTTATTAAGAGACTTCATGCATCACCAAAAGGACCTTACCAAAATGGAGGCACATTTTCAATCATTGAACTTAGATGGCCTGAATATTCCCCCCATTCAAGCCAAGTATATGATTACACACTGGAAGAGTTTTGTGGGAAAGGATTTCCGCACAGTTGTACAGTTGGCGCCATTTGTGTACTTCCCATTTATGACACAATCACAAAAGGACATATGGATTCCATTATGCTACATTGGAAGCCTAATATTTGAAAGCAAAATTGTTGACATTGATAGCCATATCAAAGAATTGAGAGAGCATATAAGGATATTCTTGTATCACATACTTCAGATGACAGCCCAGTGGGCAAATAAACCCAAGTTTCACATGTTGTTACATCTCCCTGACTCAATTCTAAGATTTGGCCCAGCAGGCTTATTTGCAACTGAGAAGTTTGAAAGCTACAATGGTTGACTGAGAATGGCAGCAGTTCACACCAACAGACTCAGTCCAGGGAGAGATATAGCCATCAGTTTCAGTAATTACCAGATTATGCGGTTAATTATCTCTGGTGCTTACTTCTATGATGACTCTCACCAAAAATATTTTCAAGCATCAGTCCAAGTGAGGGAGATATTTTCAAGCAATCCTCTTATTAAACAGGCCATGGGATACAACTCAAAAGTTTTTCACTTTGGAAAATACCCATATGTTAAATCATCCAAAATAACAGAAATGGAGGCACAACCTGTTCCTGAAGAAATAAAACATAATCATCACAACCCTCAAATTATACAGGTAGGTTCATTGAAACTGAATGATAAGGAATTCATTCAACAAGGTTCATTTATAATGGTGAGTAAAAATATCTACAGTGCATAATTCATGAAGTTTTCATGCATGTTGAACCTTATGACACTATTCAGGAAGATATACCTGAGTCTGAATCAGGCATTGGATGTGTCCTCTCCATTTGGGCAGTTACCAACCCCAAAATATACATAATTAAAACTCAAGATTGCATACTGAGGGGTTTGCAGAAGGATTGCTCACTTAGGATTGTGGAAAAACAAAATATGGCTAGATGCATTCATACACAGGTAAGGATGCAGAATATTGTGTAAAAAACCATTTCTAACCAGATTGTTTCTTGATATGTGACAGCAAATACTATGTTGTCTCAATGTGCAGCACAATTGTTATGATGGAGGGTGTCAGCCTGTGGTATCAAACATACCAAGAACAAGAAGACAAGAAGGTAACACAGTTAAACATGTGATAAAACACAACCTAAGCCATAACAGCTTTATTTTGAATGTTTTTTCACATCATGAACCTCATGTCCACCGAACAATTTCAACACTACCAATGAACTGCATTACAGATACAATCATGCTAGAAGCTGCATATTCAGGACATACCAAATGGAATAACAATGGTGGTCATAACAAGAAACCAAATCAATCAAACCATCAAAAAACACATCAATATCCATCAAGCTCACCCCACAACCCCAATTCCCACCTGCCTTACGGATCAAATTTATCCCCTCATGCTTCATCAAGTACATCTTACCACCCGGCATTTGGCCCTTATGGTTTGTCAGGTGCATATTACCACCAAAATGATGGCACTGATGGGGCATCAACCTCATATTACACATCTGGCTCACCTTACCACCAACCATATTATTAGAACAGACCAAAGTCAAGTCAGACCCAATTTGGCAACAATATCACCCCATCATCCCAGTTATGTCAATACAGTTCAAGGTGGATTATGGCCAATAGTGTGTGATTGAGAAAGGAATTGGATAAATATTTGTGTTTTGCCTACATTAATTGATCACCCAATTAATATGATCAGCATGAGACAAGCTGACAGATAGTTATTTGATGGCCAGATAGATATTTCATGGCCAATGGATTTTTGCAAAGAATTTGATACATGTATTTTGTTGGCTAACATAACATTAACGAGCAGGACTGGGGGACCACATTCTGAATGAAAAATCTGGTAAAAATGAATAAGTATATTTGTGGAAGAAGGAACCCATTGCTGAAGGATGAAACCATATAGATATATAATATATTTATAACCAGTACAATACAAGCATAAGAGATCAGCCTTGAGGATTGTAAGATCCCAGCCACTTGAGCACATTGGCCACACCAGATATTATCAAACGAGCTGGGCCCACACGGAATCCTAGGTCTGTGAGCTCTGTCTGAGTCATTCCTTTGAAAGCAGACCAGTGGTAGAAGGATTGTTCAGCCATTATAGACAAAGTGTGTCTGTCATTTTCAGACAAGTAAGAAATGAGAAAAAATTCAGCCATAGTGAGATTGGCTTCTCCCCGGCATGGAGCGGTGCATGGAGCGGTGGCGGGGTGTGCACCAGCAATTGAGAGAGAATTCCCCTCAATTGGAGGTATAAGGTGGAGATGTGGGGCCTGGTTGGTGTTGATTTCTTCACTGCTGTCTGCTTCAACCCCATCTTCTGAGGGGGGCCAAGATATGTGAGTGTAGTCAGACTCAGTGGTGCTGAGGCTAGGGGGGGACTACAACAACTTTAAATTAGTCAAGTGGCCCCTCCATTTTGAAAGATAAATCAATTAAATCACTTACAGGATTTTTTGATATTCTCTCCTTGTGTTCAGGGGGAAATTTGATTAACAATGAGGCAGAAAAATCCCCTTTCTTGGGGATATTCACCATGAGGCGTCAAAAGCGCCGGTACATTGAAGCGGACACCAGGGGGTAGAAGTGGTACCACTGTCCTCTGCGGATGCGGCCGACCCAAGCAAGATGGCAGGAGGCATCCTCATACTTCAGGATTCCCCCAACCATGAAGTCCGTGTGTGCCAAATCAAGAAAGTTAAATACCACTTTCTTGAATCAGGACAAACAATGGCTGATGTGATCGCTGACCGACATCATCTGAGAGGTGTTGGTCGGCCAAAAACCCTGTGCCTTCTCAGCCGCACAGAGTTTGAGGATGCTGTCACATAGCCAGGGGTCGTAAACAATTTCAAGGTTGTTGGCGTGGCGAGGCATAGGAAGGATGAGGAGGAAGGAAGAGGAACCGGTGAGAGGTGGGGATGGAAGATAGGGACCCACTCAAATCACCCCTTTTATATTCCATCCCTCCTATCCCTCCTTCCTGCTTCCCATTTTACTGTCAACATGTTCGGCGGTCAACAGATTCCAAGCCGGCTTGGAAACCACTCCCGGGTCGACCTGAGGACCGTTTCTGGTTTCCAAGCCGGCTCGGAAACCACACATGGATCTCAGGTCGACCTGAGAACCATGAGTGGTTTCCGAGCCGGCTTGGAAATCAGAAACGGTCCTCAAGGCGCCTTGAAAACCCGAACAGGTTCTCAGGTCAACTTGAGGACCAAGAAAAATTGAAGGGTTTTCAACCCAAACTTTAAAATGGATTTGAAGTCGCCTTCAAAACCATAACTCGTTTTGAAGACGACTTCAGATTGGGAGTCGACTTGAAGACAAAAAAACTCAATTGGAGCAGACGTATTTGTCTTCAAGTCGACCGGGTTTGTATTGAGGGTGCACCTGTGGTGTAGGCCCACCGCCAGTAAGTTGATGTTTTTTTTTCTTTTCTGAGAGTAAATATCTCGCAAATGCTGATGTCATTTTATCTTGCAAATGCTGATATCATTCTTTTTTGTATGCAGCAACAGATGATTTGCTGCAATACAACCTTCAAACTCTACTTTCCTAAGGCCGCGCAGAGTAAACCTGCATGGAAGCCTGTCAGGTCTACTCAGCCGTTTGAGGTTCTCCTGGAGGCTGGAGCAATTAAGCTTAGCGAGTTCTGAGAACATGTGGCTGTTGCATGCAACCAGCATTTTGAGGGAGCTGGCGGTCTGATTTGTAACACTATCGCAACTGGGTCTCCACCGCTTGACTGGAATGTTAGTCTGAGTGTTTGGATTGCCCCTAATGACAAGAAGGGCTTCGCCGACTGGATAGACTGTATACTCAGCCTTGGAAAGGATTTCACCGTATCTGCCTTGCATGTTGCAATGGCAAATCCGGAAATATTAGTTCAAAAGGCTAAAGCCTCTTTTGAGATCAAAACACATGTTCTGACTCAGCAGGCAGCATTCAATGCAAATTTGTCCAAGCAACCTGTAACAAATCAGAATTATAATTACATAGTAGACTATAGTTTTAGAATTGTAACTATGAAATTAGTTGAATTTCTACCTTGTTCTCTTTCATTCAAGAATTTTCTTTTTCTTTTCTTTAAGGATGTTTCTAGTAGCTTCTAAGACAAGCTCTTTAGATTATAAAAGCTGTGTACCAGAACACGAGGAAATTTTCCTCGTGGCAAAATCTTTGTTCCATTGCTATCTTTCCCTTCATCATCTCAAGCAATCAATCTTATCTATTATCCAAGTACATCCTCATTAGAGCCAGTTGCCCAAGAATTATAAGGCTCAGAAATTCTGCTAGCTAGTCTATAGTTTTCTGCTATCTTATATTCCTTGGCCTCACACAACCATCCCTGATCCCCATCCACCCAGGTGAAAATACAAGCACCAATGACTTCAATGGACTTAATGTAATGATGAACAAGATTCTCTCTATTCACCATCCAAACGTTAAATATGATCATAAACTCCCAGTGTTTATTGATCCAACAAACCCAAATCAATATATGCTTTTGACCAGACCGGTACCTTGTGGGAGGATGTTATCTCTCAATTATAATAGTGGTGTTACTAAATCTAACTGTATTTGTCATAGATCAAACAAAAAGAAGGAGTTTTACTCTACTCCCCTCCATCCACCATCAACTTTGAGGTGGTTTCTTCAGCTAAAAGACACAAAATCAATGATTCTTGATATCACCGTAACCGCAGTCCCTTGACTGAATCCAACAGCACCTCCATTTATGAACCCAACCCGAGTCTAACACGTCAAATGTAGATTTTGTGAAAATAAGGCCAGAAAAAAAAGAAAATGCCATCAAGATCCTTGATGAAAATGATTTAGCACATCCAAAGATGTTCAAATCAAAGAGCATCACCCCAGAGAAAAGGAGTAAATGGGGGTTAAGTGATGGTATCATTGCTCAGTTACGTGACAATGTGGCCAAGTTTGATAAATTTTTGACCTCTTAATATCCAATTCTCTTGTTAATACCCAATTCTCTTCGAATGTTTATCTTTCTTGTAGATTATCATGTAGCCATAGTTATCCATAACTCATCTGACCAATATTTATACTGTAGACCCTTACCATGCCCAATAATCTAGTCTAAATTATCTTATCCCATTCCTTGAATTAGCTATATTACCCAAATCATGTAAATATTTTAATCACAAGAATAGATTTATGATCACCACTTGGGAATTTATTTTTTTCTGGCCACACATTTCAAACTAAGAATTAATTTCAAGTCCTCTGATGGCCTTTTTAACCAAAATATGATATTTATAAGATAACTTTTATATGATATTTATAAGATAACTTTTATATTATAAATAAGTCAGAATTTGATTGGTTGAATAAGCTATGAGAGGGGTAAAATACATATATTGATATCTTGTATTTTACCCTTCTCATAGCTTATTCAACCAATCAAATTCTGGCTTATTTATAATATATTGATATCTTGGCGGGTAAAAAAAGTATAAAATTTAATAGATGAAACTATCAATGAGAAGGAGATGATAAGCTAAATATTATCAGACAGCTGAGATTTGTGGGACACAATATCCACAATGTTTGTAGAGCTTGTAACAAAACTCAGCTTTCATTACCTTGGCAGTCACTTGCCAAATTTCCCATTCAGGGTCATTGGTATTCTCCAAGATTCTTGAAGATCAAACCTTGTGTTTAACTGCCGCAAATGCAAACTTGATTGGGTTTAACTTGGGACAATAGGGTGGAAGTAAGATAAGCTGAACCCCAGCTGCCTCACACAATTCAACCACACAATTGCCTTGATGGTAAGTGGCATTATCGCATACAAGGACTGAGTTCAGTCCTGGGTATCTATTCATGCAAGGAAGCTAGATTGTAGAACAACATCAGGAATGTTCTTAAGAAAAACATGATGAAACAACGTACCAAAGAAATGCTTGAATTTGCGTCAGTTGTACGTTTCAAACGTAGTTGTGAGCATCACCATTCCATCAATCAATATTGCTGGAAGAAGGCTCAGACAAGCTGCATTCTGGTTGACCAAGAAACACTTGGCTGGGGTGCCTCGGAGCGATTGGGAAAATTATCAAAGTAAATCCTTGTTGACGAATGCACTTTTGTCTTTAATACAATTACTAGTCAGTTTCAATCTCAAACAAATAGATTGATGAATACACCAACCTGTGAATACCAAGAACTTGGCAGGAAATAATTCCATATGTTCAATGAACGCATCCTTAGCAACCAGGGATTTGTGAATGTGGGATGTTTTGGGTTTTTTCAATGTAATTGATAGCCATTCTAGACGGTTCCTGTGCACGGCTGATGTGCTGAGCAGCAACCCAGTGGAGTCTTCAAGTCTTTCTTGGATCTCATAAAGAAATAAGCCAGGTTCATGTTGGACAAGCTCCAACATGAACCGACAATCTTCCCTTGATAGCAAAGCGGGTCATCCACGGGCTTCATAGCTTGCTGGGTCCCTGACAACACATCCGGTTTCCTTGTAGAGCTGGAGCCACCAATGGAATGATTGCCGGGAAATCACAGCTCCAAGATTTTGTCGGATTGACACAAACGGTTGGCCTTGAAGAGCCAATCAAACGATGTTGGCCTTGGTTTCTGGCTTGTACAAGCGGAACACCATTGTTTTTGTTTTTGGTTTTGGTTTTGGATGTTGTTTGGGATGTCATTTAGGAGGGATGGATGGGGAGGTGTTGTTTGGGAGGCCAGCCAATATTGTTTGGAGCCTGCTGCGGTGCAACCACAGCGGGTGCCATGACACAAGCCATGGCAAAAACCATTGTCTTAAACAGCTACACAGCTGCCTAACTGCATAACTCTAACAGTTCTTGAATCTTCAAACTGTCCAAGGTTATTTCAAACGACAATACCAAAAATCATGGCAGAGAGAGCACAGCTTTTTTGCCTTTTATTTTCCAGGAGATCTGACATCATCATCATTATCATTTTTGGATAAATGGACAAATATAGATATCCTGAGACATGCATATATTGATATATACATATGTGTACTCGTTTAAAAGTAAAAACAACGCAAGCAAAACCCCCATTTATTACTAGATGTATAGGGGAAAAACGGAAAGTGAAGGGAGGAACCTTCAATTAAAGAACAATTTCAAGCGGGCCAATTGGGAAAGTTGACACCCAGGCCAAAAGTAGCAAAAGTTATTTTGTAAGAAATTGCGGAGCAAGGTAGCAAAAGTAAATACATGTGTATCTATATGAAGACAGGGGGGCTTGATTATCCTCAGAGGTAAGCATCTTCTCTACAGAAGAGAGAGAGAGAGAGAAAGAGAAGAGAAAGAGAAGAGAAAGAGAGAAGAGAAAGAGAAAGAGAAAGAGAGAGAGAGAGGGAGAGGGGGGGGGGGGAGGGGAGGGAGGGAGAGGGGGAGAGAAGAGAGAAAGAGAAATAAAGAGAGGGATAGGGGGAGAGCGAGATAGAGATCTAACGCAGTTTTAAACAAAAGTTTTATTTTGATCATTGAAAAAATAGAAAAAACAAAAGGAAACATCAAAAGAAAAATAATTTGGATAGTGCTTTTCTACCAAGTAAGAGATGACATGTTGGCCCGGATGCGGTTGTACTCCAAAAGGCCCTCGACCCGACCAAGGGCAGCCACAGCAATCTACAAGGCAGCGCAAAAGAAAATAACATGAGGATCCTCAGTCCATAAGTATGATGGTACCAGTGATAGTCGGCATGTCACTTACATCCTTATCCCAAAGGTACTTTTGAGCAACTCGTCGAATTGTGTCCGGGGTGACAGCCTCAACGGCCATCTGGATCTCCTGAGGAGTCATCCGTTTGCCGGAGGTAACTAACTGTCTGCCGATGTCGTCGGCGATGTTGTTGGATGAGTCCAAGCTGAAGAGCATACTGGCCTTCAACTGGGATTTCGCCCTGGCCACCTCGATCTCGGTCGGGGCGGTGGACATGCGTTGCCATTCACGCAGGGTGATGTAGACGAGGTCGTCGACGTTGGTCAAGTTTTCCGAGACCATGTAGATCCCCCACAGGCCGGTGTCGGAATAAGAGGTCGAGAAGGAGAGGAAGCTGTTCACGAGGTTGTTGCTGGACAGCGCATGGCTCAATCGGGAGCTCATCAATGGGCTCGAGCCCAGCGATCGGTCCCAGTTCCCGAAGATTGATTGCATGACCAACATCGGGAAGAGGTCGGGCGAGTTCCAACCGACGCCTTCGACGGCGATTGCCAGGTTAATTGTGTCCATCGTGTCGTCTCGGATACGTACTTCGGAGCCGGTAAATCCTGTAGGCTTGATCTGGCCTCGCCCGCCAAGTGGGATCGGCGACGAGGAGGTGGGTAGAGCTCCCAAGTTCTTACTGGCCAGTTCGACCAGTGCCTCGTGTTCTAATCCGCCCGCACCGACGAGGACCATTCGGTCTGCCGTGTAGTTAGACTTGATGTATTCGACTAGATCGGGGCGTTGGATGGACATGATGGCTTGCTTAGGACCGAGGATGGTCTTGCCAAGATCTTCTCCTTGAAAAGCGACGGCATGCAAATGATCGAAGACGACCTCCTCGTGGGCCTTGTCGACTTCTTCTTGTTCACGTAGGATCACGCTCCTCTCTCTTTCGATCGCGCCTTCGTCTAGTTTTGAGTGCTGTAAGATGTCGGAGATGATCTCAACCACCTTGGGTACATCATGACTGAAACTACGGGCAAAGTAGCATGTCTGTTCTCGAGATGTGTATGCGTTTAGATGCGCTCCCAAGTTCTCGATTTCTAGCTCTAACGAATGCTGGGTTCGCTTTTGAGTACCTGGAGAAAATAGGAAATCAACACCCTCCCATCATATTGAGTTCCGATTAACAAGTTGCTTTTCGAGTGAAATACCTTTGAATGCTAAGTGTTCTAAAAAGTGAGCAGTTCCACCATGCTTATCAGCCCGACTTCCACTGTCAATCTTGTTTTTTTTTTAAAAAAAACGAAAGCAAAATGGGGTAAGTACCAATGCCGATGAGGGGTAAATTCGGAGGGTGGGTGACTCACCCAAATACCAACGGTAGCTGTTTGAGAGTGAGGGTGGGGCTCGGTGGCTACGGTCAACTGATGATAAAAACGATTCTTTATCAATCCCGATTGCTCTAAAGAAAACGTGACTGGTAATTACTTACGCCATTGGGTAGAGTCGAGATCCGAGTTTGAGGGAAACTTGAAGAGGGTGCGATGGTAGCCAAAGATCTGACAGAGGTGGATGGCACGGGCTAGAAAACCAGGTAATAATCGGATGGAATTCGATTGACCACCCGCAAAAAAGTGAAACAAGTGAAGATTGGTTAATGAGTATTTAGGTTGAAGAAGGGTTTGATGAACTGAGTTCTTACGATCCGACGAGTGGCTTGATTACGCAGAGCCTGGGAAGGTTTGCTAAGGAGGAACCTTGAGGCGGACATGAAGCTTTGGTTTGTCTGTTGGTTGAAGGTAGTGGTGGCTAGGCTAGGTTTGGTGTGGTTTGGTTTGGTGTGGTTGGTTTTGGGTGGCAGCTGACTGGTTGGCTCTCCCGGCTGGGGATCGTCATCCGGTTCCACCGAGCCCACCTTCGGGGAGATCAGGGGAGCGTCAGCGCACCAGAAGGGGGCCCTCGACCTGGCGGGGAAAAGGGCCTTACACAAATAAAAAGCGCACCAAGCTGTTTTGGAGAAGTAAGCGTATCATAAGTCACAAGCCTACAGTACTGCAGTACATGTTCATCTCTAACGCCTCCCGTCCAAAGAACCCTTCCCCCAGGATCTGATGGTCTCAGTTGCCTTGCGGCCGACTGAGCAAACCAATGTTTATATCGTCATCGAGAGACTTGGTCATTTGAAAGTTTGAATACTTCGACCCTCTTATGATCCACTCTCTCCTCAATGGCTCCACAGACGGGTTCAGATGTCACTAGCCTCACGAATATAATTATATAAACGATCCGTACTTAAAAAAGGCATGATCTATACGCTACTCTTTGAGCCAAGAAAATATACCCAGAGTTGAATGAAAGTTCCTTTGCATGACCTGATGAAATCCTCAAAAGCAGGGGAACATGCCTGCAATGGGAAATAGATTTCTTAAGATGATACAGGCACTGAAAGAACAACTCAAGTGAATTCCAGAAGTTTGAATGCATTGATCTGAAGCCAAAACTTGACTAAAACAAAGGACAATACTTTTACATTGTGTGATTACCCTGGGGTAATGAAGGGATCACATAATCAGATGAAAATTGAAAAAAAAAAAACTCAATTTCAAAAAGTAGAATGGCTTTAGCTCTTTAATTTCAACTGCAACCATTCTCTGGAGTTTTTCTTGCAGTGTCACATTTTGGTTTCAAAGGGATCTAGTATGGGACTTTTTGGTGGAAGCCAAATCAACACCAGTGGACCATAGTGACTAAAAGTATGTATGATCATGGGAGCAATGACTAATTATCTGAGAGAAGAAAATAAATTAATTACTTGTATGAGATTAAGTGAATGTTACTAGATGAGTGAATAAGAAAGGGGAAAGATAAGGGACAGAAAATATATTTATGGAATCAAAGTACAACAACCTGAACATAATCTATAGATAAATACAAGATTCAACTATTTTCCTCCTATCCTGAAACCTAAATGATTTGGATCCCCCTTTGGAACTCTGGCTTGTCACTTAAATGTCACAAAACCATCTCAACTGTGCATATATAATGCAATATATTGGCTAACGGATTATTATTCTTACTTAAGGGGAAGGTCTTATCTTCTGTAAAGAATATCCCCCATATTATTACCATACAAACCCATGCACCTTACTACATTATAAGTGAGTGGGGTTTTTAACATAATCCAACCTTTTCCTCTCTCTTATTCTCCCTTACCCCTATAATGCCCTTAGATGTTGAGAAGTTACACTTAATGAACCCACTAGAAGTTCACTCTCTGTTGAAACTCGTGCTCCAGTGCACTATCTGAGAGCTATCCGCATTTCTGCGGTGCATTGTATAATCTCATCATTGTTAACCTAAATCCTCCATTTTATCCATCAAAAACTCCGGTTCCTCATCATCAAGATTCTTCTCGGCGATTACATCTTGATCTCACCTCCGTTGTTCTTTGGTCGTTCTCAAGATTCTCTTTGGCGATTCTCTCCGGCGATTCCCTAAAGATCCCTGTTCCTCAACCCTGTTGTTCTAAAGATTCTTGTCGGGCGATTACCATCACTTCAAGTATTCAACTTGGTGAGAAATGCACCAAGCATTTCTTCTCATCTTACTTCATACTCATCTATAACTAACATTTCACTCTCATTACAGTTCCAGAATCCTCTTCTGTTCTTACTTTCTATTATTATTAATTCACAAGTCCTGCTCCTATTTGGTTTGTTTTCTATTATTTAAATCATTCAATCTTAACCTTCAACTAACCAATACTCATCTCTCAGTCCTAGTCTCATATACATATTATCCTGTCATCATTGGTTGTCTATTCTCTTAAAATCTAGATCATTCAAGTCAGGGTTGGTTTCTGTTTCTTATCTATTTTATTCATAAATATTTCTCACATTTGTTCCTTCTTTTAGTTCTGGTTTTTGGTGATTTGAAATACAGTCAACAGTTTTTTACTCTCCCCTAAAATGGAAGATTGTTTTGAAGCACCAGATCTGGTTATAAAAACCATGTACCTTAATTATATAAATGAGCTAGCCCCTCCACCCACAAGAATCAAAGGGGCTCATTTCAATTGGCATAGAAGCTTTATTGAATTCTATTACACAGCTGAAGTATAATCTTCCTGTAGGTATATTCTACTCTGAGTCAAACAAGAGACCAAAGCTGAAAACAGTAGTGGAAGCAAAACAATGATTTGTATATTCTATTTTTATTTCTTATGATTTGACTCCCATTTTTTTCATGCCATTTAATAAAACTACAGCCACTATTGAATAAAAAAAACCCTCTTTTGGAAGATCTAACCCAATATTTGTCTCATTTATGCAGGTTGGAATGATTTCTTTTTATTCTTTTTCTTTTTTATAATTATCTCATTGGCCAATCATTAAATGAAGAACTGAAGAAAGAGAAACAAAATCTGTTCATTTTCACTCAAATTATTTTTTCATCTCATGCCACTCAAACTGCTATTGAATTCAATGACAGATTGTTTTCCAGGGAAATTTTGTAGAAAAATTAGTTCAGATGAAACTCAGTGATACATAAATCTAACAACTTTGGAGGTGGAAAGACTAAACCGGAAAAGAAATCACTGAAAAAAACTGGTTCAACTGCCAGCAGTTGACAGGCAGAAACTCTAATATAGCTGGTGGTGTTACTCCAAAATTTCTCAAAGGATGAATAAAAGAATATGCAATGCACACTAACTGTGCCAATGTTTCAGTGAATTTGCCAATAAAGCTACAGACACAGATGAAGATACACTTCAGCTTTGTGCAGTTTAGACAGTCATTTCTGAAGTGATTGACCCCTTTTTTCATCAGGAATTTTGAATGAATGGGTATTGGTGTATCAAGGTAGACTTAAAAGCAGTTATTTTATGTCACCTGAAACCTTTTGATTTCAGCCTTAGATTCAGTGCAGCTGACCTTAATTTTATCTTAATTCCCCATTTCTCTATTTTCTAGTTGACCATTGCCTCATATCTTTAAAAATAATTCCAAACCTTTTTTTACTTCATATTATATTTTCCCACCCAATTTATGTTCAGTGAGAAACTTTGAATTGCTCAAATCTTTACTGGATGTATTTATTCATGAGTTTCATGCCCCAGCTGGCTGGGAAAGTGAAAACAAAGCAAGCAACCACAGATATATGCTATATTACATAAGCAAAACCATGTTTTTTTTTAATTGGTATACCCTCAACCGTGGGCAGGATACCAAACCATCAGATACCACAATATCAACTTCAGAAAACCAAGGATTCACCCAGTTACATCTCACCAATCTAACCCAAAAAATTCCTCTTTCACTCAGTCCCTCAAGTGTTTTCATTCAGTAAACTTTGGAACATTTTTAATCTGTCAGTTTCTTTCTCTTTCCACCTTTTTCTGTCTCTCTTCCCCCTTCCCCCTTTTCAGTTTCATCAAAAATCAATCAAAGATCAATATAAAATTTGTAAATCAAATCAAATCTTGATCAGCATCATCACTAGTTTAGCCTGTTACAACCTTGACTATTTCCAACAATCAGGGATTATTAGACTAAATAATTCATTTTTCCCATCACTGTTCCTGTAGTGTGTGTTAAGAGGCTATTGCACTTCTTAATAATCTGGCCCAGCTTAGCTAGCTTTTCCAGGTTGAGCTCATTTGATTTCCCAGATCACTTACAATAAATAATAACAAATGATAATAAAATTTTAAGCTTTGTCTCTTGTAATTTCTGTCCACCTTTTCTTCTACTATTGTATTCTTTTGAAATATATACAGTTGACCCTCATCCCTTGTGCCCTATTTTAACTTTAAAGACCCAGGCTCATAGTTAACTTTTATTAGACCTAATTTTAATTTTTAGGGAGATATAAGCCATGAGTAATCCCATTAATTCTGATCCCTTCTATATCTCCCCACAATACTTTATACCAAGGTCCAAAATCAAGTCTTACTATGAGCCATTTTTCTGAATTCATATTTCCAAGCTAATTCCCAATTGTCAAATTCTTGCTTCAAGGGATATAAGGGAGGAAAGGAAAAGCAATTTGGGATGATGAAAGAGGATCTTGTGATTTGATTTCCACACTTTGAGAGGGAACTCAGACCAGGATGGTCTAGTAAGAAATAGCTCTGACTTGATGATTTTATTTCATAAGGAAGAGTAAAGTTTATAAACTAACAACTAGAGATCCCTTGCAAGATCCAAAGGGGGCCCTGAACAGAACATAGATGACAGGAAAGGCCACATGGCCAAAAATCAAGGACAGGACAGGACAGGACAGGACAGCACAGGACAGCACAGGACAGCACAGCACAGCACAGGACAGGACAGGACAGGACAGGACAAGCCACAGGACAGGACAGGACAGGACAGGACAGGACAGGACAGGACATTAAAATTTAAGGGGGAAATAGGTTACAAAATATTGAGCAGAGAAATCTAACACAATATTTTTAAGATGTAATTTAGTGCCTATGGATTGTAAATTTACATATGCAAATTGTAAAAAAAGTTGAAATTTGCATGAGAGATCTTGGGATTTTGTCAGCTTGGGTCTCTCATGTGACTCATGGGTGAATGGAATTAATTTGGTTTTAGACATCAACTGTGTATTTTCTCACTATAACCACTAGGGCCAATATATGTAAATAAGCCCTTCAATACTTATTAGCAGAGGGCTAGCTCTTTTATGTAATGAAGGGATGTGGCTTAGAGAGCTAGTGCAGGTGCTTTGATGCTTCCTCATGTTACAGGAGAGTGTAATTCTAGTGGAACTTGAGGTAGAAACTTCTTGAAAATAGGAATGGTTATAAGCAATAAAGGAAAGGAGAAAAAAATTGAATTGCTTGAGAAGGAGGTGTGGTCAAAATCCATTACAGTGGAGCCAACAAATTTGGAGCAGATTTGATTCTGGTTATTACAATCCAAGCCACAAGACAAGAGACCACTTGAGGGTGTTGGCGGTTTGCAATTAACCCCAATGTAGATCACATAGATGGTTTTAGCTACATTGGCTCATCTTTCTTCCCTTTTTCTCACTAATTCCAGGATCATCACTTCCTGTGCCCATGTAGGTTATAAATAGAGCTTTCCTTAGTTCTATGTTTCCAGATATGGAAGATGCACATTTCCCCCCTGGTATTAAGAGTACATTACACACTCCACATTACTTTGAAAAAACAAACAACACTTTTACTACCCTTGTACCTCTCTCATCCTCCCCTCTCAAGGAATCTATTCACTTCCCATTTTTTAGCTTCAAGTTCCCAGTTCCAGCAGTCTAAGGATTAGGAGAAATTTAGAAACACCACATTTTCTTCTTTTTTCTTGGTGAATCCCTCTCTCCTCAGAAATTATTGAGAAGGGAAGTCTCATCAGCACCTGTAGCCTCAAACTTACCATATATCTCCTAGTGGTGTTGTCTATTCCCCTTCAAGCTCTTTCCTGATCTTTTGGGAGTCCAATCACTTCACACACCCCTTTGTAAATTGCAGGGACTCTGATTCAGTTTTCAAGGATGCAACTGATTCCCTTGTGCTTTCTGGTCTTCCCAAAACAAGACTTTTTCCATTATAGCTAGATAGCCACAATATGGAGAATGCATCCACTTTTGTTGATTGTATAGTTTGCATTGGCATACACTTGAACAGGAGCTATTGAATTACCCAGAGTCAGTCCACATAAGATAGTACTGGACAGTTAACAGAGGCAGAAGAGTGCATGCAGCCTGGTGTTGAATACCCAGCTTTTCCAGATGTTGCAACATTTGGGATGGGTGGTGAAAGATATATTGGGGCCTTGTTGAGACTGCAAGATAGTTAAGCAGTCTGATGACCCTCCCAATAGTTGATTCCAAGGTTTGAGAAGTTGATTATGTTGGATTCAGATGCCAGGAGAAGGCAAAGTATTTGAGACTATTGGTGTCAAGACCAACTTGAAGTTTGTCAAGCTGTACCTTTCCAAGATCTTCTTGGTGTACACACCTTGCAACAATTGCATCAAATCTTTTGCTGTGTTGATCTTCATCCTGAGAAGGTGGTCTCATTGGACCAAGATCTTCCACAAGGTAGCAGGATGAAATCTGCTTTTTGAATCTATCAATGGTCTTTGCTTACAATGACCATGTCATCTTCATAAATGTGCACCCCAGCACTTCCACCCTGAGTTGTTGGAGACAAAAAGACATGAGCCAATGTGGAAAATGACAACACTTTGTGGTACCAGCAACGAGCACTTGCGTAAGGCCATATATTGATTTCAAGAGATGAAGATGTTTGTTGTTTGGAATTGTGGGGACCTGCCCGCGCACGAAGATATATCGTTTTGTCAAGTTTGCCATTGAGAAAGGCATTCTTGACGTCCATCTGATAGATATGGAGGTTCTTGGAAAAACCCCATGGCTAGCAGGGAGCAAAAGTAGTTGAACGGCCCGTTGGAGCATAAGTTTCACATAATTTCTCCTTCTACTTAAAGTTCCCCCCTGCACAGAGCCTCGCTTTGAACTTAGACAGCACCTCATTTTCTGGTATTTCTTCCGGAAATATCCAGACCGTGTTTCAACGGCTCGTGGTTACTTGGATACCACACACGATTTCCCATACGCCCCGTCTTGACATCGCTGAGATCTCGGCATCAACCACTTGAATCCAGCCTTTTTATTATTTGGGTCTTTCATTGCCTTTGAATGCGATTTTGGGGCCTCTGACATTTGATCGAAGAATTGAACCTCCCTGGAAAGCACTGAATATGAAAATCTCTATCGTCGTCAACGATTGCAACAGGCGCCCGTCTCTTGT